>OZ018332.1:72864966-73327053 GCA_963969495.1 Ceratothoa steindachneri | reverse complement strand
AGATTGAAAAACTTATCCAATTAGGTTCTCCGAGTATAAGTAATATTAGGCAAAAACATGCAGAAACGGCCAGTTTTGAGATTCAATCGATTTCTTCAAAAAAGCTCGAAAAACGTCAGTTTGGGAAAAACAAACCGTTTTTCAAACTTAGCAAGTTATTGCTCTCGAATCTAAGTAAAATAAACCAAAACCTGGAAAAACGGCCGTTTTTAAGGGTTTGATCCATTTCCTAAAAAAAATTGAAAAACGAGAGTTTTTTGGATAATGCAAATATCTTCAAACTTATCCAATTAAGCTCTCCGAGTATAAGTAATATTAGGCAAAAACATGCAAAAACGGCCAGTTTTGAGATTCAATCGATTTCTTCAAAAAAGCTCGAAAAACGTCATTTTGGGGAAAATAAACCGTTTTTCAAACTTAGCAAGTTATTGCTCTCGAATCTAAGTAATATTAAGCAAAACCTGGAAAAACGGCCGTTTTTAAGGTTTTTATCCATTTCCTAAAAAAGATTGAAAAACGGCAGTTTTTTGGATAATGCAAATATCTTCAAACTTATCCAATTAAGGTCTCCGATTATAAGTAATATCAGGCAAAAGCATGCAAAAACGGCCAGTTTTGAGATTTAATCGATTTCTTCAAAAAAGCTCGAAAAACGTCAGTTTTGAGAAAATAAACCATTTATTAAACTTAGCAAGTTATTGCTCTCGAATCTAAGTAATATTAACCAAAACCTGGAAAAACGGCCGTTTTTAAGGTTTGATCCAATTTCTAAAAAAGATTGAAAAACGGGAGTTTTTTGGATAATGCAAATGTCTTCAAACTTATCCAATTAAGGTCTCCGATTATAAGTAATATTAGGCAAAAAACATGCAAAAACGGCAAGTTTTGAGATTCAATCGATTTCTTCAAAAAAGTTCGAAAAACGTCAGTTTGGGGAAAATAAACCGTTTTTCAAACTTAGCAAGTTATTGCTCTCGAATCTAAGTAATATTAACCAAAACCTGGAAAAACGGCCGTTTTTAAGGTTTAAACCATTTCCTATAAATGAAGGACACTGAGAGTTTTTTTGGATGATGCAAATATCTTCAAACCTATCCAATTAAGGTCTCCGATTATAAGTAATATTAGGCCAAAACATGGAAAAACCTCCGGTTTTGAGATTCAAGCGATTTCTTAAAAAAAGCTTGAAAAACGTCAGTTTTGGGAAAATAAACCGTTTTTCAAACATAGCAAGTTATTGCTCTCGAATCTAAGTAATATAAACCAAAACCTGCAAAAACGGCCGTTTTTTAAGGTTTGATCCATTTTTCTAAAAAAAGATTGAAAAACAGGAGTTTTTTGGATGATGCAAATATCTTCAAACCTATCCAATTAAGGTCTCCGATTATTAGTAATATAAGGCAAAAACATGCAAAAACGGCCAGTTTTGAAATTCAATCGATTTCTTAAAAAAAGCTCGAAAAACGTCAGTTTGGGGAAAATAAACCGTTTTTCAAACTTAGCAAGTCATTGCTCTCGAATCTAAGTAATATAAACCAAAACCTGGAAATACGGCCGTTTTTAAGATTTGATCCATTTCCTAAAAAAGATTGAAAAACGGGAGTTTTGGGGATAATGCAAATATCTTCAAACCTATCCAATTAAGGTCTCCGATTATAAGTAATATTAGGCAAAAACATGCAAAAACGGCCAGTTTTGAGAGTCAATCGATTTCTTCAAAAAAGCTTGAAAAACGTCAGTTTTGGGAAAATAAACCGTTTTTCAAAATTAGCAAGTTGTTGCTCTCGAATCTAAATAATATAAACCAAAACCTGAAAAAACGGCCGTTTTAATGTTTGATCCATTTCCTAAAAAAGATTGAAAAACGGGAGTTTTTTGGATAATGCAAATATCTTCAAACTTATCCTATTAAGGTCTCCGATTATAAGTAATATTAGGCAAAAACATGCCTAAACCGCCAGTTTTGAGATTCAATCGATTTCTTCAAAAAAGCTCAAAAAACGTCAGTTTGGAGAAAATAAACCGTTTTTCAAACTCAGCAAGTTATTGCTCTCGAATCTAAGTAATATTAACCAAAACCTGGAAACGTCTGTTTTTAAGGTTTAAACCATTTCCTATAAATGAAGGAAAACTGGGAGTTTTTTTGGATGATGCAAATATCTTCAAACCTATCCAATTAAGGTCTCCGATTATAAGTAATATTAGGCCAAAACATGGAAAAACGGCCGGTTTTGAGATTCAAGCGATTTCTTAAAAAAAGCTTGAAAAACGTCAGTTTTTGGAAAATAAAACCGTTTTTCAAACATAGCAAGTTATTGCTATCGAATATAAGTAATATAAACCAAAACCTAGGAAAAACGGCCGTTTTTAAGATTTGATTCATTTCCTAAAAAAGTTTGAAAAACGGGAGTTTTGGGGATAATGCAAATATCTTCAAACTTATCCAATTAAGTTCTCCGAGTATGAGTAATATAGGCAAAAACATGCAGAAACGGCCAGTTTTGAGATTCAATCGATTTCTTCAAAAAAGCTTGAAAAACGTCAGTTTTGGGAAAATAAACCTTTTTCCAAACTTAGCAAGTTATTGCTCTCGAATCTAAGTCAATATTAACCCGAACCGGACAAAACGGCCGTTTTTAAGGTTTACACCATTTCCTAAAAAAGATTGAAAAACTTATCCAATTAGGTTCTCCGAGTATAAGTAATATTAGGCAAAAACATGCAGAAACGGCCAGTTTTGAGATTCAATCGATTTCTTCAAAAAAGCTCGAAAAACGTCAGTTTGGGGAAAATAAACCGTTTTTCAAACTTAGCAAGTTATTGCTCTCGAATCTAATTAATATTAAGCAAAACCTGGAAAAACGGCCGTTTTTAAGGTTTTTATCCATTTCCTAAAAAAGATTGAAAAACGGCAGTTTTTTGGATAATGCAAATATCTTCAAACTTATCCAATTAAGGTCTCCGATTATAAGTAATATCAGGCAAAAACATGCAAAAACGGCCAGTTTTGAGATTTAATCGATTTCTTCAAAAAAGCTCGAAAAACGTCAGTTTTGAGAAAATAAACCATTTATTAAACTTAGCAAGTTATTTCTCTCGAATCTAAGTAATATTAACCAAAACCTGGAAAAACGGCCGTTTTTTAAGGTTTGATCCAATTTCTAAAAAAGATTGAAAAACGGGAGTTTTTTAGGGAATGCAAATGTCTTCAAACTTATCCAATTAAGGTCTCCGATTATAAGTAATATTAGGCAAAAACATGCAAAAACGGCCAGTTTTGAGATTAAATCGATTTCTTCAAAAAAGTTCGAAAAACGTCAGTTTGGGGAAAATAAACCGTTTTTCAAACTTAGCAAGTTATTGCTCTCGAATCTAAGTAATATTAACCAAAACCTGGAAAAACGGCCGTTTTTTAAGGTTTAAACCATTTCCTATAAATGAAGGACACTGGGAGTTTTTTTGGATGATGCAAATATCTTCAAACCTATCCAATTAAGGTCTCCGATTATAAGTAATATTAGGCAGAAACATGGAAAAACCTCCGGTTTTGAGATTCAAGCGATTTCTTAAAAAAAGCTTGAAAAACGTCAGTTTTGGGAAAATAAACCGTTTTTCAAACTTAGCAAGTTATTGCTCTCGAATCTAAGTAATATAAACCAAAACCTGCAAAAACGGCCGTTTTTAAGGTTTGATCCATTTTCTAAAAAAAGATTTAAAAACGGGAGTTTTTTGGATGATGCAAATATCTTCAAACCTATCCAATTAAGGTCTCCGATTATAAGTAATATGAGGCATAAACAGGCAAAAACGGCCAGTTTTGAGATTCAATCGATTTCTTCCAAAAAGCTTGAAAAACGTCAGTTTTGGTAAAATGAACCGTTTTTTTAAACTTAGCAAGTTATTGCTCTCGAATCTAAGTAATATAAACCAAAACCTGGAAAAACGGCCGTTTTTAAGAGTTTAATCCATTTCCTAAAAAAGATTGAAAAACGGGTTTTTTGTGGATAATGCAAATATCTTCAAACTTATCCAATTAAGGTCTCAGATTTTAAGTAATATTAGGCAAAAACATGCAAAAACGGCCAGTTTTGAGATTCAATCGATTTCTTCAAAAAAGCTTGAAAAACGTCAGTTTTGGGAAAATAAACCGTTTTTTTAAACTTAGCAAGTTATTGCTCTCGAATCTAAGTAATATTAACCAAAACCTGGAAAAACGGCCGTTTTTAAGGTTTAAACCATTTCCTAAAAATGATGGAAAAATGGGAGGTTTGGGGATGATGCAAATATCTTCAAACCTATCCAATCAAGGTCTCCGATTATAAGTAATATTAGGCAAAAACATGCAAAAGTGGCCAGTTTTGAGATTCGAGCGATTTCTTCAAAAAAACTTGAAAAACGTCAGTTTTGGGAAAATAAACCGTTTTTCAAATTTAGAAAGTTATTAATCTCGAATCTAAGTAATATTAACCAAAACCTGGAAAAACGGCCGTTTTTTAAGGTTTGATCCAATTCCTAAAAATGATAGGAAAACGGGAGTTTTTTTGATGATGCAAATATCTTCAAACCTATCCAATTAAGGTCTCCAATTATATGTAATATTAGGCAAAAACATGCAAAAACGGCCGGTTTTGAGATTCAAGCGATTTCTTAAAAAAAGCTTATATTGCTATCGAATATAAGTAATATAAACCAAAACCTGGAAAAACGGCCGTTTTTAAGATTTGATCCATTTCCTAAAAAAGATTGAAAACGGGAATTTTAGGGATAATGCAAATATCTTCAAACTTATCCAATTAGGTTCTCCGAGTATAAGTAATATGAGGCAAAAACAGGCAAAAACGGCCAGTTTTGAGAGTCAATCGATTTCTTAAAAAAAGCTTGAAAAACGTCAGTTTTGGGAAAATAAACCGTTTTTTAAACTTAGCAAGTTATTGTTCTCGAATCTAAGTAATATAAACCAAAACATGGAAAAAAGGCCATTTTTAAGGTTTGATCCATTTCCTAAAAAAGATTGAAAAACGAGAGTTTTTTTGGATGATGCAAATATCTTCAAACCTATCTAATTAAGGTCTCCGATTATAAGTAATATTAGGCAAAAACATGGAAAAACGGCGGGTTTTGAGATTCAATCGATTTCCTCAAAAAAGCTTGAAAAACGTCAGTTTTGGGAAAATAAACTGTTTTCAAACTTAGCAAGTTATTGCTCTCGAATCTAAGTAATATAAACCAAAACCTGGAAAAAGTGCCGTTTTTAATGTGTGATCCATTTCCTATAAAAGATTAAAAAACGGGGGTTTTTTGGTTAATGCAAATATCTTCAAACTTATCCAATTAAGGTCTCCGATTATAAAAAGCTTGAAAAAAGTGGGTTTGGGAAAATAACCGTTTTTTAAACTTAGCAAGTTATTGCTCTCGAATCTAAGTAATATAAACCAAGACCTGGAAAAACGGCCGTTTTTAAGGTTTGATTCATATCCTGAAAAAGATTAAAAAACGGCAGTTTTTTGGATAATGCAAATATCTTCAAACTTATCCAAATAAGGTCTCAGATTTTAAGTAATATTAGGCAAAAACATGCAAAAACGGCCAGTTTTGAGATTCAATCGATTTCTTCAAAAAAGTTGAAAAACGTCGGTTTTGAGAAAAAAAACCGTTTTACAAACTTAGCAAGTTATTGCTCTCGAATCTAAGTAATATAAACCAAAACCTGGAAAAACGGCCGTTTTTAATGTGTGATCCATTTCCTAAAAAAGATTGAAAAACGAAAGTTTTTTGGATAATGCAAATATCTTCAAACCTATCCAATTAAGGTCTCCGATTATAAGTAATACTAGGCAAAAACATGCAAAAATGGTCAGTTTTGAGATTCGAGCGATTTCTTAAAAAAAGCTTGAAAAACGTCAGTTTGGGGAAAATAAACCGTTTTTTAAACTTAGCAAGTTATTGCTCTCGAATCTAAGTAATATTAACCAAAACCTGGAAAAACGGCCGTTTTTAAGAGTTTAATCCATTTCCTAAAAAAAGATGGAAAAACGGGGGTTTTTTGGATAATGCAAATATTTCAAACTTATCCAATTAAGGTCTTAGATTTTAAGTAATATTATGCAAAAACATGCAAAAACGGCCAGTTTTGAGATTCAATCGATTTCTTCAAAAAAGCTTGAAAAACGTCAGTTTTGGGAAAATAAACCGTTTTTTTAAACTTAGCAAGTTATTGCTCTCGAATCTAAGTAATATTAACCAAAACCTGGAAAAACGGCCGTTTTTAAAGTTTAAACCATTTCCTAAAAATGATGGAAAAACGGGAGGTTTGGGGATGATGCAAATATCTTCAAACCTAGGATAAATCAAGGTCTCCGATTATAAGTAATATTAGGCAAAAACATGCAAAAGTGGCAAGTTTTGAGATTCGAGCGATTTCTTCAAAAAAACTTGAAAAACGTCAGTTTTGGGAAAATAAACTGTTTTTCAAATTTAGAAAGTTATTAATCTCAAATCTAAGTAATATTAACCAAAACCTGGAAAAACGGCGGTTTTTAAGGTTTGATCCAATTCCTAAAAATGATAGGAAAACGGGAGTTTTTTGGATGATGCAAATATCTTCAAACCTATCCAATTAAGGTCTCCGATTATAAGTAATATTAGGCAAAAACATGCAAAAACGGCCGGTTTTGAGATTCAAGCGATTTCTAAAAAAAAGCTTGAAAAACGTCAGTTTTGGGAAAATAAACCGTTTTTCAAACATAGCAAGTTATTGCTATCGAATATAAGTAATATAAACCAAAACCTGGAAAAACGGCCGTTTTTAAGAGTTTAATCCATTTCCTAAAAAAGATTGAAAAACGGGTTTTTTGTGGATAATGCAAATATCTTCAAACTTATCCAATTAAGGTCTCAGATTTTAAGTAATATTAGGCAAAAACATGCAAAAACGGCCAGTTTTGAGATTCAATCGATTTCTTCAAAAAAGCTTGAAAAACGTCAGTTTTGGGAAAATAAACCGTTTTTTTAAACTTAGCAAGTTATTGCTCTCGAATCTAAGTAATATTAACCAAAACCTGGAAAAACGGCCGTTTTTAAGGTTTAAACCATTTCCTAAAAATGATGGAAAAACGGGAGGTTTGGGGATGATTCAAATATCTTCAAACCTATCCAATCAAGGTCTCCGATTATAAGTAATATTAGGCAAAAACATGCAAAAGTGGCCAGTTTTGAGATTCGAGCGATTTCTTAAAAAAAACTTGAAAAACGTCAGTTTTGGGAAAATACACCGTTTTTCAAATTTAGAAAGTTATTAATCTCGAATCTAAGTAATATTAACCAAAACCTGGAAAAACGGCCGTTTTTAAGGTTTGATCCAATTCCTAAAATGATAGGAAAACGGGAGTTTTTTTTGGATGATGCAAATATCTTCAAACCTATCCAATTAAGGTCTCCAATTATAAGTAATATTAGGCAAAAACATGCAAAAACGGCCGGTTTTGAGATTCAAGCGATTTCTTAAAAAAAGCTTGAAAAACGTCAGTTTTGGGAAAATAAACCGTTTTTCAAACATAGCAAGTTATTGCTATCGAATATAAGTAATATAAACCAAATCCTGGAAAAACGGCCGTTTTTAAGGTTTAAACCATTTCCTGGAAAAGATTGAAAAACGGGTTTTTTTTGGATAATGCAAATATCTTCAAACTTATCCAATTAAGGTCTCAGATTTTAAGTAATATTATGCAAAAACATGCAAAAACGGCCAGTTTTTGAGATTCAATCGATTTCTTCCAAAAAGCTTGAAAAACGTCAGTTTTGGAAAATAAACCGTTTTTTAAACTTAGCAAGTTATTGCTCTCGAATCTAAGTAATATAAACCAAAAGCAGGAAAAACGGGCCGTTTTTAAGATTTGATCCATTTCCTAAAAAAGATTGAAAAACGGGAGTTTTAGGGATAATGCAAATATTTTCAACTTATCCAATTAGGTTCTCCGAGTATAAGTAATATGAGGCAAAAACAGGCAAAAACGGCCGGTTTTGAGATTCAATCGTTTTCTTCAAAAAAGCTTGAAAAACGTCAGTTTTGGGAAAATAAATCGTTTTTTAAACTTAGCAATTATTGCTCTCGAATCTAAGTAATATAAACCAAAACCTGGAAAAACGGCCGTTTTTAATGTGTGATCCATTTCCTATAAAAGATTAAAAAACGGGGGTTTTTTGGTTAATGCAAATATCTTTAAACTTATCCAATTAAGGACTCCGATTATAAAAAGCTTGAAAAACGTGAGTTTTGGGAAAATAAACCGTTTTTTAAACTTAGCAAGTTATTGCTCTCGAATCTAAGTAATATAAACCAAGACCTGGAAAAACGGCCGTTTTTAAGGTTTGATTCATATCCTGAAAAAGATTGAAAAACGAAAGTTTTTTGGATAATGCAAATATCTTTAAACTTATCCAATTAAGGTCTCCGATTATAAGTAATATTAGGCAAAAACATGGAAAAACGGCCGGTTTTGAGATTCAAGCGATTTTTGAAAAAAAGCTTGTAAAAAGGTCAGTTTTTAGAAAATAAACCGTTTTTCAAACATAGCAAGTTATTGCTATCGAATATAAGTAATATAAACCAAAACCTGGAAAAACGGCCGTTTTTAAGATTTGATTCATTTCCTAAAAAAAGTTGAAAAACGGGAGTTTAAGGGATAATTCAAATATCTTCAAACTTATCCAATTAGGTTCTCCGAGTATAAGTAATATGAGGCAAAAACAGTCAAAAACGGCCAGTTTTGAGATTCAATCGATTTCTTCCAAAAAGCTTGAAAAACGTCAGTTTTGGTAAAATGAACCGTTTTTTAAACTTAGCAAGTTATTGCTCTCGAATCTAAGTAATATAAACCAAAACCTGGAAAAACGGCCGTTTTTAAGAGTTTAATCCATTTCCTAAAAAAGATTGAAAAACGGGTTTTTTGTGGATAATGCAAATATCTTCAAACTTATCCAATTAAGGTCTCAGATTTTAAGTAATATTAGGCAAAAACATGCAAAAACGGCCAGTTTTGAGATTCAATCGATTTCTTCAAAAAAGCTTGAAAAACGTCAGTTTTGGGAAAATAAACCGTTTTTTTAAACTTAGCAAGTTATTGCTCTCGAATCTAAGTAATATTAACCAAAACCTAGAAAAACGGCCGTTTTTAAGGTTTAAACCATTTCCTAAAAATGATGGAAAAACGGGAGTTTTTTGGATGATGCAAATATATTCAAACCTATCCAATTAAGGTCTCCGATTATAAGTAATATTAGGCAAAAACATGCAAAAACGGCCGGTTTTGAGATTCAAGCGATTTTTTAAAAAAAAGCTTGAAAAACGTCGGTTTTGGGAAAATAAACCGTTTTTCAAACATAGCAAGTTATTGCTATCGAATATAAGTAATATAAACCAAAACCTGGAAAAACGGCCGTTTTTATGATTTGATCCATTTCCTAAAAAAGATTGAAAAACGGGAGTTTTAGGGATAATGCAAATATCTTCAAACTTATCCAATTAGGTTCTCCGAGTATAAGTAATATGAGGCAAAAACAGGCAAAAACGGCTAGTTTTTGAGATTCAATCGATTTCTTCCAAAAAGCTTGAAAAACGTCAGTTTTGAGAAAATAAACCGTTTTTCAAACTTAGCAAGTTATTGCTCTCGAATCTAAGTAATATAAACCAAAACCTGGAAAAAGTGCCGTTTTTAATGTGTGATCCATTTCCTATAAAAGATTAAAAAACGGGGGTGTTTTGGTTAATGCAAATATCTTCAAACTTATCCAATTAAGGTCTCCGATTATAAAAAGCTTGAAAAACGTCGGTTTTGGGAAAAAAACCTTTTTTAAAACTTAGAAAGTTTTTGCTCTCGAATCTAAGTATTATTAACCAAAACCTGGAAAAATTGCCGTTTTTAAGGTTTTAGCCATTTCCTAAAAATGATGGAAAAACGGGAGTTTTTTCGATCATGCAAATATCTTTAAACCCTTTTAATTAAGGTCTCCGATTATAAGTAATATTAGGCAAAAAACATGTAAAAACGGCTGGTTTTGAGATTCAATCGTTTTCTTCAAAAAAGCTTGAAAAACGTCAGTTTTAGGAAAAAAAACCTTTTCTCAAACTTAGCAAGTTATTGCGCTCCAATCTAAGTAATATTAACCAAAACGTGGAAAAACGGCCGTTTTTAAGGTTTGATCCATTTCCTAAAAAAGATTGAAAGACAGGGTTTTTTTTGATAATGCAAATATCTTCAAACCTATCCAATTAAGGTCTCCGATTATAAGTAATATTATGCAAAAACATGCTAAAACGGCCAGTTTGTCAGATTCAATCGATTTCTTCAAAAAAGCATGAAAAACGTCAGTTTTGGGGAAAATAAACCGTTTTTCAAACTTAGCAAGTTATTGCTCTCGAATCTAAGTAATATAAACCAAAAGCAGGAAAAACGGCCGTTTTTAAGATTTGATCCATTTCCTAAAAAAGATTGAAAAACGGGAGTTTTAGGGATAATGCAAATATTTTCAAACTTATCCAATTAGGTTCTCCGAGTATAAGTAATATGAGGCAAAAACAGGCAAAAACGGCCGGTTTTGAGATTCAAGCGATTTCTTAAAAAAAGCTTGAAAAACGTCAGTTTTGGGAAAATAAACCGTTTTTCAAACATAGCAAGTTATTGCTATCGAATATAAGTAATATAAACCAAAACCTGGAAAAACGGCCGTCTTTAAGATTTGATCCATTTCCTAAAAAAGATTGAAAAACGGGAATTTTAGGGATAATGCAAATATCTTCAAACTTATCCAATTAGGTTCTCCGAGTATAAGTAATATGAGGCAAAAACAGGCAAAAACGGCCAGTTTTTGAGATTCAATCGATTTCTTCCAAAAAGCTTAAAAAACGTCAGTTTTAGGAAAATAAACCGTTTTGTAAACTAAGCAAGTTATTGTTCTCGAATCTAAGTAATATAAACCAAAACATGGAAAAAAGGCCATTTTTAAGGTTTGATCCATTTCCTAAAAAAGATTGAAAAACGAGTTTTTTTGGATGATGCAAATATCTTCAAACCTATCTAATTAAGGTCTCCGATTATAAGTAATATAAGGCAAAAACATGGAAAAACGGCGGGTTTTGAGATTTAATCGATTTCTTCAAAAAAGCTTGAAAAACGTCAGTTTTGGGAAAATAAACTGTTTTTCAAACTTAGCAAGTTATTGCTCTCGAATCTAAGTAATATAAACCAAAACCTGGAAAAAGTGCCGTTTTTAATGTGTGATCCATTTCCTATAAAAGATTAAAAAACGGGGGTTTTTTGGTTAATGCAAATATCTTCAAACTTATCCAATTAAGGTCTCCGATTATAAAAAGCTTGAAAAAAGTGAGTTTTGGGAAAATAAACCGTTTTTTAAACTTAGCAAGTTATTGCTCTCGAATCTAAGTAATATAAACCAAGACCTGGAAAAACGGCCGTTTTTAAGGTTTGATTCATATCCTGAAAAAGATTGAAAAACGGGGTTTTTTTGGATAATGCAAATATCTTCAAACTTATCCAATTAAGGTCTCAGATTTTAAGTAATATTAGGAGAAAACATGCAAAAACGGCCAGTTTTGAGATTCAATCGATTTCTTCAAAAAAGTTGAAAAACGTCGGTTTTGGGAAAATAAACCGTTTTTCAAACTTAGCAAGTTATTGCTCTCGAATCTAAGTAATATAAACCAAAACCTGGTAAAACGGCCGTTTTTAATGTGTGATCCATTTCCTAAAAAAGATTGAAAAACGAATGTTTTTTGGATAATGCAAATATCTTCAAACCTATCCAATTAAGGTCTCCGATTATAAGTAATACTAGGCAAAAACATGCAAAAATGGTCAGTTTTGAGATTCGAGCGATTTCTTAAAAAAAAGCTTGAAAAACGTCAGTTTGGGGAAAATAAACCGTCTTTAAACTTAGCAAGTTATTGCTCTCGAATCTAAGTAATATTAACCAAAACCTGGAAAAACGGCCGTTTTTAAGGTTTGATCCAATTCCTAAAAAAGATTGAAAAACGAAAGTTTTTTGGATAATGCAAATATCTTTAAACTTATCCAATTAAGGTCTCCGATTATAAGTAATATTTGACAAAAACATGGAAAAACGGCCGGTTTTGAGATTCAAGCGATTTTTGAAAAAATGCTTGCAAAACGTCAGTTTTTAGAAAATAAACCGTTTTTCAAACATAGCAAGTTATTGCTATCGAATATAAGTAATATAAACCAAAACCTGGAAAAACGGCCGTTTTTAAGATTTGATCCATTTCCTAAAAAAAGTTGAAAAACGGGAGTTTAAGGGATAATGCAAATATCTTCAAACTTATCCAATTAGGTTCTCCGAGTGTAAGTAATATGAGGCAAAAACAGGCAAAAACGGCCAGTTTTGAGATTCAATCGATTTCTTCCAAAAAGCTTGAAATACGTCAGTTTTGGAAAAATGAACCGTTTTTTAAACTTAGCAAGTTATTGCTCTCGAATCTAAGTAATATAAACCAAAAGCAGGAAAAACGGCCGTTTTTAAGATTTGATCCATTTCCTAAAAAAGATTGAAAAACGGGAGTTTTAGGGATAATGCAAATATTTTCAAACTTATCCAATTAGGTTCTCCGAGTATAAGTAATATGAGGCAAAAACAGGCAAAAACAGCCGGTTTTGAGATTCAATCGTTTTCTTCAAAAAAGCTTGAAAAACGTCAGTTTTGGGAAAATAAACCGTTTTTTAAACTTAGCAATTATTGCTCTCGAATCTAAGTAATATAAACCAAAACCTGGAAAAACGGCCGTTTTTAAGGTTTGATCAATTTCCTGAAAAAGATTAAAAAACGGGGGGTTTTTGGATAATGCAAATATCTTCAAATTTATCCAATTAAGGTCTCAGATTTTAAGTAATATTATGCAAAAACATGCAAAAACGGCCAGTTTTGAGATTCAATCAATTTCTTCAAAAAAGCTTGAAAAACGTCAGTTTTGAGAAAATAAACCGTTTTTTTAAACTTAGCAAGTTATTGCTCTCGAATCTAAGTAATATTAACCAAAACCTGGAAAAACAGCCGTTTTTAAGGTTTAAACCATTTCCTAAAAATGATGGAAAAACGGGAGTTTTTGGGATGATGCAAATATCTTCAAACCTAACCAATTAAGGTCTCCGATTATAAGTAATATTAGGCAAAAACATGCAAAAACGGCTAGTATTGAGAGTCAATCGATTTCTTCAAAAAAGCTTGAAAAACGTCAGTTTTGGGAAAATAAACCGTTTTTCAAACTTAGCAAGTTATTGCTATCGAATCTAAGTAATATAAACCAAAACCTAAAAAAAACGGCCGTTTTTAATGTGTGATCCATTTCCTATAAAAGATTGAAATACGGGGGTTTTTTGGATAATGCAAATATCTAAAAACTTATCCAATTAAGGTCTCCGATTATAAGTAATATTAGGCGAAAACATGGAAAAACGGCGGGTTTTGAGATTCAATCGATTTCTTCAAAAAAGCTTGAAAAACGTCAGTTTTTGGAAAATAAAGCGTTTTTCAAACATAGCAAATTATTGCTATAGAATATAAGTAATATAAACCAAAAGCAGGAAAAACGGCCGTTTTTAAGATTTGATCCATTTCAAAAAAAAAGATTGAAAAACGGAGTTTTAGGGATAATGCAAATATCTTCAAACTTATCCAATTAGGTTCTCCGAGTATAAGTAATATGAGGCAAAAACAGGCAAAAACGGCCAGTTTTGAGATTCAATCGAGTTCTTCCAAAAAGCTCGAAAAACGTCAGTTTTGGGAAAATAAACCGTTTTTCAAACTTAGCAAGTTATTGCTCTCGAATCTAAGTAATATAAACCAAAACCTGGAAAAAGTGCCGTTTTTAATGTGTGATGCATTTCCTATAAAAGATTAAAAAACTGGGGTTTTTTGGTTAATGCAAATATCTTTAAACTTATCCAATTAAGGTCTCCGATTATAAAAAGCTTGAAAAACGTGAGTTTTCGGAAAATAAACCGTTTTTTAAACTTAGCAAGTTATTGCTATCGAATATAAGTAATATAAACCAAAACCTGGAAAAACGGCCGTTTTTAAGATTTGATCCATTTCCTAAAAAAAGTTGAAAAACGGGAGTTTAAGGGATAATTCAAATATCTTCAAACTTATCCAATTAGGTTCTCCGAGTATAAGTAATATGAGGCAAAAACAGGCAAAAACGCCCAGTTTTGAGATTCAATCGATTTCTTCCAAAAAGCTTGAAAAACGTCAGTTTTGGTAAAATGAACCGTTTTTTAAACTTAGCAAGTTATTGCTCTCGAATCTAAGTAATATAAACCAAAACCTGGAAAATCGGCCGTTTTTAAGAGTTAAATCCATTTCCTAAAAAAGATTGAAAAACGGGTTTTTTGTGGATAATGCAAATATCTTCAAACTTATCCAATTAAGGTCTCAGATTTTAAGTAATATTAGGCAAAAACATGCAAAAACGGCCAGTTTTGAGATTCAATCGATTTCTTCAAAAAAGCTTGAAAAACGTCAGTTTTGGGAAAATAAACCGTTTTTTAAACTTAGCAAGTTATTGCTCTCGAATCTAAGTAATATTAACCAAAACCTGGAAAAACGGCCGTTTTTAAGGTTTAAACCATTTCCTAAAAATGATGGAAAAACGGGAGGTTTGGGGATGATGCAAATATCTTCAAACCTATCCAATCAAGGTCTCCGATTATAAGTAATATTAGGCAAAAACATGCAAAAGTGGCCAGTTTTGAGATTCGAGCGATTTCTTCAAAAAAACTTGAAAAACGTCAGTTTTGGGAAAATAAACCGTTTTTCAAATTTAGAAAGTGATTAAACTCGAATCTAAGTAATATTAACCAAAACCTAGAAAAACGGCCGTTTTTAAGGTTTGATCCAATTCCTAAAAATGATAGGAAAACGGGAGTTTTTTTGGATGATGCAAATATCTTCAAACCTATCCATTTAAGGTCTCCAATTATAAGTAATATTAGGCAAAAACATGCAAAAACGGCCGGTTTTGAGATTCAAGCGATTTCTTAAAAAAAGCTTGAAAAACGTCAGTTTTGGGAAAATAAACCGTTTTTCAAAAATAGCAAGTTACTGCTATCGAATATAAGTAATATAAACCAAAACCTAAAAAAAACGGCCGTTTTTAAGATTTGATCCATTTCCTAAAAAGGATTGAAAAACGGGAATTTTAGGGATAATGCAAATATCTTCAAACTTATCCAATTAGGTTCTCCGAGTATAAGTAATATGAGGCAAAAACAGGCAAAAACGGCCAGTTTTTGAGATTCAATCGATTTCTTCCAAAAAGCTTGAAAAACGTCAGTTTTAGGAAAATAAACCGTTTTGTAAACTTAGCAAGTTATTGTTCTCGAATCTAAGTAATATAAACCAAAACATGGAAAAAAGGCCATTTTTAAGGTTTCATCCATTTCCTAAAAAAGATTGAAAAACGAGAGTTTTTTTGGATGATGCAAATATCTTCAAACCTATCTAATTAAGGTCTCCGATTATAAGTAATATTTGACAAAAACATGGAAAAACGGCCGGTTTTGAGATTCAAGCGATTTTTGAAAAAATGCTTGCAAAACGTCAGTTTTTAGAAAATAAACCGTTTTTCAAACATAGCAAGTTATTGCTATCGAATATAAGTAATATAAACCAAAACCTGGAAAAACGGCCGTTTTTAAGATTTGATCCATTTCCTAAAAAAAGTTGAAAAACGGGAGTTTAAGGGATAATGCAAATATCTTCAAACTTATCCAATTAGGTTCTCCGAGTGTAAGTAATATGAGGCAAAAACAGGCAAAAACGGCCAGTTTTGAGATTCAATCGATTTCTTCCAAAAAGCTTGAAATACGTCAGTTTTGGGAAAATGAACCGTTTTTTTAAACTTAGCAAGTTATTGCTCTCGAATCTAAGTAATATAAACCAAAACCTGGAAAAACGGCCGTTTTTAAGAGTTTAATCCATTTCCTAAAAAAGATGGAAAAACGGGGTTTTTTTGGATAATGCAAATATCTTCAAACTTATCCAATTAAGGTCTCAGATTTTAAGTAATATTATGCAAAAACATGCAAAAACGGCCAGTTTTAAGATTCAATCGATTTCTTCAAAAAAGCTTGAAAAACGTCATTTTGGGGAAAATAAACCGTTTTTTTAAACTTAGCAAGTTATTGCTCTCGAATCTAAGTAATATTAACCAAAACCTGGAAAAACGGCCGTTTTTAAGGTTTAAACCATTTCCTAAAAATGATGGAAAAACGGGAGGTTTGGGGATGATGCAAATATCTTCAAACCTATCCAATCAAGGTCTCCGATTATAAGTAATATTAGGCAAAAACATGCAAAAGTGGCCAGTTTTGAGATTCGAGCGATTTCTTCAAAAAACTTGAAAAACGTCAGTTTTGTGAAAATAAACCGTTTTTCAAATTTAGAAAGTTATTAATCTCGAATCTAAGTAATATTAACCAAAACCTGGAAAAACGGCCGTTTTTAAGGTTTGATCCAATTCCTAAAAATGATAGGAAAACGGGAGTTTTTTTGGATGATGCAAATATCTTCAAACCTATCCAATTAAGATCTCCAATTATAAGTAATATTAGGCAAAAACATGCAAAAACGGCCGGTTTTGAGATTCAATCGATTTCTTCAAAAAAGCTTGAAAAACGTCAGTTTTAGGAAAAAAAACCTTTTCTCAAACTTAGCAAGTTATTGCGCTCGAATCTAAGTAATATAAACCAAAACCTGGAAAAACGGCCGTTTTTAAGGTTTGATCCAATTCCTGAAAAAGATTGAAGAACGGGGGTTTCTTGGATAATGCAAATATCTTCAAACTTATCCAATTAAGGTCTCAGAATTTAAGTAATATTAGGCAAAAACATGCAAAAAGGGCCAGTTTAGAGATTCAATCGATTTCTTCAAAAAAGCTTAAAAAACGTCAGTTTTGAGAAATTTAACCGTTTTTTTAAACTTAGCAATTTATTGCTCTCGAATCTAAGTAATATTACCTAAAACCTGGAAAAACAGCCGTTTTTAAGGTTTAAACCATTTCCTAAAAATGATGGAATAACGGGAGTTTTTGGGATGATGCAAATATCTTCAAACCTATCCAATTAAAGTCTGCGATTATAAGTAATATAAGGCAAAAACATGGAAAAAACGGCGGGTTTTGAGATTTAATCGATTTCTTCAAAAAAGCTTGAAAAACGTCAGTTTTGGGAAAATAAACTGTTTTTCAAACTTAGCAAGTTATTGCTCTCGAATCTAAGTAATATAAACCAAAACCTGGAAAAAGTGCCGTTTTTAATGTGTGATCCATTTCCTATAAAAGATTAAAAAACGGGGGTTTTTTTGGTTAATGCAAATATCTTCAAACTTATCCAATTAAGGTCTCCGATTATAAAAAGCTTGAAAAAAGTGAGTTTTGGGAAAATAAACCGTTTTTTAAACTTAGCAAGTTATTGCTCTCGAATCTAAGTAATATAAACCAAGACCTGGAAAAACGGCCGTTTTTAAGGTTTGATTCATATCCTGAAAAAGATTGAAAAACGGGTTTTTTTTGGATAATGCAAATATCTTCAAACTTATCCAATTAAGGTCTCAGATTTTAAGTAATATTAGGAGAAAACATGCAAAAACGGCCAGTTTTGAGATTCAATCGATTTCTTCAAAAAAGTTGAAAAACGTCGGTTTTGGGAAAATAAACCGTTTTTCAAACTTAGCAAGTTATTGCTCTCGAATCTAAGTAATATAAACCAAAACCTGGTAAAACGGCCGTTTTTAATGTGTGATCCATTTCCTAAAAAAGATTGAAAAACGAATGTTTTTTGGATAATGCAAATATCTTCAAACCTATCCAATTAAGGTCTCCGATTATAAGTAATACTAGGCAAAAACATGCAAAAATGGTCAGTTTTGAGATTCGAGCGATTTCTTAAAAAAAGCTTGAAAAACGTCAGTTTGGGGAAAATAAACCGTTTTTTAAACTTAGCAAGTTATTGCTCTCGAATCTAAGTAATATTAACCAAAACCTGGAAAAACGGCCGTTTTTAAGGTTTGATCCAATTCCTAAAAAAGATTGAAAAACGAAAGTTTTTTGGATAATGCAAATATCTTTAAACTTATCCAATTAAGGTCTCCGATTATAAGTAATATTTGACAAAAACATGGAAAAACGGCCGGTTTTGAGATTCAAGCGATTTTTGAAAAAATGCTTGCAAAACGTCAGTTTTTAGAAAATAAACCGTTTTTCAAACATAGCAAGTTATTGCTATCGAATATAAGTAATATAAACCAAAACCTGGAAAAACGGCCGTTTTTAAGATTTGATCCATTTCCTAAAAAAAGTTGAAAAACGGGAGTTTAAGGGATAATGCAAATATCTTCAAACTTATCCAATTAGGTTCTCCGAGTGTAAGTAATATGAGGCAAAAACAGGCCAAAACGGCCAGTTTTGAGATTCAATCGATTTCTTCCAAAAAGCTTGAAATACGTCAGTTTTGGAAAAATGAACCGTTTTTTAAACTTAGCAAGTTATTGCTCTCGAATCTAAGTAATATAAACCAAAAGCAGGAAAAACGGCCGTTTTTAAGATTTGATCCATTTCCTAAAAAAGATTGAAAAACGGGAGTTTTAGGGATAATGCAAATATTTTCAAACTTATCCAATTAGGTTCTCCGAGTATAAGTAATATGAGGCAAAAACAGGCAAAAACAGCCGGTTTTGAGATTCAATCGTTTTATTCAAAAAAGCTTGAAAAACGTCAGTTTTGGGAAAATAAACCGTTTTTTAAACTTAGCAATTATTGCTCTCGAATCTAAGTAATATAAACCAAAACCTGGAAAAACGGCCGTTTTTAAGGTTTGATCAATTTCCTGAAAAAGATTAAATAACGGGGGGGTTTTGGATAATGCAAATATCTTCAAATTTATCCAATTAAGGTCTCAGATTTTAAGTAATATTATGCAAAAACATGCAAAAACGGCCAGTTTTGAGATTCAATCAATTTCTTCAAAAAAGCTTGAAAAACGTCAGTTTTGAGAAAATAAACCGTTTTTTTAAACTTAGCAAGTTATTGCTCTCGAATCTAAGTAATATTAACCAAAACCTGGAAAAACAGCCGTTTTTAAGGTTTAAACCATTTCCTAAAAATGATGGAAAAACGGGAGTTTTGGGGATGATGCAAATATCTTCAAACCTAACCAATTAAGGTCTCCGATTATAAGTAATATTAGGCAAAAACATGCAAAAACGGCTAGTTTTGAGAGTCAATCGATTTCTTCAAAAAAGCTTGAAAAACGTCAGTTTTGGGAAAATAAACCGTTTTTCAAACTTAGCAAGTTATTGCTATCGAATCTAAGTAATATAAACCAAAACCTAAAAAAAACGGCCGTTTTTAATGTGTGATCCATTTCCTATAAAAGATTGAAATACGGGGTTTTTTTGGATAATGCAAATATCTAAAAACTTATCCAATTAAGGTCTCCGATTATAAGTAATATTAGGCGAAAACATGGAAAAACGGCGGGTTTTGAGATTCAATCGATTTCTTCAAAAAAGCTTGAAAAACGTCAGTTTTTGGAAAATAAAGCGTTTTTCAAACATAGCAAATTATTGCTATAGAATATAAGTAATATAAACCAAAAGCAGGAAAAACGGCCGTTTTTAAGATTTGATCCATTTCAAAAAAAAAGATTGAAAAACGGAGTTTTAGGGATAATGCAAATATCTTCAAACTTATCCAATTAGGTTCTCCGAGTATAAGTAATATGAGGCAAAAACAGGCAAAAACGGCCAGTTTTGAGATTCAATCGAGTTCTTCCAAAAAGCTCGAAAAACGTCAGTTTTGGGAAAATAAACCGTTTTTCAAACTTAGCAAGTTATTGCTCTCGAATCTAAGTAATATAAACCAAAACCTGGAAAAAGTGCCGTTTTTAATGTGTGATGCATTTCCTATAAAAGATTAAAAAACTGGGGTTTTTTGGTTAATGCAAATATCTTTAAACTTATCCAATTAAGGTCTCCGATTATAAAAAGCTTGAAAAACGTGAGTTTTGGGAAAATAAACCGTTTTTTAAACTTAGCAAGTTATTGCTATCGAATATAAGTAATATAAACCAAAACCTGGAAAAACGGCCGTTTTTAAGATTTGATCCATTTCCTAAAAAAAGTTGAAAAACGGGAGTTTAAGGGATAATTCAAATATCTTCAAACTTATCCAATTAGGTTCTCCGAGTATAAGTAATATTAGGCAAAAACATGCAAAAACGGCCAGTTTTGAGATTCAATCGATTTCTTCCAAAAAGTTGAAAAACGTCGGTTTTGGGAAAATAAACCGTTTTTCAAACTTAGCAAGTTATTGCTCTCGAATCTAAGTAATATTAACCAAAACCTGGAAAAACGGCCGTTTTTAAGGTTTGATCCAATTCCTAAAAAAGATTGAAAAACGAAAGTTTTTTGGATAATGCAAATATCTTTAAACTTATCCAATTAAGGTCTCCGATTATAAGTAATATTTGACAAAAACATGGAAAAACGGCCGGTTTTGAGATTCAAGCGATTTTTGAAAAAATGCTTGCAAAACGTCAGTTTTTAGAAAATAAACCGTTTTTCAAACATAGCAAGTTATTGCTATCGAATATAAGTAATATAAACCAAAACCTGGAAAAACGGCCGTTTTTAAGATTTGATCCATTTCCTAAAAAAAGTTGAAAAACGGGAGTTTAAGGGATAATGCAAATATCTTCAAACTTATCCAATTAGGTTCTCCGAGTGTAAGTAATATGAGGCAAAAACAGGCAAAAACGGCCAGTTTTGAGATTCAATCGATTTCTTCCAAAAAGCTTGAAATACGTCAGTTTTGGAAAAATGAACCGTTTTTTAAACTTAGCAAGTTATTGCTCTCGAATCTAAGTAATATAAACCAAAAGCAGGAAAAACGGCCGTTTTTAAGATTTGATCCATTTCCTAAAAAAGTTTGAAAAACGGGAGTTTTAGGGATAATGCAAATATTTTCAAACCTATCCAATTAAAGTCTCCGATTATAAGTAATATAAGGCAAAAACATGGAAAAACGGCGGGTTTTGAGATTTAATCGATTTCTTCAAAAAAGCTTGAAAAACGTCAGTTTTGGGAAAATAAACTGTTTTTCAAACTTAGCAAGTTATTGCTCTCGAATCTAAGTAATATAAACCAAAACCTGGAAAAAGTGCCGTTTTTAATGTGTGATCCATTTCCTATAAAAGATTAAAAAACGGGGGTTTTTTGGTTAATGCAAATATCTTCAAACTTATCCAATTAAGGTCTCCGATTATAAAAAGCTTGGAAAAAGTGAGTTTTGGGAAAATAAACCGTTTTTTAAACTTAGCAAGTTATTGCTCTCGAATCTAAGTAATATAAACCAAGACCTGGAAAAACGGCCGTTTTTAAGGTTTGATTCATATCCTGAAAAAGATTGAAAAACGGGTTTTTTTTGGATAATGCAAATATCTTCAAACTTATCCAATTAAGGTCTTAGATTTTAAGTAATATTAGGAGAAAACATGCAAAAACGGCCAGTTTTGAGATTCAATCGATTTCTTCAAAAAAGTTGAAAAACGTCGGTTTTGGGAAAATAAACCGTTTTTCAAACTTAGCAAGTTATTGCTCTCGAATCTAAGTAATATAAACCAAAACCTGGTAAAACGGCCGTTTTTAATGTGTGATCCATTTCCTAAAAAAGATTGAAAAACGAATGTTTTTTGGATAATGCAAATATCTTCAAACCTATCCAATTAAGGTCTCCGATTATAAGTAATACTAGGCAAAAACATGCAAAAATGGTCAGTTTTGAGATTCGAGCGATTTCTTAAAAAAAGCTTGAAAAACGTCAGTTTGGGGAAAATAAACCGTTTTTTAAACTTAGCAAGTTATTGCTCTCGAATCTAAGTAATATTAACCAAAACCTGGAAAAACGGCCGTTTTTAAGGTTTGATCTAATTCCTAAAAAAGATTGAAAAACGAAAGTTTTTTGGATAATGCAAATATCTTTAAACTTATCCAATTAAGGTCTCCGATTATAAGTAATATTTGACAAAAACATGGAAAAACGGCCGGTTTTGAGATTCAAGCGATTTTTGAAAAAATGCTTGCAAAACGTCAGTTTTTAGAAAATAAACCGTTTTTCAAACATAGCAAGTTATTGCTATCGAATATAAGTAATATAAACCAAAACCTGGAAAAACGGCCGTTTTTAAGATTTGATCCATTTCCTAAAAAAAGTTGAAAAACGGGAGTTTAAGGGATAATGCAAATATCTTCAAACTTATCCAATTAGGTTCTCCGAGTGTAAGTAATATGAGGCAAAAACAGGCAAAAACGGCCAGTTTTGAGATTCAATCGATTTCTTCCAAAAAGCTTGAAATACGTCAGTTTGGAAAAATGAACCGTTTTTTAAACTTAGCAAGTTATTGCTCTCGAATCTAAGTAATATAAACCAAAAGCAGGAAAAACGGCCGTTTTTAAGATTTGATCCATTTCCTAAAAAAGATTGAAAAACGGGAGTTTTAGGGATAATGCAAATATTTTCAAACTTATCCAATTAGGTTCTCCGAGTATAAGTAATATGAGGCAAAAACAGGCAAAAACAGCCGGTTTTGAGATTCAATCGTTTTCTTCAAAAAAGCTTGAAAAACGTCAGTTTTGGGAAAATAAACCGTTTTTTAAACTTAGCAATTATTGCTCTCGAATCTAAGTAATATAAACCAAAACCTGGAAAAACGGCCGTTTTTAAGGTTTGATCAATTTCCTGAAAAAGATTAAAAAACGGGGGGTTTTTGGATAATGCAAATATCTTCAAATTTATCCAATTAAGGTCTCAGATTTTAAGTAATATTATGCAAAAACATGCAAAAACGGCCAGTTTTGAGATTCAATCAATTTCTTCAAAAAAGCTTGAAAAACGTCAGTTTTGAGAAAATAAACCGTTTTTTTAAACTTAGCAAGTTATTGCTCTCGAATCTAAGTAATATTAACCAAAACCTGGAAAAACAGCCGTTTTTAAGGTTTAAACCATTTCCTAAAAATGATGGAAAAACGGGAGTTTTTGGGATGATGCAAATATCTTCAAACCTAACCAATTAAGGTCTCCGATTATAAGTAATATTAGGCAAAAACATGCAAAAACGGCTAGTTTTGAGAGTCAATCGATTTCTTCAAAAAAGCTTGAAAAACGTCAGTTTTGGGAAAATAAACCGTTTTTCAAACTTAGCAAGTTATTGCTATCGAATCTAAGTAATATAAACCAAAACCTAAAAAAAACGGCCGTTTTTAATGTGTGATCCATTTCCTATAAAAGATTGAAATACGGGGGTTTTTTGGATAATGCAAATATCTAAAAACTTATCCAATTAAGGTCTCCGATTATAATTAATATTAGGCGAAAACATGGAAAAACGGCGGGTTTTGAGATTCAATTGATTTCTTCAAAAAAGCTTGAAAAACGTCAGTTTTTGGAAAATATAGCGTTTTTCAAACATAGCAAATTATTGCTATAGAATATAAGTAATATAAACCAAAAGCAGGAAAAACGGCCGTTTTTAAGATTTGATCCATTTCAAAAAAAAAGATTGAAAAACGGAGTTTTAGGGATAATGCAAATATCTTCAAACTTATCCAATTAGGTTCTCCGAGTATAAGTAATATGAGGCAAAAACAGGCAAAAACGGCCAGTTTTGAGATTCAATCGAGTTCTTCCAAAAAGCTCGAAAAACGTCAGTTTTGGGAAAATAAACCGTTTTTCAAACTTAGCAAGTTATTGCTCTCGAATCTAAGTAATATAAACCAAAACCTGGAAAAAGTGCCGTTTTTAATGTGTGATGCATTTCCTATAAAAGATTAAAAAACTGGGGTTTTTTGGTTAATGCAAATATCTTTAAACTTATCCAATTAAGGTCTCCGATTATAAAAAGCTTGAAAAACGTGAGTTTTGGGAAAATAAACCGTTTTTTAAACTTAGCAAGTTATTGCTCTCGAATCTAAGTAATATAAACCAAGACCTGGAAAAACGGCCGTTTTTAAGGTTTGATTCATATCCTGAAAAAGATGGAAAAACGGGGTTTTTTTGGATAATGCAAATATCTTCAAACTTATCCAATTAAGGTCTCAGATTTTAAGTAATATTAGGCAAAAACATGCAAAAACGGCCAGTTTTGAGATTCAATCGATTTCTTCCAAAAAGTTGAAAAACGTCGGTTTTGGGAAAATAAACCGTTTTTCAAACTTAGCAAGTTATTGCTCTCGAATCTAAGTAATATTAACCAAAACCTGGAAAAACGGCCGTTTTTAAGGTTTGATCCAATTCCTAAAAAAGATTGAAAAACGAAAGTTTTTTGGATAATGCAAATATCTTTAAACTTATCCAATTAAGGTCTCCGATTATAAGTAATATTAGGCAAAAACATGGAAAAACAGCCGGTTTTGAGATTCAAGCGATTTTTGAAAAAAAGCTTGTAAAAAGGTCAGTTTTTAGAAAATAAACCGTTTTTCAAACATAGCAAGTTATTGCTATCGAATATAAGTAATATAAACCAAAACCTGGAAAAACGGCCGTTTTTAAGATTTGATCCATTTCCTAAAAAAATTTGAAAAACGGGAGTTTAAGGGATAATTCAAATATCTTCAAACTTATCCAATTAGGTTCTCCGAGTATAAGTAATATGAGGCAAAAACAGGCAAAAACGCCCAGTTTTGAGATTCAATCGATTTCTTCCAAAAAGCTTGAAAAACGTCAGTTTTGGTAAAATGAACCGTTTTTTAAACTTAGCAAGTTATTGCTCTCGAATCTAAGTAATATAAACCAAAACCTGGAAAAACGGCCGTTTTTAAGAGTTAAATCCATTTCCTAAAAAAGATTGAAAAACGGGTTTTTTGTGGATAATGCAAATATCTTCAAACTTATCCAATTAAGGTCTCAGATTTTAAGTAATATTAGGCAAAAACATGCAAAAACGGCCAGTTTTGAGATTCAATCGATTTCTTCAAAAAAGCTTGAAAAACGTCAGTTTTGGGAAAATAAACCGTTTTTTTAAACTTAGCAAGTTATTGCTCTCGAATCTAAGTAATATTAACCAAAACCTGGAAAAACGGCCGTTTTTAAGGTTTAAACCATTTCCTAAAAATGATGGAAAAACGGGAGGTTTGGGGATGATGCAAATATCTTCAAACCTATCCAATCAAGGTCTCCGATTATAAGTAATATTAGGCAAAAACATGCAAAAGTGGCCAGTTTTGAGATTCGAGCGATTTCTTCAAAAAAACTTGAAAAACGTCAGTTTTGGGAAAATAAACCGTTTTTCAAATTTAGAAAGTGATTAAACTCGAATCTAAGTAATATTAACCAAAACCTGGAAAAACGGCCGTTTTTAAGGTTTGATCCAATTCCTAAAAATGATAGGAAAACGGGAGTTTTTTTGGATGATGCAAATATCTTCAAACCTATCCATTTAAGGTCTCCAATTATAAGTAATATTAGGCAAAAACATGCAAAAACGGCCGGTTTTGAGATTCAAGCGATTTCTTAAAAAAAGCTTGAAAAACGTCAGTTTTGGGAAAATAAACCGTTTTTCAAACATAGCAAGTTACTGCTATCGAATATAAGTAATATAAACCAAAACCTAAAAAAAACGGCCGTTTTTAAGATTTGATCCATTTCCTAAAAAAGATTGAAAAACGGGAATTTTAGGGATAATGCAAATATCTTCAAACTTATCCAATTAGGTTCTCCGAGTATAAGTAATATGAGGCAAAAACAGGCAAAAACGGCCAGTTTTTGAGATTCAATCGATTTCTTCCAAAAAGCTTGAAAAACGTCAGTTTTAGGAAAATAAACCGTTTTGTAAACTTAGCAAGTTATTGTTCTCGAATCTAAGTAATATAAACCAAAACATGGAAAAAAGGCCATTTTTAAGGTTTGATCCATTTCCTAAAAAAGATTGAAAAACGAGAGTTTTTTTGGATGATGCAAATATCTTCAAACCTATCTAATTAAGGTCTCCGATTATAAGTAATATTTGACAAAAACATGGAAAAACGGCCGGTTTTGAGATTCAAGCGATTTTTGAAAAAATGCTTGCAAAACGTCAGTTTTTAGAAAATAAACCGTTTTTCAAACATAGCAAGTTATTGCTATCGAATATAAGTAATATAAACCAAAACCTGGAAAAACGGCCGTTTTTAAGATTTGATCCATTTCCTAAAAAAAGTTGAAAAACGGGAGTTTAAGGGATAATGCAAATATCTTCAAACTTATCCAATTAGGTTCTCCGAGTGTAAGTAATATGAGGCAAAAACAGGCAAAAAACGGCCAGTTTTGAGATTCAATCGATTTCTTCCAAAAAGCTTGAAATACGTCAGTTTTGGGAAAATGAACCGTTTTTTAAACTTAGCAAGTTATTGCTCTCGAATCTAAGTAATATAAACCAAAACCTGGAAAAACGGCCGTTTTTAAGAGTTTAATCCATTTCCTAAAAAAGATGGAAAAACGGGGTTTTTTTGGATAATGCAAATATCTTCAAACTTATCCAATTAAGGTCTCAGATTTTAAGTAATATTAGGCAAAAACATGCAAAAACGGCCAGTTTTAAGATTCAATCGATTTCTACAAAAAAGCTTGAAAAACGTCATTTTGGGGAAAATAAACCGTTTTTTTAAACTTAGCAAGTTATTGCTCTCGAATCTAAGTAATATTAACCAAAACCTGGAAAAACGGCCGTTTTTATGGTTTAAACCATTTCCTAAAAATGATGGAAAAACGGGAGGTTTGGGGATGATGCAAATATCTTCAAACCTATCCAATCAAGGTCTCCGATTATAAGTAATATTAGGCAAAAACATGCAAAAGTGGCCAGTTTTGAGATTCGAGCGATTTCTTCAAAAAAACTTGAAAAACGTCAGTTTTGTGAAAATAAACCGTTTTTCAAATTTAGAAAGTTATTAATCTCGAATCTAAGTAATATTAACCAAAACCTGGAAAAACGGCCGTTTTTAAGGTTTGATCCAATTCCTAAAAATGATAGGAAAACGGGAGTTTTTTTGGATGATGCAAATATCTTCAAACCTATCCAATTAAGATCTCCAATTATAAGTAATATTAGGCAAAAACATGCAAAAACGGCCGGTTTTGAGATTCAAGCGATTTCTTAAAAAAAGCTTGAAAAACGTCCGTTTTGGGAAAATAAACCGTTTTTCAAACATAGCAAGTTATTGCTATCGAATATAAGTAATATAAACCAAAACCTGGAAAAACGGACGTTTTTAAGATTTGATCCATTTCCTAAAAAAGATTGAAAAATGGGAGTTTGGGGATAATGCAAATATCTTCAAACTTATCCAATTAAGTTCTCCGAGTATAAGTAATATTAGGCAAAAACATGCAAAAATGTTCAGTTTTGAGATTCAAGCGTTTTCTTAAAAAAAGCTTGAAAAACGTCAGTTTTGGGAAAATAAACCGTTTTTCAAAATTAGCAAGTTATTGCTCTCGAATCTAAGTAATATTAACCAAAACCTGGAAAAACGGCCGTTTTTAAGGTTTGATCCAATTCCTAAAAAAGATTGAAAAACGGGAGTTATTTGGATAATGCAAATATCTTCAAATTTATCCAATTAAGTTCTCTGAGTATAAGTAATATTAGGCAAAAACATGCAAAAACGGCGAGTTTTGAGATTCAATCGATTTCTTAAAAAAAGCTTGAGAAACGTCAGTTTTGGGAAAATAAACCGTTTTTTAAACTCAGCAAGTTATTGCTCTCGAATCTAAGTAATATTAAACAAAACCTGGAAAAACGGCCGTGTTTAAGGTTTGATCCATTTCCTAAAAAAGATTGAAAAACGGGAGTTTTGGGGATAATGCAAATATCTTCAAACTTATCCAATTAAGTTCTCCGAAAATAAGTAATATTAGGCAAAAACATGCAGAAACGGCCAGTTTTGAGATTCAATCGATTTCTTCAAAAAAGCTTGAAAACCGTCAGTTTTTAGAAAATAAACCGTTTTTCAAACTTAGCAAGTTATTGCTCTCGAATCTAAGTAATATAAACCAAAACCTGGAAAAACGGACATTTTTAAGGTTTTTATCCATTTCCTAAAAAAGATTGAAAAACGGCAGTTTTTTGGATAATGCAAATATCTTCAAACTTATCCAATTTAGGTCTCCGATTATAAGTAATATTAGGCAAAAACATGCAAAAACGGCCAGTTTTGAGATTCAATCGATTTCTTCAAAAAAGCTCGAAAAACGTCAGTTTAGGGAAAAAAAACCGTTTTTCAAACTTAGCAGGTTATTGCTCTCGAATGTAAGTAATATAAACCAAAACCTGGAAAAACGGCCGTTTTTAAGGTTTGATCCAATTCCTAAAAAAGATTGAAAAACGGGAGTTATTTGGATAATGCAAATATTTTTAAACTTATCCAATTAAGGTCTTCGATTATAAGTAATATTAGGCAAAAACATGGAAAAACGGCCGGTTTTGAGATTCAAGCGATTTCTTAAAAAAAAGCTTGAAAAACGTTAGTTTTTGGACAATAAACCGTTTTTCAAACATAGCAAGTTATTTCTCTCGAATCTAAGTAATATTAACCAAAACCTGGAAAAACGGCCGTTTTTAAGGTTTAAACCATTTCCTAAAAATGATGGAAAAACGGGAGTTTTTGGGATGATGCAAATATCTTCAAACCTATCCAATTAAGATCTCCGAGTATAAGTAATATTAGGCAAAAACATGCAAAAACGGCTAGTTTTGAGAGTCAATCGAGTTCTTCCAAAAAGCTCGAAAAACGTCAGTTTTGGGAAAATAAACCGTTTTTTAAACTTAGCAGGTTATTGCTCTCGAATCTAAGTAATATTAACCAAAACCTGGAAAAACGGCCGTTTTTAAGGTTTGATCCAATTCCTAAAAATGATAGAAAAACGGGAGTTTTTTGGATGATCCAAATATCTTCAAACCTATCTAATTAAAGTCACCGATAATAAGTAATATTAGGCAAAAACATGCAAAAACGGCCGGTTTTGAGATTCAAGAGATTTCTTAAAAAAAGCTTGGAAAACGTCAGTTTTGGGAAAATACACCGTTTTCCAAACTTAGCAAGTTATTGCTCTCGAATGTAAGTAATATAAACCAAAACCTGGAAAAACGGCCGTTTTTAGTGTGTGATCCATTTCCTAAAAAAGATTGAAAAACGAGAGTTTTTTGGATAATGCAAATATCTTCAAACTTATCCAATTAAGGTCTCCGATTATAAGTAATACTAGGCAAAAACATGCAAAAATGGTCGGTTTTGAGATTCGAGCGATTTCTTAAAAAAAGCTTGAAAAACGTCAGTTTTGGGAAAATAAACCGTTTTTCAAACTTAGCAAGTTATTGCTCTCGAATCTAAGTAATATTAACCAAAACCTGGAAAAACGGCCGTTTTTAAGGTTTGATCCAATTCCTAAAAAAGATTGAAAAACGAAGGTTTTTTGGATAATGCAAATATCTTTAAACTTATCCAATTAAGGTCTCCGATTATAAGTAATATTAGGCAAAAACATGGAAAAACGGCCGGTTTTGAGATTCAAGCGATTTCTGAAAAAAAGCTTGAAAAACGTCAGTTTTTAGAAAATAAACCGTTTTTCAAACATAGCAAGTTATTGCTATCGAATATAAGTAATATTAACCAAAACCTGGAAAAACGACCGTTTTTAAAATTTGATCCATTTCCTAAAAAAGATTGAAAAACGGGTTTTTTTTGGATTATGCAAATATCTTCAAACCTATCCAATTAAGGTCTCCGATTATAAGTAATATTAGGCAAAAACATGCAAAAACGGACGGTTTTGAGATTCAAGCGATTTCTTAAAAAAAGCTTGAAAAACGTCAGTTTTGGGAAAATAAACCGTTTTTCACACATAGTAAGTTATTGCTATCGAATATAAGTAATATAAACCAAAACCTGGAAAAACGGCCGTTTTTAAGATTTGATCCATTTCCTAAAAAGGATTGAAAAATGGGAGTTTGGGGATAATGCAAATATCTTCAAACTTATCCAATTAAGTTCTCCGAGTATAAGTAATATGTATTAGGCAAAAACATGCAAAAATGTTAAGTTTTGAGATTCAAGCGATTTCTTGAAAAAAGCTTGAAAAACGTCAGTTTTGGGAAAATAAACCGTTTTTCAAACATAGCAAGTTATTGCTCTCGAATCTAAGTAATATTAACCAAAACCTGGAAAAACGGCCGTTTTTAAGGTTTAAACCATTTCCTAAAAATGATGGAAAAACGGGAGTTTTTGGGATGATGCAAATATCTTCAAACCTATCCAATTAAGTTCTCCGAGTATGAGTAATATTAGGCAAAAACATGCAAAAACGGCCAGTTTTGAGATTCAATCGATTTCTTCAAAAAAGCTTGAAAAACGTCAGTTTTGGGAAAATAAACCGTTTTTCAAACTTAGCAAGTTATTGCTATCGAATCTAAGTAATATAAACCAAAACCTAAAAAAACGGCCGTTCTTAATGTGTGATCCATTTCCTATAAAAGATTGAAAAACGGGGGTTTTTTGGATAAAGCAAATATCTTCAAACTTATCCAATTAAGGTCTCCGATTATAAGTAATATTAGGCGAAAACATGGAATAACGGCCGGTTTTGAGATTCAAGCGATTTCTTAAAAAAAGCTTGAAAAACGTCAGTTTTGGGAAAATAAACCGTTTTTCAAACATAGCAAGTTATTGCTATAGAATATAAGTAATATAAACCAAAAGCAGGAAAAACGGCCGTTTTATGATTTGATCCATTTCCTAAAAAAGATTGGAAAACGGGAGTTTTAGGGATAATGCAAATATCTTCAAACTTATCCAATTAGGTTCTCCGAGTATAAGTAATATGAGGCAAAAACAGGCAAAAACGCCCAGTTTTGAGATTCAATCGAGTTCTTCCAAAAAGCTCGAAAAACGTCAGTTTTAGGAAAATGAACCGTTTTTTAAACTTAGCAAGTTATTGCTCTCGAATCTAAGTAATATAAACCAAAACCTGGAAAAACGGCCGTTTTTAAAGTTTGATCCATTTCCTGAAAAAGATTGAAAAACGGGGTTTTTTTGGATAATGCAAATATCTTCAAACTTATCCAATTAAGGTCTAAGAATTTAAGTAATATTAGGCAAAAACATGCAAAAACGGCCAGTTTTGAGATTCAATCGATTTCTTCAAAAAAGCTTGAAAAACGTCAGTTTTGGGAAAATAAACCGTTTTTCAAATTTAGCAAGTTATTGCTCTCGAATCTAAGTAATTTTAACCAAAAACTGGAAAAACAGCCGTTTTTAAGGTTTGATCCAATTCCTAAAAATGATAGAAAAACGGGAGTTTTTTGGATGATGCAAATATCTTCAAACCTATCCAATTAAAGTCACCGATTATAAGTAATATTAGGCAAAAACATGAAAAAACGGCCGGTTTTGAGATTCAAGAGATTTCTTAAAAAAAGCTTGGAAAACGTCAGTTTTGGGAAAATAAACCGTTTTTCAAACATAGCAAGTTATTGCTATCGAATATAAGTAATATAAACCAAAACCTGGAAAAACGGCCGTTTTTAAGATTTGATCCATTTCCTAAAAAAGATTGAAAAATGGGAGTTTTGGGGATAATGCAAATATCTTCAAACTTATCCAATTAAGATCTCCGAGTATAAGTAATATTAGGCAAAAACATGCAAAAACGGCTAGTTTTGAGAGTCAATCGAGTTCTTCCAAAAAGCTCGAAAAACGTCAGTTTTGGGAAAATAAACCGTTTTTTAAACTTAGCAGGTTATTGCTCTCGAATCTAAGTAATATTAACCAAAACCTGGAAAAACGGCCGTTTTTAAGGTTTGATCCAATTCCTAAAAATGATAGAAAAACGGGAGTTTTTTGGATGATCCAAATATCTTCAAACCTATCTAATTAAAGTCACCGATAATAAGTAATATTAGGCAAAAACATGCAAAAACGGCCGGTTTTGAGATTCAAGAGATTTCTTAAAAAAAGCTTGGAAAACGTCAGTTTTGGGAAAATACACCGTTTTCCAAACTTAGCAAGTTATTGCTCTCGAATGTAAGTAATATAAACCAAAACCTGGAAAAACGGCCGTTTTTAGTGTGTGATCCATTTCCTAAAAAAGATTGAAAAACGAGAGTTTTTTGGATAATGCAAATATCTTCAAACTTATCCAATTAAGGTCTCCGATTATAAGTAATACTAGGCAAAAACATGCAAAAATGGTCGGTTTTGAGATTCGAGCGATTTCTTAAAAAAAGCTTGAAAAACGTCAGTTTTGGGAAAATAAACCGTTTTTCAAACTTAGCAAGTTATTGCTCTCGAATCTAAGTAATATTAACCAAAACCTGGAAAAACGGCCGTTTTTAAGGTTTGATCCAATTCCTAAAAAAGATTGAAAAACGAAGGTTTTTTGGATAATGCAAATATCTTTAAACTTATCCAATTAAGGTCTCCGATTATAAGTAATATTAGGCAAAAACATGGAAAAACGGCCGGTTTTGAGATTCAAGCGATTTCTGAAAAAAAGCTTGAAAAAACGTAAGTTTTTAGAAAATAAACCGTTTTTCAAACATAGCAAGTTATTGCTATCGAATATAAGTAATATAAACCAAAACCTGGAAAAACGACCGTTTTTAAAATTTGATCCATTTCCTAAAAAAGATTGAAAAACGGGTTTTTTTTGGATTATGCAAATATCTTCAAACCTATCCAATTAAGGTCTCCGATTATAAGTAATATTAGGCAAAAACATGCAAAAACGGACGGTTTTGAGATTCAAGCGATTTCTTAAAAAAAGCTTGAAAAACGTCAGTTTTGAGAAAATAAACCGTTTTTCACACATAGTAAGTTATTGCTATCGAATATAAGTAATATAAACCAAAACCTGGAAAAACGGCCGTTTTTAAGATTTGATCCATTTCCTAAAAAAGATTGAAAAATGGGAGTTTGGGGATAATGCAAATATCTTCAAACTTATCCAATTAAGTTCTCCGAGTATAAGTAATATGTATTAGGCAAAAACATGCAAAAATGTTAAGTTTTGAGATTCAAGCGATTTCTTGAAAAAAGCTTGAAAAACGTCAGTTTTGGGAAAATAAACCGTTTTTCAAAATTAGCAAGTTATTGCTCTCGAATCTAAGTAATATTAACCAAAACCTGGAAAAACGGCCGTTTTTAAGGTTTGATCTAATTCCTAAAAATGATAGAAAAACGGGAGTTTTTTGGATGATGAAAATATCTTCAAACCTATCCAATTAAGGTCTCTGATTATAAGTAATATTAGGCAAAAACATGGAAAAACGGCCGGTTTTGAGATTCGAGCGATTTTTTAAAAAAAGCTTGAAAAACGTCAGTTTTGGGAAAATAAACCGTTTTTCAAACATAGCAAGTTATTGCTATCGAATATAAGTAATATAAACCAAAACCTGGAAAAACGGACGTTTTTAAGATTTGATCCATTTCCTAAAAAAGATTGAAAAATGGGAGTTTGGGGATAATGCAAATATCTTCAAACTTATCCAATTAAGTTCTCCGAGTATAAGTAATATTAGGCAAAAACATGCAAAAATGTTCAGTTTTGAGATTCAAGCGTTTTCTTAAAAAAAGCTTGAAAAACGTCAGTTTTGGGAAAATAAACCGTTTTTCAAAATTAGCAAGTTATTGCTATCGAATATAAGTAATATAAACCAAAACCTAAAAAAACGGCCGTTTTTAATGTGTGATCCATTTCCTATAAATATTGAAAAACGGGAGTTTTGGGGATGATGCAAATATCTTCAAACCTATCCAATTAAGGTCTCCGATTATAAGTAATATTAGGCAAAAACATGCAAAAGTGGCCAGTTTTGAGATTCGAGCGATTTCTTAAAAAAAGCTTGAAAAACGTCAGTTTGGGGAAAATAAACCGTTTTTCAAACATAGCAAGTTATTGCTATAGAATATAAGTAATATAAACCAAAAGCAGGAAAAACGGCCGTTTTATGATTTGATCCATTTCCTAAAAAAGATTGGAAAACGGGAGTTTTAGGGATAATGCAAATATCTTCAAACTTATCCAATTAGGTTCTCCGAGTATAAGTAATATGAGGCAAAAACAGGCAAAAACGCCCAGTTCTGAGATTCAATCGAGTTCTTCCAAAAAGCTCGAAAAACGTCAGTTTTAGGAAAATGAACCGTTTTTTAAACTTAGCAAGTTATTCCTCTCGAATCTAAGTAATATAAACCAAAACCTGGAAAAACGGCCGTTTTTAAAGTTTGATCCATTTCCTGAAAAAGATTGAAAAACGGGGTTTTTTTGGATAATACAAATATCTTCAAACTTATCCAATTAAGGTCTAAGAATTTAAGTAATATTAGGCAAAAACATGCAAAAACGGCCAGTATTGAGATTCAATCGATTTCTTCAAAAAAGCTTGAAAAACGTCAGTTTTGGGAAAATAAACCGTTTTTCAAATTTAGCAAGTTATTGCTCTCGAATCTAAGTAATTTTAACCAAAAACTGGAAAAACAGCCGTTTTTAAGGTTTGATCCAATTCCTAAAAATGATAGAAAAACGGGAGTTTTTTGGATGATGCAAATATCTTCAAACCTATCCAATTAAAGTCACCGATTATAAGTAATATTAGGCAAAAACATGGAAAAACGGCCGGTTTTGAGATTCAAGAGATTTCTTAAAAAAAGCTTGGAAAACGTCAGTTTTGGGAAAATAAACCGTTTTTCAAACATAGCAAGTTATTGCTATCGAATATAAGTAATATAAACCAAAACCTGGAAAAACGGCCGTTTTTAAGATTTGATCCATTTCCTAAAAAAGATTGAAAAATGGGAGTTTTGGGGATAATGCAAATATCTTCAAACTTATCCAATTAAGTTCTCCGAGTATAAGTAATATTAGGCAAAAACATGCAAAAATGTTCAGTTTTGAGATTCAAGCGTTTTCTTAAAAAAAGCTTGAAAAACGTCAGTTTTGGGAAAATAAACCGTTTTTCAAAATTAGCAAGTTATTGCTCTCGAATCTAAGTAATATTAACCAAAACCTGGAAAAACGGCCGTTTTTAAGGTTTGATCCAATTCCTAAAAAAGATTGAAAAACGGGAGTTATTTGGATAATGCAAATATCTTTAAACTTATCCAATTAAGGTCTTCGATTATAAGTAATATTAGGCAAAAACTTGGAAAAACGGCCGGTTTTGAGATTCAAGCGATTTCTTAAAAAAAGCTTGAAAAACGTTAGTTTTTGGACAATAAACCGTTTTTCAAACATAGCAAGTTATTGCTCTCGAATCTAAGTAATATTAACCAAAACCTGGAAAAACGGCCGTTTTTAAGGTTTAAACCATTTCCTAAAAATGATGGAAAAACGGGAGTTTTTGGGATGATGCAAATATCTTCAAACCTATCCAATTAAGTTCTCCGAGTATAAGTAATATTAGGCAAAAACATGCAAAAACAGCCAGTTTTGAGATTCAATCGATTTCTTCAAAAGAGCTTGAAAAAGGTCAGTTTTGGGAAAATAAACCGTTTTTCAAACTTAGCAAGTTATTGCTATCGAATATAAGTAATATAAACCAAAACCTAAAAAAACGGCCGTTTTTAATGTGTGATCCATTTCCTATAAAAGATTGAAAAACGGGAGTTTTGGGGATGATGCAAATATCTTCAAACCTATCCAATTAAGGTCTCCGATTATAAGTAATATTAGGCAAAAACATGCAAAAGTGGCCAGTTTTGAGATTCGAGCGATTTCTTAAAAAAAGCTTGAAAAACGTCAGTTTGGGGAAAATAAACCGTTTTTCAAACATAGCAAGTTATTGCTATACAATATAAGTAATATAAACCAAAAGCAGGAAAAACGGCCGTTTTATGATTTGATCCATTTCCTAAAAAAGATTGGAAAACGGGAGTTTTAGGGATAATGCAAATATCTTCAAACTTATCCAATTAGGTTCTCCGAGTATAAGTAATATGAGGCAAAAACAGGCAAAAACGCCCAGTTTTGAGATTCAATCGAGTTCTTCCAAAAAGCTCGAAAAACGTCAGTTTTAGGAAAATGAACCGTTTTTTAAACTTAGCAAGTTATTCCTCTCGAATCTAAGTAATATAAACCAAAACCTGGAAAAACGGCCGTTTTTAAAGTTTGATCCATTTCCTGAAAAAGATTGAAAAACGGGGTTTTTTTGGATAATGCAAATATCTTCAAACTTATCCAATTAAGGTCTCCGATTATAAGTAATACTAGGCAAAAACATGCAAAAATGGTCGGTTTTGAGATTCGAGCGATTTCTTAAAAAAAGCTTGAAAAACGTCAGTTTTGGGAAAATAAACCGTTTTTCAAACTTAGCAAGTTATTGCTCTCGAATCTAAGTAATATTAACCAAAACCTGGAAAAACGGCCGTTTTTAAGGTTTGATCCAATTCCTAAAAAAGATTGAAAAACGAAGGTTTTTTGGATAATGCAAATATCTTTAAACTTATCCAATTAAGGTCTCCGATTATAAGTAATATTAGGCAAAAACATGGAAAAACGGCCGGTTTTGAGATTCAAGCGATTTCTGAAAAAAAGCTTGAAAAACGTCAGTTTTTAGAAAATAAACCGTTTTTCAAACATAGCAAGTTATTGCTATCGAATATAAGTAATATAAACCAAAACCTGGAAAAACGACCGTTTTTAAAATTTGATCCATTTCCTAAAAAAGATTGAAAAACGGGTTTTTTTTGGATTATGCAAATATCTTCAAACCTATCCAATTAAGGTCTCCGATTATAAGTAATATTAGGCAAAAACATGCAAATACGGACGGTTTTGAGATTCAAGCGATTTCTTAAAAAAAGCTTGAAAAACGTCAGTTTTGGGAAAATAAACCGTTTTTCACACATAGTAAGTTATTGCTATCGAATATAAGTAATATAAACCAAAACCTGGAAAAACGGCCGTTTTTAAGATTTGATCCATTTCCTAAAAAGGATTGAAAAATGGGAGTTTGGGGATAATGCAAATATCTTCAAACTTATCCAATTAAGTTCTCCGAGTATAAGTAATATGTATTAGGCAAAAACATGCAAAAATGTTAAGTTTTGAGATTCAAGCGATTTCTTGAAAAAAGCTTGAAAAACGTCAGTTTTGGGAAAATAAACCGTTTTTCAAACATAGCAAGTTATTGCTCTCGAATCTAAGTAATATTAACCAAAACCTGGAAAAACGGCCGTTTTTAAGGTTTAAACCATTTCCTAAAAATGATGGAAAAACGGGAGTTTTTGGGATGATGCAAATATCTTCAAACCTATCCAATTAAGTTCTCCGAGTATGAGTAATATTAGGCAAAAACATGCAAAAACGGCCAGTTTTGAGATTCAATCGATTTCTTCAAAAAAGCTTGAAAAACGTCAGTTTTGGGAAAATAAACCGTTTTTCAAACTTAGCAAGTTATTGCTATCGAATCTAAGTAATATAAACCAAAACCTAAAAAAACGGCCGTTCTTAATGTGTGATCCATTTCCTATAAAAGATTGAAAAACGGGGGTTTTTTGGATAAAGCAAATATCTTCAAACTTATCCAATTAAGGTCTCCGATTATAAGTAATATTAGGCGAAAACATGGAATAACGGCCGGTTTTGAGATTCAAGCGATTTCTTAAAAAAAGCTTGAAAAACGTCAGTTTTGGGAAAATAAACCGTTTTTCAAACATAGCAAGTTATTGCTATAGAATATAAGTAATATAAACCAAAAGCAGGAAAAACGGCCGTTTTATGATTTGATCCAATTCCTAAAAAAGATTGGAAAACGGGAGTTTTAGGGATAATGCAAATATCTTCAAACTTATCTAATTAGGTTCTCCGAGTATAAGTAATATGAGGCAAAAACAGGCAAAAACGCCCAGTTTTGAGATTCAATCGAGTTCTTCCAAAAAGCTCGAAAAACGTCAGTTTTAGGAAAATGAACCGTTTTTTAAACTTAGCAAGTTATTGCTCTCGAATCTAAGTAATATAAACCAAAACCTGGAAAAACGGCCGTTTTTAAAGTTTGATCCATTTCCTGAAAAAGATTGAAAAACGGGGTTTTTTTGGATAATGCAAATATCTTCAAACTTATCCAATTAAGGTCTAAGAATTTAAGTAATATTAGGCAAAAACATGCAAAAACGGCCAGTTTTGAGATTCAATCGATTTCTTCAAAAAAGCTTGAAAAACGTCAGTTTTGGGAAAATAAACCGTTTTTCAAATTTAGCAAGTTATTGCTCTCGAATCTAAGTAATTTTAACCAAAAACTGGAAAAACAGCCGTTTTTAAGGTTTGATCCAATTCCTAAAAATGATAGAAAAACGGGAGTTTTTTGGATGATGCAAATATCTTCAAACCTATCCAATTAAAGTCACCGATTATAAGTAATATTAGGCAAAAACATGGAAAAACGGCCGGTTTTGAGATTCAAGAGATTTCTCAAAAAAAGCTTGGAAAACGTCAGTTTTGGGAAAATAAACCGTTTTTCAAACATAGCAAGTTATTGCTATCGAATATAAGTAATATAAACCAAAACCTGGAAAAACGGCCGTTTTTAAGATTTGATCCATTTCCTAAAAAAGATTGAAAAATGGGAGTTTTGGGGATAATGCAAATATCTTCAAACTTATCCAATTAAGATCTCCGAGTATAAGTAATATTAGGCAAAAACATGCAAAAACGGCTAGTTTTGAGAGTCAATCGAGTTCTTCCAAAAAGCTCCAAAAACGTCAGTTTTGGGAAAATAAACCGTTTTTTAAACTTAGCAGGTTATTGCTCTCGAATCTAAGTAATATTAACCAAAACCTGGAAAAACGGCCGTTTTTAAGGTTTGATCCAATTCCTAAAAATGATAGAAAAACGGGAGTTTTTTGGATGATCCAAATATCTTCAAACCTATCTAATTAAAGTCACCGATAATAAGTAATATTAGGCAAAAACATGCAAAAACGGCCGGTTTTGAGATTCAAGAGATTTCTTAAAAAAAGCTTGGAAAACGTCAGTTTTGGGAAAATACACCGTTTTCCAAACTTAGCAAGTTATTGCTCTCGAATGTAAGTAATATAAACCAAAACCTGGAAAAACGGCCGTTTTTAGTGTGTGATCCATTTCCTAAAAAAGATTGAAAAACGAGAGTTTTTTGGATAATGCAAATATCTTCAAACTTATCCAATTAAGATCTCCGATTATAAGTAATACTAGGCAAAAACATGCAAAAATGGTCGGTTTTGAGATTCGAGCGATTTCTTAAAAAAAGCTTGAAAAACGTCAGTTTTGGGAAAATAAACCGTTTTTCAAACTTAGCAAGTTATTGCTCTCGAATCTAAGTAATATTAACCAAAACCTGGAAAAACGGCCGTTTTTAAGGTTTGATCCAATTCCTAAAAAAGATTGAAAAACGAAGGTTTTTTGGATAATGCAAATATCTTTAAACTTATCCAATTAAGGTCTCCGATTATAAGTAATATTAGGCAAAAACATGGAAAAACGGCCGGTTTTGAGATTCAAGCGATTTCTGAAAAAAAGCTTGAAAAACGTCAGTTTTTAGAAAATAAACCGTTTTTCAAACATAGCAAGTTATTGCTATCGAATATAAGTAATATAAACCAAAACCTGGAAAAACGACCGTTTTTAAAATTTGATCCATTTCCTAAAAAAGATTGAAAAACGGGTTTTTTTTGGATTATGCAAATATCTTCAAACCTATCCAATTAAGGTCTCCGATTATAAGTAATATTAGGCAAAAACATGCAAAAACGGACGGTTTTGAGATTCAAACGATTTCTTAAAAAAAGCTTGAAAAACGTCAGTTTTGGGAAAATAAACCGTTTTTCACACATAGTAAGTTATTGCTATCGAATATAAGTAATATAAACCAAAACCTGGAAAAACGGCCGTTTTTAAGATTTGATCCATTTCCTAAAAAAGATTGAAAAATGGGAGTTTGGGGATAATGCAAATATCTTCAAACTTATCCAATTAAGTTCTCCGAGTATAAGTAATATGTATTAGGCAAAAACATGCAAAAATGTTAAGTTTTGAGATTCAAGCGATTTCTTGAAAAAAGCTTGAAAAACGTCAGTTTTGGGAAAATAAACCGTTTTTCAAAATTAGCAAGTTATTGCTCTCGAATCTAAGTAATATTAACCAAAACCTGGAAAAACGGCCGTTTTTAAAGTTTGATCCATTTCCTGAAAAAGATTGAAAAACGGGGTTTTTTTGGATAATGCAAATATCTTCAAACTTATCCAATTAAGGTCTCCGATTATAAGTAATACTAGGCAAAAACATGCAAAAATGGTCGGTTTTGAGATTCGAGCGATTTCTTAAAAAAAGCTTGAAAAACGTCAGTTTTGGGAAAATAAACCGTTTTTCAAACTTAGCAAGTTATTGCTCTCGAATCTAAGTAATATTAACCAAAACCTGGAAAAACGGCCGTTTTTAAGGTTTGATCCAATTCCTAAAAAAGATTGAAAAACGAAGGTTTTTTGGATAATGCAAATATCTTTAAACTTATCCAATTAAGGTCTCCGATTATAAGTAATATTAGGCAAAAACATGGAAAAACGGCCGGTTTTGAGATTCAAGCGATTTCTGAAAAAAAGCTTGAAAAACGTCAGTTTTTAGAAAATAAACCGTTTTTCAAACATAGCAAGTTATTGCTATCGAATATAAGTAATATAAACCAAAACCTGGAAAAACGACCGTTTTTAAAATTTGATCCATTTCCTAAAAAAGATTGAAAAACGGGTTTTTTTTGGATTATGCAAATATCTTCAAACCTATCCAATTAAGGTCTCCGATTATAAGTAATATTAGGCAAAAACATGCAAAAACGGACGGTTTTGAGATTCAAGCGATTTCTTAAAAAAAGCTTGAAAAACGTCAGTTTTGGGAAAATAAACCGTTTTTCACACATAGTAAGTTATTGCTATCGAATATAAGTAATATAAACCAAAACCTGGAAAAACGGCCGTTTTTAAGATTTGATCCATTTCCTAAAAAGGATTGAAAAATGGGAGTTTGGGGATAATGCAAATATCTTCAAACTTATCCAATTAAGTTCTCCGAGTATAAGTAATATGTATTAGGCAAAAACATGCAAAAATGTTAAGTTTTGAGATTCAAGCGATTTCTTGAAAAAAGCTTGAAAAACGTCAGTTTTGGGAAAATAAACCGTTTTTCAAACATAGCAAGTTATTGCTCTCGAATCTAAGTAATATTAACCAAAACCTGGAAAAACGGCCGTTTTTAAGGTTTAAACCATTTCCTAAAAATGATGGAAAAACGGGAGTTTTTGGGATGATGCAAATATCTTCAAACCTATCCAATTAAGTTCTCCGAGTATGAGTAATATTAGGCAAAAACATGCAAAAACGGCCAGTTTTGAGATTCAATCGATTTCTTCAAAAAAGCTTGAAAAACGTCAGTTTTGGGAAAATAAACCGTTTTTCAAACTTAGCAAGTTATTGCTATCGAATCTAAGTAATATAAACCAAAACCTAAAAAAACGGCCGTTCTTAATGTGTGATCCATTTCCTATAAAAGATTGAAAAACGGGGGTTTTTTGGATAAAGCAAATATCTTCAAACTTATCCAATTAAGGTCTCCGATTATAAGTAATATTAGGCGAAAACATGGAATAACGGCCGGTTTTGAGATTCAAGCGATTTCTTAAAAAAAGCTTGAAAAACGTCAGTTTTGGGAAAATAAACCGTTTTTCAAACATAGCAAGTTATTGCTATAGAATATAAGTAATATAAACCAAAAGCAGGAAAAACGGCCGTTTTATGATTTGATCCAATTCCTAAAAAAGATTGGAAAACGGGAGTTTTAGGGATAATGCAAATATCTTCAAACTTATCCAATTAGGTTCTCCGAGTATAAGTAATATGAGGCAAAAACAGGCAAAAACGCCCAGTTTTGAGATTCAATCGAGTTCTTCCAAAAAGCTCGAAAAACGTCAGTTTTAGGAAAATGAACCGTTTTTTAAACTTAGCAAGTTATTGCTCTCGAATCTAAGTAATATAAACCAAAACCTGGAAAAACGGCCGTTTTTAAAGTTTGATCCATTTCCTGAAAAAGATTGAAAAACGGGGTTTTTTTGGATAATGCAAATATCTTCAAACTTATCCAATTAAGGTCTAAGAATTTAAGTAATATTAGGCAAAAACATGCAAAAACGGCCAGTTTTGAGATTCAATCGATTTCTTCAAAAAAGCTTGAAAAACGTCAGTTTTGGGAAAATAAACCGTTTTTCAAATTTAGCAAGTTATTGCTCTCGAATCTAAGTAATTTTAACCAAAAACTGGAAAAACAGCCGTTTTTAAGGTTTGATCCAATTCCTAAAAATGATAGAAAAACGGGAGTTTTTTGGATGATGCAAATATCTTCAAACCTATCCAATTAAAGTCACCGATTATAAGTAATATTAGGCAAAAACATGGAAAAACGGCCGGTTTTGAGATTCAAGAGATTTCTTAAAAAAAGCTTGGAAAACGTCAGTTTTGGGAAAATAAACCGTTTTTCAAACATAGCAAGTTATTGCTATCGAATATAAGTAATATAAACCAAAACCTGGAAAAACGGCCGTTTTTAAGATTTGATCCATTTCCTAAAAAAGATTGAAAAATGGGAGTTTTGGGGATAATGCAAATATCTTCAAACTTATCCAATTAAGATCTCCGAGTATAAGTAATATTAGGCAAAAACATGCAAAAACGGCTAGTTTTGAGAGTCAATCGAGTTCTTCCAAAAAGCTCCAAAAACGTCAGTTTTGGGAAAATAAACCGTTTTTTAAACTTAGCAGGTTATTGCTCTCGAATCTAAGTAATATTAACCAAAACCTGGAAAAACGGCCGTTTTTAAGGTTTGATCCAATTCCTAAAAATGATAGAAAAACGGGAGTTTTTTGGATGATCCAAATATCTTCAAACCTATCTAATTAAAGTCACCGATAATAAGTAATATTAGGCAAAAACATGCAAAAACGGCCGGTTTTGAGATTCAAGAGATTTCTTAAAAAAAGCTTGGAAAACGTCAGTTTTGGGAAAATACACCGTTTTCCAAACTTAGCAAGTTATTGCTCTCGAATGTAAGTAATATAAACCAAAACCTGGAAAAACGGCCGTTTTTAGTGTGTGATCCATTTCCTAAAAAAGATTGAAAAACGAGAGTTTTTTGGATAATGCAAATATCTTCAAACTTATCCAATTAAGATCTCCGATTATAAGTAATACTAGGCAAAAACATGCAAAAATGGTCGGTTTTGAGATTCGAGCGATTTCTTAAAAAAAGCTTGAAAAACGTCAGTTTTGGGAAAATAAACCGTTTTTCAAACTTAGCAAGTTATTGCTCTCGAATCTAAGTAATATTAACCAAAACCTGGAAAAACGGCCGTTTTTAAGGTTTGATCCAATTCCTAAAAAAGATTGAAAAACGAAGGTTTTTTGGATAATGCAAATATCTTTAAACTTATCCAATTAAGGTCTCCGATTATAAGTAATATTAGGCAAAAACATGGAAAAACGGCCGGTTTTGAGATTCAAGCGATTTCTGAAAAAAAGCTTGAAAAACGTCAGTTTTTAGAAAATAAACCGTTTTTCAAACATAGCAAGTTATTGCTATCGAATATAAGTAATATAAACCAAAACCTGGAAAAACGACCGTTTTTAAAATTTGATCCATTTCCTAAAAAAGATTGAAAAACGGGTTTTTTTTGGATTATGCAAATATCTTCAAACCTATCCAATTAAGGTCTCCGATTATAAGTAATATTAGGCAAAAACATGCAAAAACGGACGGTTTTGAGATTCAAACGATTTCTTAAAAAAAGCTTGAAAAACGTCAGTTTTGGGAAAATAAACCGTTTTTCACACATAGTAAGTTATTGCTATCGAATATAAGTAATATAAACCAAAACCTGGAAAAACGGCCGTTTTTAAGATTTGATCCATTTCCTAAAAAAGATTGAAAAATGGGAGTTTGGGGATAATGCAAATATCTTCAAACTTATCCAATTAAGTTCTCCGAGTATAAGTAATATGTATTAGGCAAAAACATGCAAAAATGTTAAGTTTTGAGATTCAAGCGATTTCTTGAAAAAAGCTTGAAAAACGTCAGTTTTGGGAAAATAAACCGTTTTTCAAAATTAGCAAGTTATTGCTCTCGAATCTAAGTAATATTAACCAAAACCTGGAAAAATGGCCGTTTTTAAGGTTTGATCTAATTCCTAAAAATGATAGAAAAACGGGAGTTTTTTGGATGATGAAAATATCTTCAAACCTATCCAATTAAGGTCTCTGATTATAAGTAATATTAGGCAAAAACATGGAAAAACGGCCGGTTTTGAGATTCGAGCGATTTTTTAAAAAAAGCTTGAAAAACGTCAGTTTTGGGAAAATAAACCGTTTTTCAAACATAGCAAGTTATTGCTATCGAATATAAGTAATATAAACCAAAACCTGGAAAAACGGACGTTTTAAGATTTGATCCATTTCCTAAAAAAGATTGAAAAATGGGAGTTTGGGGATAATGCAAATATCTTCAAACTTATCCAATTAAGTTCTCCGAGTATAAGTAATATTAGGCAAAAACATGCAAAAATGTTCAGTTTTGAGATTCAAGCGTTTTCTTAAAAAAAGCTTGAAAAACGTCAGTTTTGGGAAAATAAACCGTTTTTCAAAATTAGCAAGTTATTGCTATCGAATATAAGTAATATAAACCAAAACCTAAAAAAACGGCCGTTTTTAATGTGTGATCCATTTCCTATAAAAGATTGAAAAACGGGAGTTTTGGGGATGATGCAAATATCTTCAAACCTATCCAATTAAGGTCTCCGATTATAAGTAATATTAGGCAAAAACATGCAAAAGTGGCCAGTTTTGAGATTCGAGCGATTTCTTAAAAAAAGCTTGAAAAACGTCAGTTTGGGGAAAATAAACCGTTTTTCAAACATAGCAAGTTATTGCTATAGAATATAAGTAATATAAACCAAAAGCAGGAAAAACGGCCGTTTTATGATTTGATCCATTTCCTAAAAAAGATTGGAAAACGGGAGTTTTAGGGATAATGCAAATATCTTCAAACTTATCCAATTAGGTTCTCCGAGTATAAGTAATATGAGGCAAAAACAGGCAAAAACGCCCAGTTCTGAGATTCAATCGAGTTCTTCCAAAAAGCTCGAAAAACGTCAGTTTTAGGAAAATGAACCGTTTTTTAAACTTAGCAAGTTATTCCTCTCGAATCTAAGTAATATAAACCAAAACCTGGAAAAACGGCCGTTTTTAAAGTTTGATCCATTTCCTGAAAAAGATTGAAAAACGGGGTTTTTTTGGATAATACAAATATCTTCAAACTTATCCAATTAAGGTCTAAGAATTTAAGTAATATTAGGCAAAAACATGCAAAAACGGCCAGTATTGAGATTCAATCGATTTCTTCAAAAAAGCTTGAAAAACGTCAGTTTTGGGAAAATAAACCGTTTTTCAAATTTAGCAAGTTATTGCTCTCGAATCTAAGTAATTTTAACCAAAAACTGGAAAAACAGCCGTTTTTAAGGTTTGATCCAATTCCTAAAAATGATAGAAAAACGGGAGTTTTTTGGATGATGCAAATATCTTCAAACCTATCCAATTAAAGTCACCGATTATAAGTAATATTAGGCAAAAACATGGAAAAACGGCCGGTTTTGAGATTCAAGAGATTTCTTAAAAAAAGCTTGGAAAACGTCAGTTTTGGGAAAATAAACCGTTTTTCAAACATAGCAAGTTATTGCTATCGAATATAAGTAATATAAACCAAAACCTGGAAAAACGGCCGTTTTTAAGATTTGATCCATTTCCTAAAAAAGATTGAAAAATGGGAGTTTTGGGGATAATGCAAATATCTTCAAACTTATCCAATTAAGTTCTCCGAGTATAAGTAATATTAGGCAAAAACATGCAAAAATGTTCAGTTTTGAGATTCAAGCGTTTTCTTAAAAAAAGCTTGAAAAACGTCAGTTTTGGGAAAATAAACCGTTTTTCAAAATTAGCAAGTTATTGCTCTCGAATCTAAGTAATATTAACCAAAACCTGGAAAAACGGCCGTTTTTAAGGTTTGATCCAATTCCTAAAAAAGATTGAAAAACGGGAGTTATTTGGATAATGCAAATATCTTTAAACTTATCCAATTAAGGTCTTCGATTATAAGTAATATTAGGCAAAAACTTGGAAAAACGGCCGGTTTTGAGATTCAAGCGATTTCTTAAAAAAAGCTTGAAAAACGTTAGTTTTTGGACAATAAACCGTTTTTCAAACATAGCAAGTTATTGCTCTCGAATCTAAGTAATATTAACCAAAACCTGGAAAAACGGCCGTTTTTAAGGTTTAAACCATTTCCTAAAAATGATGGAAAAACGGGAGTTTTTGGGATGATGCAAATATCTTCAAACCTATCCAATTAAGTTCTCCGAGTATAAGTAATATTAGGCAAAAACATGCAAAAACAGCCAGTTTTGAGATTCAATCGATTTCTTCAAAAGAGCTTGAAAAAGGTCAGTTTTGGGAAAATAAACCGTTTTTCAAACTTAGCAAGTTATTGCTATCGAATATAAGTAATATAAACCAAAACCTAAAAAAACGGCCGTTTTTAATGTGTGATCCATTTCCTATAAAAGATTGAAAAACGGGAGTTTTGGGGATGATGCAAATATCTTCAAACCTATCCAATTAAGGTCTCCGATTATAAGTAATATTAGGCAAAAACATGCAAAAGTGGCCAGTTTTGAGATTCGAGCGATTTCTTAAAAAAAGCTTGAAAAACGTCAGTTTGGGGAAAATAAACCGTTTTTCAAACATAGCAAGTTATTGCTATACAATATAAGTAATATAAACCAAAAGCAGGAAAAACGGCCGTTTTATGATTTGATCCATTTCCTAAAAAAGATTGGAAAACGGGAGTTTTAGGGATAATGCAAATATCTTCAAACTTATCCAATTAGGTTCTCCGAGTATAAGTAATATGAGGCAAAAACAGGCAAAAACGCCCAGTTTTGAGATTCAATCGAGTTCTTCCAAAAAGCTCGAAAAACGTCAGTTTTAGGAAAATGAACCGTTTTTTAAACTTAGCAAGTTATTCCTCTCGAATCTAAGTAATATAAACCAAAACCTGGAAAAACGGCCGTTTTTAAAGTTTGATCCATTTCCTGAAAAAGATTGAAAAACGGGTTTTTTTTGGATAATGCAAATATCTTCAAACTTATCCAATTAAGGTCTAAGAATTTAAGTAATATTAGGCAAAAACATGCAAAAACGGCCAGTATTGAGATTCAATCGATTTCTTCAAAAAAGCTTGAAAAACGTCAGTTTTGGGAAAATAAACCGTTTTTCAAATTTAGCAAGTTATTGCTCTCGAATCTAAGTAATTTTAACCAAAAACTGGAAAAACAGCCGTTTTTAAGGTTTGATCCAATTCCTAAAAATGATAGAAAAACGGGAGTTTTTTGGATGATGCAAATATCTTCAAACCTATCCAATTAAAGTCACCGATTATAAGTAATATTAGGCAAAAACATGGAAAAACGGCCGGTTTTGAGATTCAAGAGATTTCTTAAAAAAAGCTTGGAAAACGTCAGTTTTGGGAAAATAAACCGTTTTTCAAACATAGCAAGTTATTGCTATCGAATATAAGTAATATAAACCAAAACCTGGAAAAACGGCCGTTTTTAAGATTTGATCCATTTCCTAAAAAAGATTGAAAAATGGGAGTTTTGGGGATAATGCAAATATCTTCAAACTTATCCAATTAAGATCTCCGAGTATAAGTAATATTAGGCAAAAACATGCAAAAACGGCCAGTTTTGAGAGTCAATCGATTTCTTCAAAAAAGCTTGAAAAACGTCAGTTTTGGGAAAATAAACCGTTTTTTAAACTTAGCAGGTTATTGCTCTCGAATCTAAGTAATATTAACCAAAACCTGGAAAAACGGCGGTTTTTAAGGTTTAAAACCATTTTCTAAAAATGATAGAAAAACGGGAGTTTTTTGGATGATCCAAATATCTTCAAACCTATCCAATTAAAGTCACCGATAATAAGTAATATTAGGCAAAAACATGCAAAAACGGCCGGTTTTGAGATTCAAGAGATTTCTTAAAAAAAGCTTGGAAAACGCCAGTTTTGGGAAAATACACCGTTTTTCAAACTTAGCAAGTTATTGCTCTCGAATGTAAGTAATATAAACCAAAACCTGGAAAAACGGCCGTTTTTAGTGTGTGATCCATTTCCTAAAAAAGATTGAAAAACGAGAGTTTTTTGGATAATGCAAATATCTTCAAACTTATCCAATTAAGGTCTCCGATTATAAGTAATACTAGGCAAAAACATGCAAAAATGGTCGGTTTTGAGATTCGAGCGATTTCTTAAAAAAAGCTTGAAAAACGTCAGTTTTGGGAAAATAAACCGTTTTTCAAACTTAGCAAGTTATTGCTCTCGAATCTAAGTAACATTAACCAAAACCTGGAAAAACGGCCGTTTTTAAGGTTTGATCCAATTCCTAAAAAAGATTGAAAAACGAAGGTTTTTTGGATAATGCAAATATCTTTAAACTTATCCAATTAAGGTCTCCGATTATAAGTAATATTAGGCAAAAACATGGAAAAACGGCCGGTTTTGAGATTCAAGCGATTTCTGAAAAAAAGCTTGAAAAACGTCAGTTTTTAGAAAATAAACCGTTTTTCAAACATAGCAAGTTATTGCTAACGAATATAAGTAATATAAACCAAAACCTGGAAAAACGACCGTTTTTAAAATTTGATCCATTTCCTAAAAAAGATTGAAAAACGGGTTTTTTTTGGATTATGCAAATATCTTCAAACCTATCCAATTAAGGTCTCCGATTATAAGTAATATTAGGCAAAAACATGCAAAAACGGACGGTTTTGAGATTCAAGCGATTTCTTAAAAAAAGCTTGAAAAACGTCAGTTTTGGGAAAATAAACCGTTTTTCACACATAGTAAGTTATTGCTATCGAATATAAGTAATATAAACCAAAACCTGGAAAAACGGCCGTTTTTAAGATTTGATCCATTTCCTAAAAAAGATTGAAAAATGGGAGTTTGGGGATAATGCAAATATCTTCAAACTTATCCAATTAAGTTCTCCGAGTATAAGTAATATGTATTAGGCAAAAACATGCAAAAATGTTAAGTTTTGAGATTCAAGCGATTTCTTGAAAAAAGCTTGAAAAACGTCAGTTTTGGGAAAATAAACCGTTTTTCAAAATTAGCAAGTTATTGCTCTCGAATCTAAGTAATATTAACCAAAACCTGGAAAAACGGCCGTTTTTAAGGTTTGATCTAATTCCTAAAAATGATAGAAAAACGGGAGTTTTTTGGATGATGAAAATATCTTCAAACCTATCCAATTAAGGTCTCTGATTATAAGTAATATTAGGCAAAAACATGGAAAAACGGCCGGTTTTGAGATTCGAGCGATTTTTTAAAAAAAGCTTGAAAAACGTCAGTTTTGGGAAAATAAACCGTTTTTCAAACATAGCAAGTTATTGCTATCGAATATAAGTAATATAAACCAAAACCTGGAAAAACGGACGTTTTTAAGATTTGATCCATTTCCTAAAAAAGATTGAAAAATGGGAGTTTGGGGATAATGCAAATATCTTCAAACTTATCCAATTAAGTTCTCCGAGTATAAGTAATATTAGGCAAAAACATGCAAAAATGTTCAGTTTTGAGATTCAAGCGTTTTCTTAAAAAAAGCTTGAAAAACGTCAGTTTTGGGAAAATAAACCGTTTTTCAAAATTAGCAAGTTATTGCTCTCGAATCTAAGTAATATTAACCAAAACCTGGAAAAACGGCCGTTTTTAAGGTTTGATCCAATTCCTAAAAAAGATTGAAAAACGGGAGTTATTTGGATAATGCAAATATCTTTAAACTTATCCAATTAAGGTCTTCGATTATAAGTAATATTAGGCAAAAACTTGGAAAAACGGCCGGTTTTGAGATTCAAGCGATTTCTTAAAAAAAGCTTGAAAAACGTTAGTTTTTGGACAATAAACCGTTTTTCAAACATAGCAAGTTATTGCTCTCGAATCTAAGTAATATTAACCAAAACCTGGAAAAACGGCCGTTTTTAAGGTTTAAACCATTTCCTAAAAATGATGGAAAAACGGGAGTTTTTGGGATGATGCAAATATCTTCAAACCTATCCAATTAAGTTCTCCGAGTATAAGTAATATTAGGCAAAAACATGCAAAAACAGCCAGTTTTGAGTTTCATTGATTTCTTCAAAAGAGCTTGAAAAAGGTCAGTTTTGGGAAAATAAACCGTTTTTCAAACTTAGCAAGTTATTGCTATCGAATATAAGTAATATAAACCAAAACCTAAAAAAACGGCCGTTTTTAATGTGTGATCCATTTCCTATAAAAGATTGAAAAACGGGAGTTTTGGGGATGATGCAAATATCTTCAAACCTATCCAATTAAGGTCTCCGATTATAAGTAATATTAGGCAAAAACATGCAAAAGTGGCCAGTTTTGAGATTCGAGCGATTTCTTAAAAAAAGGTTGAAAAACGTCAGTTTTGGGAAAATAAACCGTTTTTCAAATTTAGCAAGTTATTGCTCTCGAATTTAAGTAATATTAACCAAAACCTGGAAAAACAGCCGTTATTAAGGTTTGATCCAATTCCTAAAAATGATAGAAAAACGAGAGTTTTTTGGATGATGCCAATATCTTCAAACCTATCCAATTAAAGTCACCGATTATAAGTAATATTAGGCAAAAACATGGAAAAACGGCCGGTTTTGAGATTCAATCGATTTCTTCAAAAAAGCTTGAAAAACGTCGGTTTTGGGAAAATAAACCGTTTTTCAAACTTAGTAAGTTATTGCTATCGAATCTAAGTAATATAAACCAAAACCTAAAAAGATTGAAAAACGGGGTTTTTTTGGATAATGCAAATATCTTCAAACTTATCCAATTAAGGTCTCAGAATTTAAGTAATATTAGGCAAAAACATGCAAAAACGGCCAGTTTAGAGATTCAATCGATTTCTTCAAAAAAGCTTGAAAAACGTCACTTCTGAGAAAATAAACCGTTTTTTTAAACTTAGCAAGTTATTGCTCTCGAATCTAAGTAATATTAACCAAAACCTGGAAAAACAGCCGTTTTTAAGGTTTAAACCATTTCCTAAAAATGATGGAATAACGGGAGTTTTTGGGATGATGCAAATATCTTCAAACCTATCCAATTAAGGTCTCCGATTATAAGTAATATTAGGCAAAAACATGCAAAAGTGGCCAGTTTTGAGATTCGAGCGATTTCTTAAAAAAAGCTTGAAAAACGTCAGTTTTGGGAAAATAAACCGTTTTTCAAATTTAGCAAGTTATTGCTCTCGAATCTAAGTAATATTAACCAAAACCTGGAAAAACAGCCGTTTTTAAGGTTTGATTCAATTCCTAAAAATGATAGAAAAACGGGAGTTTTTTGGATGATGCAAATATCTTCAAACCTATCCAATTAAAGTCACCGATTATAAGTAATATTAGGCAAAAACATGGAAAAACGGCCGGTTTTGAGATTCAAGAGATTTCTTAAAAAAAGCTTGGAAAACGTCAGTTTTGGGAAAATAAACCGTTTTTCAAACATAGCAAGTTATTGCCATCGAATATAAGTAATATAAACCAAAACCTGGAAAAACGGCCGTTTTTAAGATTTGATCCATTTCCTAATAAAGATTGAAAAATGGGAGTTTTGGGGATAATGCAAATATCTTCAAACTTATCCAATTAAGGTCTCCGATTATAAGTAATATTAGGCGAAAACATGGAATAACGGCCGGTTTTGAGATTCAAGCGATTTCTTAAAAAAAGCTTGAAAAACGTCAGTTTTTGGAAAATAAACCGTTTTTCAAACATAGAAAGTTATTGCTATAGAATATAAGTAATATAAACCAAAAGCAGGAAAAACGGCCGTTTTATGATTTGATCCATTTCCTAAAAAAGATTGAAAAACGGAAGTTTTAGGGATAATGCAAATATCTTCAAACTTATCCAATTAGGTTCTCCGAGTACAAGTAATATGAGGCAAAAACAGGCAAAAACGGCCAGTTTTGAGATTCAATCGAGTTCTTCCAAAAAGCTCGAAAAACGTCAGTTTTGGGAAAATAAACCGTTTTTTAAACTTAGCAAGTTATTGCTCTCGAATCTAAGTAATATAAACCAAAACCTGGAAAAACAGCCGTTTTTAAAGTTTGATCCATTTCCTGAAAAAGATTGAAAAACGGGTTTTTTTTGGATAATGCAAATATCTTCAAACTTATCCAATTAAGGTCTCAGAATTTAAGTAATATTAGGCAAAAACATGCAAAAACGGCCAGTTTTGAGATTCAATCGATTTCTTCAAAAAAGCTTGAAAAACGTCAGTTTTGAGAAAATAAACCGTTTTTTTAAACTTAGCAAGTTATTGCTCTCGAATCTAAGTAATATTAACCAAAACCTGGAAAAACAGCCGTTTTTAAGGTTTAAACCATTTCCTAAAAATGATCGAATAACGGGAGTTTTTGGGATGATGCAAATATCTTCAAACCTATCCAATTAAGGTCTCCGATTATAAGTAATATTTGGCAAAAACATGCAAAAGTGGCCAGTTTTGAGATTCGAGCGATTTCTTAAAAAAGGTTGAAAAACGTCAGTTTTGGGAAAATAAACCGTTTTTCAAATTTAGCAAGTTATTGCTCTCGAATCTAAGTAATATTAACCAAAACCTGGAAAAACAGCCGTTTTTAAGGTTTGATCCAATTCCTAAAAGAGATAGAAAAACGGGAGTTTTTTGGATGATGAAAATATCTTTAAACCTATCCAATTAAGGTCTCTGATTATAAGTAATATTAGGCAAAAACATGGAAAAACGGCCGGTTTCGAGATTCAAGCGATTTCTTAAAAAAAGCTTGAAAAACGTCAGTTTTGGGAAAATAAACCGTTTTTCAAACATAGCAAGTTATTGCTATCGAATATAAGTAATATAAACCAAAACTTGGAAAAACGGCCGTTTTTAAGATTTGATCCATTTCCTAAAAAAGATTGAAAAATGGGAGTTTGGGGATAATGCAAATATCTTCAAACTTATTCAATTAAGTTCTCCGAGTATAAGTAATATGTATTAGGCAAAAACATGCAAAAATGTTTAGTTTTGAGATTCAAGCGATTTCTTAAAAAAAGCTTGAAAAACGTCAGTTTGGGGAAAATAAACCGTTTTTTAAACTTAGCAAGTTATTGCTCTTGAATCTAAGTAATATAAACCAAAACCTGGAAAAACGGCCGTTTTTAAGGTTTGATCCAATTCCTAAAAAAGATTGAAAAACGGGAGTCTTTTGGATAATGCAAATATCTTTAAACTTGTCCAATTAAGGGTCTTCGATTATAAGTAATATTAGGCAAAAACATGGAAAAACGGCCGGTTTTGAGATTCCTAAAAATGATAGAAAAACGGGAGTTTTTTGGATGATGCAAATATCTTCAAACCTATCCAATTAAAGTCACCGATTATAAGTAATATTAGGCAAAAACATGGAAAAACGGCCGGTTTTGAGATTCAAGCGATTTCTTAAAAAAAAGCTTGAAAAACGTTAGTTTTTGGACAATAAACCGTTTTTCACACATAGCAAGTTATTGCTCTCGAATCTAAGTAATATTAACCAAAACCTGGAAAAACGGCCGTTTTTAAGGTTTAAACCATTTCCTAAAAATGATGGAAAAACGGGAGTTTTGGGGATGATGCAAATATCTTCAAACCTATCCAATTAAGTTCTCCGAGTATGAGTAATATTAGGTAAAAACATGCAAAAACGGCCAGTTTTGAGATTCAATCGATTTCTTCAAAAAAGCTTGAAAAACGTCAGTTTTGGGAAAATAAACCGTTTTTCAAACTTAGCAAGTTATTGCTATCGAATCTAAGTAATATAAACCAAAACCTAAAAAAACGGCCGTTTTTAATGTGTGATCCATTTCCTATAAAAGATTGAAAAACGGGGGTTTTTTGGATAAAGCAAATATCTTCAAACTTATCCAATTAAGGTCTCCGATTATAAGTAATATTAGGCGAAAACATGGAATAACGGCCGGTTTTGAGATTCAAGCGATTTCTTAAAAAAAGCTTGAAAAACGTCAGTTTTGGGAAAATAAACCGTTTTTCAAACATAGCAAGTTATTGCTATAGAATATAAGTAATATAAACCAAAAGCAGGAAAAACGGCTGTTTTATGATTTGATCCATTTCCTAAAAAAGATTGAAAAACGGGAGTTTTAGGGATAATGTAAATATCTTCAAACTTATCCAATTAGGTTCTCCGAGTATAAGTAATATGACGTAAAAACAGGCAAAAACGGCCAGTTTTGAGATTCAATCGAGTTCTTCCAAAAAGCTCGAAAAACGTCAGTTTTGGGAAAATAAACCGTTTTTCAAACTTAGCAAGTTATTGCTCTCGAATCTAAGTAATATAAACCAAAACCTGGAAAAACGGCCGTTTTTAAAGTTTGATCCATTTCCTGAAAAAGATTGAAAAACGGGGTTTTTTTGGATAATGCAAATATCTTCAAACTTATCCAATTAAGGTCTAAGAATTTAAGTAATATTAGGCAAAAACATGCAAAAACGGCCAGTTTTGAGATTCAATCGATTTCTTCAAAAAAGCTTGAAAAACGTCAGTTTGGGGAAAATAAACCGTTTTTCAAACTTAGCAGGTTATTGCTATCGAATATAAGTAATATAAACCGAAACCTGAAAAACGGCCGTTTTTAAAGTTTGATCCATTTTCTAAAAAAAGATTGAAAAACGGGAGTTTTTTGGATGATGCAAATATCTTCAACCCTATCCAAATATGGTCTCCGATTATAAGTAATATTAGGCAAAAACATGCAAAAACGGCCAGTTTTGAGATTTAATCGATTTCTTCAAAAAAGCTTGAAAAACGTCAGTTTTGGGAAAATAAACCGTTTTTCAAATTTAGCAAGTTATTGCTCTCGAATCTAAGTAATTTTAACCAAAAACTGGAAAAACAGCCGTTTTTAAGGTTTGATCCAATTCCTAAAAATGATAGAAAAACGGGAGTTTTTTGGATGATGCAAATATCTTCAAACCTATCCAATTAAAGTCACCGATTATAAGTAATATTAGGCAAAAACATGGAAAAACGGCCGGTTTTGAGATTCAAGAGATTTCTTAAAAAAAGCTTGGAAAACGTCAGTTTTGGGAAAATAAACCGTTTTTCAAACATAGCAAGTTATTGCTATCGAATATAAGTAATATAAACCAAAACCTGGAAAAACGGCCGTTTTTAAGATTTGATCCATTTCCTAAAAAAGATTGAAAAATGGGAGTTTTGGGGATAATGCAAATATCTTCAAACTTATCCAATTAAGATCTCCGAGTATAAGTAATATTAGGCAAAAACATGCAAAAACGGCTAGTTTTGAGAGTCAATCGAGTTCTTCCAAAAAGCTCGAAAAACGTCAGTTTTGGGAAAATAAACCGTTTTTTAAACTTAGCAGGTTATTGCTCTCGAATCTAAGTAATATTAACCAAAACCTGGAAAAACGGCCGTTTTTAAGGTTTGATCCAATTCCTAAAAATGATAGAAAAACGGGAGTTTTTTGGATGATCCAAATATCTTCAAACCTATCTAATTAAAGTCACCGATAATAAGTAATATTAGGCAAAAACATGCAAAAGTGGCCAGTTTTGAGATTCGAGCGATTTCTTAAAAAAAGCTTGAAAAACGTCAGTTTGGGGAAAATAAACCGTTTTTCAAACATAGCAAGTTATTGCTATAGAATATAAGTAATATAAACCAAAAGCAGGAAAAACGGCCGTTTTATGATTTGATCCATTTCCTAAAAAAGATTGGAAAACGGGAGTTTTAGGGATAATGCAAATATCTTCAAACTTATCCAATTAGGTTCTCCGAGTATAAGTAATATGAGGCAAAAACAGGCAAAAACGCCCAGTTCTGAGATTCAATCGAGTTCTTCCAAAAAGCTCGAAAAACGTCAGTTTTAGGAAAATGAACCGTTTTTTAAACTTAGCAAGTTATTCCTCTCGAATCTAAGTAATATAAACCAAAACCTGGAAAAACGGCCGTTTTTAAAGTTTGATCCATTTCCTGAAAAAGATTGAAAAACGGGGTTTTTTTGGATAATACAAATATCTTCAAACTTATCCAATTAAGGTCTAAGAATTTAAGTAATATTAGGCAAAAACATGCAAAAACGGCCAGTATTGAGATTCAATCGATTTCTTCAAAAAAGCTTGAAAAACGTCAGTTTTGGGAAAATAAACCGTTTTTCAAATTTAGCAAGTTATTGCTCTCGAATCTAAGTAATTTTAACCAAAAACTGGAAAAACAGCCGTTTTTAAGGTTTGATCCAATTCCTAAAAATGATAGAAAAACGGGAGTTTTTTGGATGATGCAAATATCTTCAAACCTATCCAATTAAAGTCACCGATTATAAGTAATATTAGGCAAAAACATGGAAAAACGGCCGGTTTTGAGATTCAAGAGATTTCTTAAAAAAAGCTTGGAAAACGTCAGTTTTGGGAAAATAAACCGTTTTTCAAACATAGCAAGTTATTGCTATCGAATATAAGTAATATAAACCAAAACCTGGAAAAACGGCTGTTTTTAAGATTTGATCCATTTCCTAAAAAAGATTGAAAAATGGGAGTTTTGGGGATAATGCAAATATCTTCAAACTTATCCAATTAAGTTCTCCGAGTATAAGTAATATTAGGCAAAAACATGCAAAAATGTTCAGTTTTGAGATTCAAGCGTTTTCTTAAAAAAAGCTTGAAAAACGTCAGTTTTGGGAAAATAAACCGTTTTTCAAAATTAGCAAGTTATTGCTCTCGAATCTAAGTAATATTAACCAAAACCTGGAAAAACGGCCGTTTTTAAGGTTTGATCCAATTCCTAAAAAAGATTGAAAAACGGGAGTTATTTGGATAATGCAAATATCTTTAAACTTATCCAATTAAGGTCTTCGATTATAAGTAATATTAGGCAAAAACTTGGAAAAACGGCCGGTTTTGAGATTCAAGCGATTTCTTAAAAAAAGCTTGAAAAACGTTAGTTTTTGGACAATAAACCGTTTTTCAAACATAGCAAGTTATTGCTCTCGAATCTAAGTAATATTAACCAAAACCTGGAAAAACGGCCGTTTTTAAGGTTTAAACCATTTCCTAAAAATGATGGAAAAACGGGAGTTTTTGGGATGATGCAAATATCTTCAAACCTATCCAATTAAGTTCTCCGAGTATAAGTAATATTAGGCAAAAACATGCAAAAACAGCCAGTTTTGAGATTCAATCGATTTCTTCAAAAGAGCTTGAAAAAGGTCAGTTTTGGGAAAATAAACCGTTTTTCAAACTTAGCAAGTTATTGCTATCGAATATAAGTAATATAAACCAAAACCTAAAAAAACGGCCGTTTTTAATGTGTGATCCATTTCCTATAAAAGATTGAAAAACGGGAGTTTTGGGGATGATGCAAATATCTTCAAACCTATCCAATTAAGGTCTCCGATTATAAGTAATATTAGGCAAAAACATGCAAAAGTGGCCAGTTTTGAGATTCGAGCGATTTCTTAAAAAAAGCTTGAAAAACGTCAGTTTGGGGAAAATAAACCGTTTTTCAAACATAGCAAGTTATTGCTATACAATATAAGTAATATAAACCAAAAGCAGGAAAAACGGCCGTTTTATGATTTGATCCATTTCCTAAAAAAGATTGGAAAACGGGAGTTTTAGGGATAATGCAAATATCTTCAAACTTATCCAATTAGGTTCTCCGAGTATAAGTAATATGAGGCAAAAACAGGCAAAAACGCCCAGTTTTGAGATTCAATCGAGTTCTTCCAAAAAGCTCGAAAAACGTCAGTTTTAGGAAAATGAACCGTTTTTTAAACTTAGCAAGTTATTCCTCTCGAATCTAAGTAATATAAACCAAAACCTGGAAAAACGGCCGTTTTTAAAGTTTGATCCATTTCCTGAAAAAGATTGAAAAACGGGGTTTTTTTGGATAATGCAAATATCTTCAAACTTATCCAATTAAGGTCTCCGATTATAAGTAATACTAGGCAAAAACATGCAAAAATGGTCGGTTTTGAGATTCGAGCGATTTCTTAAAAAAAGCTTGAAAAACGTCAGTTTTGGGAAAATAAACCGTTTTTCAAACTTAGCAAGTTATTGCTCTCGAATCTAAGTAATATTAACCAAAACCTGGAAAAACGGCCGTTTTTAAGGTTTGATCCAATTCCTAAAAAAGATTGAAAAACGAAGGTTTTTTGGATAATGCAAATATCTTTAAACTTATCCAATTAAGGTCTCCGATTATAAGTAATATTAGGCAAAAACATGGAAAAACGGCCGGTTTTGAGATTCAAGCGATTTCTGAAAAAAAGCTTGAAAAACGTCAGTTTTTAGAAAATAAACCGTTTTTCAAACATAGCAAGTTATTGCTATCGAATATAAGTAATATAAACCAAAACCTGGAAAAACGACCGTTTTTAAAATTTGATCCATTTCCTAAAAAAGATTGAAAAACGGGGTTTTTTTGGATTATGCAAATATCTTCAAACCTATCCAATTAAGGTCTCCGATTATAAGTAATATTAGGCAAAAACATGCAAAAACGGACGGTTTTGAGATTCAAGCGATTTCTTAAAAAAAGCTTGAAAAACGTCAGTTTTGGGAAAATAAACCGTTTTTCACACATAGTAAGTTATTGCTATCGAATATAAGTAATATAAACCAAAACCTGGAAAAACGGCCGTTTTTAAGATTTGATCCATTTCCTAAAAAGGATTGAAAAATGGGAGTTTGGGGATAATGCAAATATCTTCAAACTTATCCAATTAAGTTCTCCGAGTATAAGTAATATGTATTAGGCAAAAACATGCAAAAATGTTAAGTTTTGAGATTCAAGCGATTTCTTGAAAAAAGCTTGAAAAACGTCAGTTTTGGGAAAATAAACCGTTTTTCAAACATAGCAAGTTATTGCTCTCGAATCTAAGTAATATTAACCAAAACCTGGAAAAACGGCCGTTTTTAAGGTTTAAACCATTTCCTAAAAATGATGGAAAAACGGGAGTTTTTGGGATGATGCAAATATCTTCAAACCTATCCAATTAAGTTCTCCGAGTATGAGTAATATTAGGCAAAAACATGCAAAAACGGCCAGTTTTGAGATTCAATCGATTTCTTCAAAAAAGCTTGAAAAACGTCAGTTTTGGGAAAATAAACCGTTTTTCAAACTTAGCAAGTTATTGCTATCGAATCTAAGTAATATAAACCAAAACCTAAAAAAACGGCCGTTCTTAATGTGTGATCCATTTCCTATAAAAGATTGAAAAACGGGGTTTTTTTGGATAAAGCAAATATCTTCAAACTTATCCAATTAAGGTCTCCGATTATAAGTAATATTAGGCGAAAACATGGAATAACGGCCGGTTTTGAGATTCAAGCGATTTCTTAAAAAAAGCTTGAAAAACGTCAGTTTTGGGAAAATAAACCGTTTTTCAAACATAGCAAGTTATTGCTATAGAATATAAGTAATATAAACCAAAAGCAGGAAAAACGGCCGTTTTATGATTTGATCCATTTCCTAAAAAAGATTGGAAAACGGGAGTTTTAGGGATAATGCAAATATCTTCAAACTTATCCAATTAGGTTCTCCGAGTATAAGTAATATGAGGCAAAAACAGGCAAAAACGCACAGTTTTGAGATTCAATCGAGTTCTTCCAAAAAGCTCGAAAAACGTCAGTTTTAGGAAAATGAACCGTTTTTTAAACTTAGCAAGTTATTGCTCTCGAATCTAAGTAATATAAACCAAAACCTGGAAAAACGGCCGTTTTTAAAGTTTGATCCATTTCCTGAAAAAGATTGAAAAACGGGGTTTTTTTGGATAATGCAAATATCTTCAAACTTATCCAATTAAGGTCTAAGAATTTAAGTAATATTAGGCAAAAACATGCAAAAACGGCCAGTTTTGAGATTCAATCGATTTCTTCAAAAAAGCTTGAAAAACGTCAGTTTTGGGAAAATAAACCGTTTTTCAAATTTAGCAAGTTATTGCTCTCGAATCTAAGTAATTTTAACCAAAAACTGGAAAAACAGCCGTTTTTAAGGTTTGATCCAATTCCTAAAAATGATAGAAAAACGGGAGTTTTTTGGATGATGCAAATATCTTCAAACCTATCCAATTAAAGTCACCGATTATAAGTAATATTAGGCAAAAACATGGAAAAACGGCCGGTTTTGAGATTCAAGAGATTTCTTAAAAAAAGCTTGGAAAACGTCAGTTTTGGGAAAATAAACCGTTTTTCAAACATAGCAAGTTATTGCTATCGAATATAAGTAATATAAACCAAAACCTGGAAAAACGGCCGTTTTTAAGATTTGATCCATTTCCTAAAAAAGATTGAAAAATGGGAGTTTTGGGGATAATGCAAATATCTTCAAACTTATCCAATTAAGATCTCCGAGTATAAGTAATATTAGGCAAAAACATGCAAAAACGGCTAGTTTTGAGAGTCAATCGAGTTCTTCCAAAAAGCTCCAAAAACGTCAGTTTTGGGAAAATAAACCGTTTTTTAAACTTAGCAGGTTATTGCTCTCGAATCTAAGTAATATTAACCAAAACCTGGAAAAACGGCCGTTTTTAAGGTTTGATCCAATTCCTAAAAATGATAGAAAAACGGGAGTTTTTTGGATGATCCAAATATCTTCAAACCTATCTAATTAAAGTCACCGATAATAAGTAATATTAGGCAAAAACATGCAAAAACGGCCGGTTTTGAGATTCAAGAGATTTCTTAAAAAAAGCTTGGAAAACGTCAGTTTTGGGAAAATACACCGTTTTCCAAACTTAGCAAGTTATTGCTCTCGAATGTAAGTAATATAAACCAAAACCTGGAAAAACGGCCGTTTTTAGTGTGTGATCCATTTCCTAAAAAAGATTGAAAAACGAGAGTTTTTTGGATAATGCAAATATCTTCAAACTTATCCAATTAAGATCTCCGATTATAAGTAATACTAGGCAAAAACATGCAAAAATGGTCGGTTTTGAGATTCGAGCGATTTCTTAAAAAAAGCTTGAAAAACGTCAGTTTTGGGAAAATAAACCGTTTTTCAAACTTAGCAAGTTATTGCTCTCGAATCTAAGTAATATTAACCAAAACCTGGAAAAACGGCCGTTTTTAAGGTTTGATCCAATTCCTAAAAAAGATTGAAAAACGGGAGTTATTTGGATAATGCAAATATCTTTAAACTTATCCAATTAAGGTCTCCGATTATAAGTAATATTAGGCAAAAACATGGAAAAACGGCCGGTTTTGAGATTCAAGCGATTTCTGAAAAAAAGCTTGAAAAACGTCAGTTTTTAGAAAATAAACCGTTTTTCAAACATAGCAAGTTATTGCTATCGAATATAAGTAATATAAACCAAAACCTGGAAAAACGACCGTTTTTAAAATTTGATCCATTTCCTAAAAAAGATTGAAAAACGGGGTTTTTTTGGATTATGCAAATATCTTCAAACCTATCCAATTAAGGTCTCCGATTATAAGTAATATTAGGCAAAAACATGCAAAAACGGACGGTTTTGAGATTCAAGCGATTTCTTAAAAAAAGCTTGAAAAACGTCAGTTTTGGGAAAATAAACCGTTTTTCACACATAGTAAGTTATTGCTATCGAATATAAGTAATATAAACCAAAACCTGGAAAAACGGCCGTTTTTAAGATTTGATCCATTTCCTAAAAAAGATTGAAAAATGGGAGTTTGGGGATAATGCAAATATCTTCAAACTTATCCAATTAAGTTCTCCGAGTATAAGTAATATGTATTAGGCAAAAACATGCAAAAATGTTAAGTTTTGAGATTCAAGCGATTTCTTGAAAAAAGCTTGAAAAACGTCAGTTTTGGGAAAATAAACCGTTTTTCAAAATTAGCAAGTTATTGCTCTCGAATCTAAGTAATATTAACCAAAACCTGGAAAAACGGCCGTTTTTAAGGTTTGATCTAATTCCTAAAAATGATAGAAAAACGGGAGTTTTTTGGATGATGAAAATATCTTCAAACCTATCCAATTAAGGTCTCTGATTATAAGTAATATTAGGCAAAAACATGGAAAAACGGCCGGTTTTGAGATTCGAGCGATTTTTTAAAAAAAGCTTGAAAAACGTCAGTTTTGGGAAAATAAACCGTTTTTCAAACATAGCAAGTTATTGCTATCGAATATAAGTAATATAAACCAAAACCTGGAAAAACGGACGTTTTTAAGATTTGATCCATTTCCTAAAAAAGATTGAAAAATGGGAGTTTGGGGATAATGCAAATATCTTCAAACTTATCCAATTAAGTTCTCCGAGTATAAGTAATATTAGGCAAAAACATGCAAAAATGTTCAGTTTTGAGATTCAAGCGTTTTCTTAAAAAAAGCTTGAAAAACGTCAGTTTTGGGAAAATAAACCGTTTTTCAAAATTAGCAAGTTATTGCTATCGAATATAAGTAATATAAACCAAAACCTAAAAAAACGGCCGTTTTTAATGTGTGATCCATTTCCTATAAAAGATTGAAAAACGGGAGTTTTGGGGATGATGCAAATATCTTCAAACCTATCCAATTAAGGTCTCCGATTATAAGTAATATTAGGCAAAAACATGCAAAAGTGGCCAGTTTTGAGATTCGAGCGATTTCTTAAAAAAAGCTTGAAAAACGTCAGTTTGGGGAAAATAAACCGTTTTTCAAACATAGCAAGTTATTGCTATAGAATATAAGTAATATAAACCAAAAGCAGGAAAAACGGCCGTTTTATGATTTGATCCATTTCCTAAAAAAGATTGGAAAACGGGAGTTTTAGGGATAATGCAAATATCTTCAAACTTATCCAATTAGGTTCTCCGAGTATAAGTAATATGAGGCAAAAACAGGCAAAAACGCCCAGTTCTGAGATTCAATCGAGTTCTTCCAAAAAGCTCGAAAAACGTCAGTTTTAGGAAAATGAACCGTTTTTTAAACTTAGCAAGTTATTCCTCTCGAATCTAAGTAATATAAACCAAAACCTGGAAAAACGGCCGTTTTTAAAGTTTGATCCATTTCCTGAAAAAGATTGAAAAACGGGGTTTTTTTGGATAATACAAATATCTTCAAACTTATCCAATTAAGGTCTAAGAATTTAAGTAATATTAGGCAAAAACATGCAAAAACGGCCAGTATTGAGATTCAATCGATTTCTTCAAAAAAGCTTGAAAAACGTCAGTTTTGGGAAAATAAACCGTTTTTCAAATTTAGCAAGTTATTGCTCTCGAATCTAAGTAATTTTAACCAAAAACTGGAAAAACAGCCGTTTTTAAGGTTTGATCCAATTCCTAAAAATGATAGAAAAACGGGAGTTTTTTGGATGATGCAAATATCTTCAAACCTATCCAATTAAAGTCACCGATTATAAGTAATATTAGGCAAAAACATGGAAAAACGGCCGGTTTTGAGATTCAAGAGATTTCTTAAAAAAAGCTTGGAAAACGTCAGTTTTGGGAAAATAAACCGTTTTTCAAACATAGCAAGTTATTGCTATCGAATATAAGTAATATAAACCAAAACCTGGAAAAACGGCCGTTTTTAAGATTTGATCCATTTCCTAAAAAAGATTGAAAAATGGGAGTTTTGGGGATAATGCAAATATCTTCAAACTTATCCAATTAAGTTCTCCGAGTATAAGTAATATTAGGCAAAAACATGCAAAAATGTTCAGTTTTGAGATTCAAGCGTTTTCTTAAAAAAAGCTTGAAAAACGTCAGTTTTGGGAAAATAAACCGTTTTTCAAAATTAGCAAGTTATTGCTCTCGAATCTAAGTAATATTAACCAAAACCTGGAAAAACGGCCGTTTTTAAGGTTTGATCCAATTCCTAAAAAAGATTGAAAAACGGGAGTTATTTGGATAATGCAAATATCTTTAAACTTATCCAATTAAGGTCTTCGATTATAAGTAATATTAGGCAAAAACTTGGAAAAACGGCCGGTTTTGAGATTCAAGCGATTTCTTAAAAAAAGCTTGAAAAACGTTAGTTTTTGGACAATAAACCGTTTTTCAAACATAGCAAGTTATTGCTCTCGAATCTAAGTAATATTAACCAAAACCTGGAAAAACGGCCGTTTTTAAGGTTTAAACCATTTCCTAAAAATGATGGAAAAACGGGAGTTTTTGGGATGATGCAAATATCTTCAAACCTATCCAATTAAGTTCTCCGAGTATAAGTAATATTAGGCAAAAACATGCAAAAACAGCCAGTTTTGAGATTCAATCGATTTCTTCAAAAGAGCTTGAAAAAGGTCAGTTTTGGGAAAATAAACCGTTTTTCAAACTTAGCAAGTTATTGCTATCGAATATAAGTAATATAAACCAAAACCTAAAAAAACGGCCGTTTTTAATGTGTGATCCATTTCCTATAAAAGATTGAAAAACGGGAGTTTTGGGGATGATGCAAATATCTTCAAACCTATCCAATTAAGGTCTCCGATTATAAGTAATATTAGGCAAAAACATGCAAAAGTGGCCAGTTTTGAGATTCGAGCGATTTCTTAAAAAAAGCTTGAAAAACGTCAGTTTGGGGAAAATAAACCGTTTTTCAAACATAGCAAGTTATTGCTATACAATATAAGTAATATAAACCAAAAGCAGGAAAAACGGCCGTTTTATGATTTGATCCATTTCCTAAAAAAGATTGGAAAACGGGAGTTTTAGGGATAATGCAAATATCTTCAAACTTATCCAATTAGGTTCTCCGAGTATAAGTAATATGAGGCAAAAACAGGCAAAAACGCCCAGTTTTGAGATTCAATCGAGTTCTTCCAAAAAGCTCGAAAAACGTCAGTTTTAGGAAAATGAACCGTTTTTTAAACTTAGCAAGTTATTCCTCTCGAATCTAAGTAATATAAACCAAAACCTGGAAAAACGGCCGTTTTTAAAGTTTGATCCATTTCCTGAAAAAGATTGAAAAACGGGTTTTTTTTGGATAATGCAAATATCTTCAAACTTATCCAATTAAGGTCTAAGAATTTAAGTAATATTAGGCAAAAACATGCAAAAACGGCCAGTATTGAGATTCAATCGATTTCTTCAAAAAAGCTTGAAAAACGTCAGTTTTGGGAAAATAAACCGTTTTTCAAATTTAGCAAGTTATTGCTCTCGAATCTAAGTAATTTTAACCAAAAACTGGAAAAACAGCCGTTTTTAAGGTTTGATCCAATTCCTAAAAGTGATAGAAAAACGGGAGTTTTTTGGATGATGCAAATATCTTCAAACCTATCCAATTAAAGTCACCGATTATAAGTAATATTAGGCAAAAACATGGAAAAACGGCCGGTTTTGAGATTCAAGAGATTTTTTAAAAAAAGCTTGGAAAACGTCAGTTTTGGGAAAATAAACCGTTTTTCAAACATAGCAAGTTATTGCTATCGAATATAAGTAATATAAACCAAAACCTGGAAAAACGGCCGTTTTTAAGATTTGATCCATTTCCTAAAAAAGATTGAAAAATGGGAGTTTTGGGGATAATGCAAATATCTTCAAACTTATCCAATTAAGATCTCCGAGTATAAGTAATATTAGGCAAAAACATGCAAAAACGGCCAGTTTTGAGAGTCAATCGAGTTCTTCCAAAAAGCTCGAAAAACGTCAGTTTTGGGAAAATAAACCGTTTTTTAAACTTAGCAGGTTATTGCTCTCGAATCTAAGTAATATTAACCAAAACCTGGAAAAACGGCCGTTTTTAAGGTTTGATCCAATTCCTAAAAATGATAGAAAAACGGGAGTTTTTTGGATGATCCAAATATCTTCAAACCTATCCAATTAAAGTCACCGATAATAAGTAATATTAGGCAAAAACATGCAAAAACGGCCGGTTTTGAGATTCAAGAGATTTCTTAAAAAAAGCTTGGAAAACGCCAGTTTTGGGAAAATACACCGTTTTTCAAACTTAGCAAGTTATTGCTCTCGAATGTAAGTAATATAAACCAAAACCTGGATAAACGGCCGTTTTTAGTGTGTGATCCATTTCCTAAAAAAGATTGAAAAACGAGAGTTTTTTGGATAATGCAAATATCTTCAAACTTATCCAATTAAGGTCTCCGATTATAAGTAATACTAGGCAAAAACATGCAAAAATGGTCGGTTTTGAGATTCGAGCGATTTCTTAAAAAAAGCTTGAAAAACGTCAGTTTTGGGAAAATAAACCGTTTTTCAAACTTAGCAAGTTATTGCTCTCGAATCTAAGTAACATTAACCAAAACCTGGAAAAACGGCCGTTTTTAAGGTTTGATCCAATTCCTAAAAAAGATTGAAAAACGAAGGTTTTTTGGATAATGCAAATATCTTTAAACTTATCCAATTAAGGTCTCCGATTATAAGTAATATTAGGCAAAAACATGGAAAAACGGCCGGTTTTGAGATTCAAGCGATTTCTGAAAAAAAGCTTGAAAAACGTCAGTTTTTAGAAAATAAACCGTTTTTCAAACATAGCAAGTTATTGCTAACGAATATAAGTAATATAAACCAAAACCTGGAAAAACGACCGTTTTTAAAATTTGATCCATTTCCTAAAAAAGATTGAAAAACGGGGTTTTTTTGGATTATGCAAATATCTTCAAACCTATCCAATTAAGGTCTCCGATTATAAGTAATATTAGGCAAAAACATGCAAAAACGGACGGTTTTGAGATTCAAGCGATTTCTTAAAAAAAGCTTGAAAAACGTCAGTTTTGGGAAAATAAACCGTTTTTCACACATAGTAAGTTATTGCTATCGAATATAAGTAATATAAACCAAAACCTGGAAAAACGGCCGTTTTTAAGATTTGATCCATTTCCTAAAAAAGATTGAAAAATAGGAGTTTGGGGATAATGCAAATATCTTCAAACTTATCCAATTAAGTTCTCCGAGTATAAGTAATATGTATTAGGCAAAAACATGCAAAAATGTTAAGTTTTGAGATTCAAGCGATTTCTTGAAAAAAGCTTGAAAAACGTCAGTTTTGGGAAAATAAACCGTTTTTCAAAATTAGCAAGTTATTGCTCTCGAATCTAAGTAATATTAACCAAAACCTGGAAAAACGGCCGTTTTTAAGGTTTGATCTAATTCCTAAAAATGATAGAAAAACGGGAGTTTTTTGGATGATGAAAATATCTTCAAACCTATCCAATTAAGGTCTCTGATTATAAGTAATATTAGGCAAAAACATGGAAAAACGGCCGGTTTTGAGATTCGAGCGATTTTTTAAAAAAAGCTTGAAAAACGTCAGTTTTGGGAAAATAAACCGTTTTTCAAACATAGCAAGTTATTGCTATCGAATATAAGTAATATAAACCAAAACCTGGAAAAACGGACGTTTTTAAGATTTGATCCATTTCCTAAAAAAGATTGAAAAATGGGAGTTTGGGGATAATGCAAATATCTTCAAACTTATCCAATTAAGTTCTCCGAGTATAAGTAATATTAGGCAAAAACATGCAAAAATGTTCAGTTTTGAGATTCAAGCGTTTTCTTAAAAAAAGCTTGAAAAACGTCAGTTTTGGGAAAATAAACCGTTTTTCAAAATTAGCAAGTTATTGCTCTCGAATCTAAGTAATATTAACCAAAACCTGGAAAAACGGCCGTTTTTAAGGTTTGATCCAATTCCTAAAAAAGATTGAAAAACGGGAGTTATTTGGATAATGCAAATATCTTTAAACTTATCCAATTAAGGTCTTCGATTATAAGTAATATTAGGCAAAAACTTGGAAAAACGGCCGGTTTTGAGATTCAAGCGATTTCTTAAAAAAAGCTTGAAAAACGTTAGTTTTTGGACAATAAACCGTTTTTCAAACATAGCAAGTTATTGCTCTCGAATCTAAGTAATATTAACCAAAACCTGGAAAAACGGCCGTTTTTAAGGTTTAAACCATTTCCTAAAAATGATGGAAAAACGGGAGTTTTTGGGATGATGCAAATATCTTCAAACCTATCCAATTAAGTTCTCCGAGTATAAGTAATATTAGGCAAAAACATGCAAAAACAGCCAGTTTTGAGATTCAATCGATTTCTTCAAAAGAGCTTGAAAAAGGTCAGTTTTGGGAAAATAAACCGTTTTTCAAACTTAGCAAGTTATTGCTATCGAATATAAGTAATATAAACCAAAACCTAAAAAAACGGCCGTTTTTAATGTGTGATCCATTTCCTATAAAAGATTGAAAAACGGGAGTTTTGGGGATGATGCAAATATCTTCAAACCTATCCAATTAAGGTCTCCGATTATAAGTAATATTAGGCAAAAACATGCAAAAGTGGCCAGTTTTGAGATTCGAGCGATTTCTTAAAAAAAGGTTGAAAAACGTCAGTTTTGGGAAAATAAACCGTTTTTCAAATTTAGCAAGTTATTGCTCTCGAATTTAAGTAATATTAACCAAAACCTGGAAAAACAGCCGTTATTAAGGTTTGATCCAATTCCTAAAAATGATAGAAAAACGAGAGTTTTTTGGATGATGCAAATATCTTCAAACCTATCCAATTAAAGTCACCGATTATAAGTAATATTAGGCAAAAACATGGAAAAACGGCCGGTTTTGAGATTCAATCGATTTCTTCAAAAAAGCTTGAAAAACGTCGGTTTTGGGAAAATAAACCGTTTTTCAAACTTAGTAAGTTATTGCTATCGAATCTAAGTAATATAAACCAAAACCTAAAAAGATTGAAAAACGGGGTTTTTTTGGATAATGCAAATATCTTCAAACTTATCCAATTAAGGTCTCAGAATTTAAGTAATATTAGGCAAAAACATGCAAAAACGGCCAGTTTAGAGATTCAATCGATTTCTTCAAAAAAGCTTGAAAAACGTCACTTCTGAGAAAATAAACCGTTTTTTTAAACTTAGCAAGTTATTGCTCTCGAATCTAAGTAATATTAACCAAAACCTGGAAAAACAGCCGTTTTTAAGGTTTAAACCATTTCCTAAAAATGATGGAATAACGGGAGTTTTTGGGATGATGCAAATATCTTCAAACCTATCCAATTAAGGTCTCCGATTATAAGTAATATTAGGCAAAAACATGCAAAAGTGGCCAGTTTTGAGATTCGAGCGATTTCTTAAAAAAAGCTTGAAAAACGTCAGTTTTGGGAAAATAAACCGTTTTTCAAATTTAGCAAGTTATTGCTCTCGAATCTAAGTAATATTAACCAAAACCTGGAAAAACAGCCGTTTTTAAGGTTTGATTCAATTCCTAAAAATGATAGAAAAACGGGAGTTTTTTGGATGATGCAAATATCTTCAAACCTATCCAATTAAAGTCACCGATTATAAGTAATATTAGGCAAAAACATGGAAAAACGGCCGGTTTTGAGATTCAAGAGATTTCTTAAAAAAAGCTTAGAAAACGTCAGTTTTGGGAAAATAAACCGTTTTTCAAACATAGCAAGTTATTGCCATCGAATATAAGTAATATAAACCAAAACCTGGAAAAACGGCCGTTTTTAAGATTTGATCCATTTCCTAATAAAGATTGAAAAATGGGAGTTTTGGGGATAATGCAAATATCTTCAAACTTATCCAATTAAGGTCTCCGATTATAAGTAATATTAGGCGAAAACATGGAATAACGGCCGGTTTTGAGATTCAAGCGATTTCTTAAAAAAAGCTTGAAAAACGTCAGTTTTTGGAAAATAAACCGTTTTTCAAACATAGAAAGTTATTGCTATAGAATATAAGTAATATAAACCAAAAGCAGGAAAAACGGCCGTTTTATGATTTGATCCATTTCCTAAAAAAGATTGAAAAACGGAAGTTTTAGGGATAATGCAAATATCTTCAAACTTATCCAATTAGGTTCTCCGAGTACAAGTAATATGAGGCAAAAACAGGCAAAAACGGCCAGTTTTGAGATTCAATCGAGTTCTTCCAAAAAGCTCGAAAAACGTCAGTTTTGGGAAAATAAACCGTTTTTTAAACTTAGCAAGTTATTGCTCTCGAATCTAAGTAATATAAACCAAAACCTGGAAAAACAGCCGTTTTTAAAGTTTGATCCATTTCCTGAAAAAGATTGAAAAACGGGGTTTTTTTGGATAATGCAAATATCTTCAAACTTATCCAATTAAGGTCTCAGAATTTAAGTAATATTAGGCAAAAACATGCAAAAACGGCCAGTTTTGAGATTCAATCGATTTCTTCAAAAAAGCTTGAAAAACGTCAGTTTTGAGAAAATAAACCGTTTTTTTAAACTTAGCAAGTTATTGCTCTCGAATCTAAGTAATATTAACCAAAACCTGGAAAAACAGCCGTTTTTAAGGTTTAAACCATTTCCTAAAAATGATCGAATAACGGGAGTTTTTGGGATGATGCAAATATCTTCAAACCTATCCAATTAAGGTCTCCGATTATAAGTAATATTTGGCAAAAACATGCAAAAGTGGCCAGTTTTGAGATTCGAGCGATTTCTTAAAAAAGGTTGAAAAACGTCAGTTTTGGGAAAATAAACCGTTTTTCAAATTTAGCAAGTTATTGCTCTCGAATCTAAGTAATATTAACCAAAACCTGGAAAAACAGCCGTTTTTAAGGTTTGATCCAATTCCTAAAAGAGATAGAAAAACGGGAGTTTTTTGGATGATGAAAATATCTTCAAACCTATCCAATTAAGGTCTCTGATTATAAGTAATATTAGGCAAAAACATGGAAAAACGGCCGGTTTCGAGATTCAAGCGATTTCTTAAAAAAAGCTTGAAAAACGTCAGTTTTGGGAAAATAAACCGTTTTTCAAACATAGCAAGTTATTGCTATCGAATATAAGTAATATAAACCAAAACTTGGAAAAACGGCCGTTTTTAAGATTTGATCCATTTCCTAAAAAAGATTGAAAAATGGGAGTTTGGGGATAATGCAAATATCTTCAAACTTATTCAATTAAGTTCTCCGAGTATAAGTAATATGTATTAGGCAAAAACATGCAAAAATGTTTAGTTTTGAGATTCAAGCGATTTCTTAAAAAAAGCTTGAAAAACGTCAGTTTGGGGAAAATAAACCGTTTTTTAAACTTAGCAAGTTATTGCTCTTGAATCTAAGTAATATAAACCAAAACCTGGAAAAACGGCCGTTTTTAAGGTTTGATCCAATTCCTAAAAAAGATTGAAAAACGGGAGTCTTTTGGATAATGCAAATATCTTTAAACTTGTCCAATTAAGGGTCTTCGATTATAAGTAATATTAGGCAAAAACATGGAAAAACGGCCGGTTTTGAGATTCCTAAAAATGATAGAAAAACGGGAGTTTTTTGGATGATGCAAATATCTTCAAACCTATCCAATTAAAGTCACCGATTATAAGTAATATTAGGCAAAAACATGGAAAAACGGCCGGTTTTGAGATTCAAGCGATTTCTTAAAAAAAAGCTTGAAAAACGTTAGTTTTTGGACAATAAACCGTTTTTCACACATAGCAAGTTATTGCTCTCGAATCTAAGTAATATTAACCAAAACCTGGAAAAACGGCCGTTTTTAAGGTTTAAACCATTTCCTAAAAATGATGGAAAAACGGGAGTTTTTGGGATGATGCAAATATCTTCAAACCTATCCAATTAAGTTCTCCGAGTATGAGTAATATTAGGCAAAAACATGCAAAAACGGCCAGTTTTGAGATTCAATCGATTTCTTCAAAAAAGCTTGAAAAACGTCAGTTTTGGGAAAATAAACCGTTTTTCAAACTTAGCAAGTTATTGCTATCGAATCTAAGTAATATAAACCAAAACCTAAAAAAACGGCCGTTTTTAATGTGTGATCCATTTCCTATAAAAGATTGAAAAACGGGGGTTTTTTGGATAAAGCAAATATCTTCAAACTTATCCAATTAAGGTCTCCGATTATAAGTAATATTAGGCGAAAACATGGAATAACGGCCGGTTTTGAGATTCAAGCGATTTCTTAAAAAAAGCTTGAAAAACGTCAGTTTTGGGAAAATAAACCGTTTTTCAAACATAGCAAGTTATTGCTATAGAATATAAGTAATATAAACCAAAAGCAGGAAAAACGGCTGTTTTATGATTTGATCCATTTCCTAAAAAAGATTGAAAAACGGGAGTTTTAGGGATAATGCAAATATCTTCAAACTTATCCAATTAGGTTCTCCGAGTATAAGTAATATGACGTAAAAACAGGCAAAAACGGCCAGTTTTGAGATTCAATCGAGTTCTTCCAAAAAGCTCGAAAAACGTCAGTTTTGGGAAAATAAACCGTTTTTCAAACTTAGCAAGTTATTGCTCTCGAATCTAAGTAATATAAACCAAAACCTGGAAAAACGGCCGTTTTTAAAGTTTGATCCATTTCCTGAAAAAGATTGAAAAACGGGGTTTTTTTGGATAATGCAAATATCTTCAAACTTATCCAATTAAGGTCTAAGAATTTAAGTAATATTAGGCAAAAACATGCAAAAACGGCCAGTTTTGAGATTCAATCGATTTCTTCAAAAAAGCTTGAAAAACGTCAGTTTTGATAAATAAACCGTTTTTTTAAACTTAGCAAGTTATTGCTCTCAAATCTAAGTAATATTAACCAAAACCTGGAAAAACACCCGTTTTTAAGGTTTAAACCATTTCCTAAAAATGATGGAATAACGGGAGTTTTGGGGATGATGCAAATATCTTCAAACCTATCCAATTAAGGTCTCCGATTATAAGTAATATTAGGCAAAAACATGCAAAAGTGGCCAGTTTTGAGATTCGAGCGATTTCTTAAAAAAAGGTTGAAAAACGTCAGTTTTGGGAAAATAAACCGTTTTTCAAATTTAGCAAGTTATTGCTCTCGAATCTAAGTAATTTTAACCAAAACCTGGAAAAACAGCCGTTTTTAAGGTTTGATCCAATTCCTAAAAATGATCGAAAAACGGGAGTTTTTTGGATGATGCAAATATCTTCAAACCTATCCAATTAAAGTCACCGATTATAAGTAATATTAGGCAAAAACATGGAAAAACGGCCGGTTTTGAGATTCAAGAGATTTCTTAAAAAAAGCTTGGAAAACGTCAGTTTTGGGAAAATAAACCGTTTTTCAAACATTGCAAGTTATTGCTATCGAATATAAGTAATATAAACCAAAACCTGGAAAAACGGTCGTTTTTACGATTTGATCCATTTCCTAAAAAAGATTGAAAAATGGGAGTTTTGGGGATAATGCAAATATCTTCAAACTTATCCAATTAAGATCTCCGAGTATAAGTATTATTAGGCAAAAACATGCAAAAACGGCCAGTTTTGAGAGTCAATCGAGTTCTTCCAAAAAGCTCGAAAAACGTCAGTTTTGGGAAAATAAACCGTTTTTTAAACTTAGAAAGTTATTGCTCTCGAATCTAAGTAATATTTACCAAAACCTGGAAAAACGGCCGTTTTTAAGCTTTGATCCAATTCCTAAAAATGATAGAAAAACGGGAGTTTTTTGGATGATCCAAATATCTTCAAACCTATCCAATTAAAGTCACCGATTATAAGTAATATTAGGCAAAAACATGGAAAAACGGCCGGTTTTGAGATTCAAGAGATTTCTTAAAAAAAGCTTGGAAAACGTCAGTTTTGGGAAAATATACCGTTTTTCAAACTTAGCAAGTTATTGCTCTCGAATGTAAGTAATATAAACCAAAACCTGGAAAAACGGCCGTTTTTAATGTGTGATCCATTTCCTAAAAAAGATTGAAAAACGAGAGTTTTTTGGATAATGCAAATATTTTCAAACTTATCCAATTAAGGTCTCCGATTATAAGTAATACTAGGCAAAAACATGCAAAAATGGTCAGTTTTGAGATTCGAGCGATTTCTTAAAAAAAGCTTGAAAAATGTCAGTTTTGGGAAAATAAACCGTTTTTCAAACTTTGCAAGTTATTGCTCTCGAATCTAAGTAATATTAACCAAAACCTGGAAAAACGGCCGTTTTTAAGGTTTGATCCAATTCCTAAAAAAGATTGAAAAACGAAAGTTTTTTGGATAATGCAAATATTTTCAAACTTATCCAATTAAGGTCTCCGATTATAAGTAATATTAGGCAAAAACATGGAAAAACGGCCGGTTTTGAGATTCAAGCGATTTTTGAAAAAAAGCTTGAAAAACGTCAGTTTTTAGAAAATAAACCGTTTTTCAAACATAGCAAGTTATTGCTATCGAATATAAGTAATATAAACCAAAACCTGGAAAAACGGCCGTTTTTAAGATTTGATCCATTTCCTAAAAAAAGTTGAAAAACGGGACTTTAAGGGATAAGGCAAATATCTTCAAACTTATCCAATTAGGTTCTCCGAGTATAAGTAATATGAGGCAAAAACTGGCAAAAACGGCCAGTTTTGAGATTCAATCGATTTCTTCCAAAAAGCTTGAAAAACGTCAGTTTTGGGAAGATGAACCGTTTTTTAAACTTAGCAAGTTATTGCTCTCGAATCTAAGTAATATTAACCAAAACCTGGAAAAACGGCCGTTTTTAAGGTTTAAACCATTTCCTAAAAATGATGGAAAACCTGGAGTTTTGGGGATGATGCAAATATCTTCAAACCTATCCAATCAAGGTCTCCGATTATAAGTAATATTAGGCAAAAACATGCAGAAGTGGCCAGTTTTGAAATGTGACCGATTTCTTAAAAAAAACTTGAAAAACGTCAGTTTTGGGAAAATAAACCGTTTTTCAAATTTAGAAAGTTATTAATCTCGAATCTAAGTAATATTAACAGAAACCTGGAAAAACGGCCGTTTTTAAGGGTTGATCCAATTCCTAAAAAAGATTGAAAAACGGGAGTTATTTGGATAATGCAAATATTTTTAAACTTATCCAATTAAGGTCTTCGATTATAAGTAATATTAGGCAAAAACATGCAAAAACGGCCGGTTTTGAGATTCAAGCGATTTCTTTAAAAAAAGCTTGAAAAACGTTTGTTTTTGGACAATAAACCGTTTTTCACACATAGCAAGTTATTTCTCTCGAATCTAAGTAATATTAACCAAAACCTGGAAAAACGGCCGTTTTTAAGGTTTAAACCATTTCCTAAAAATGATGGAAAAACGGGAGTTTTTGGGATGATGCAAATATCTTCAAACCTATCCAATTAAGTTCTCCGAGTATGAGTAATATTAGGCAAAAACATGCAAAAACGGCCAGTTTTGAGATTCAATCGATTTCTTAAAAAAGCTTGAAAAACGTCAGTTTTGGGAAAATAAACCGTTTTTCAAATTTAGCAAGTTATTGCTCTCGAATCTAAGTAATATTAACCAAAACCTGGAAAAACAGCCGTTTTTAAGGTTTGATCCAATTCCTAAAAGTGATAGAAAAACGGGAGTTTTTTGGATGATGAAAATATCTTCAAACCTATCCAATTAAGGTCTCTGATTATAAGTAATATTAGGCAAAAACATGGAAAAACGGCCGGTTTTGAGATTCAAGCGATTTCTTCAAAAAAGCTTGAAAAACGTCAGTTTTGAGAAAATAAACCGTTTTTTTAAACTTAGCAAGTTATTGCTCTCGAATCTAAGTAATATTAACCAAAACCTGGAAAAACAGCCGTTTTTAAGGTTTAAACCATTTCCTAAAAATGATGGAATAACGGGAGTTTTTGGGATGATGCAAATATCTTCAAACCTATCCAATTAAGGTCTCCGATTATAAGTAATATTAGGCAAAAACATGCAAAAGTGGCCAGTTTTGAGATTCGAGCGATTTCTTAAAAAAGGTTGAAAAACGTCAGTTTTGGGAAAATAAACCGTTTTTCAAATTTAGCAAGTTATTGCTCTCGAATCTAAGTAATATTAATCAAAACCTGGAAAAACAGCCGTTTTTAAGGTTTGATCCAATTCCTAAAAGTGATAGAAAAACGGGAGTTTTTTGGATGATGAAAATATCTTCAAACCTATCCAATTAATGTCTCTGATTATAAGTAATATTAGGCAAAAACATGGAAAAACGGCCGTTTTTGAGATTCAAGCGATTTCTTAAAAAAAGCTTGAAAAACGTCAGTTTTGGGAAAATAAACCGTTTTTCAAACATAGCAAGTTATTGCTATCGAATCTAAGTAATATAAACCAAAACCTGGAAAAACGGCCATTTTAAAGTTTGATCCATTTCCTGAAAAAGATTGAAAAACGGGGTTTTTTTGGATAATGCAAATATCTTCAAACTTATCCAATTAAGGTCTCAGAATTTAAGTAATATTAGGCAAAAACATGCAAAAACGGCCAGTTTTGAGATTCAATCGATTTCTTTAAAAAAGCTTGAAAAACGTCAGTTTTGAGAAAATAAAACGTTTTTTTAAACTTAGCAAGTTATTGCTCTCGAATCTAAGTAATATTAACCAAAACCTGGAAAAACGGCCTTTTTTAAGATTTGATCCATTTCCTAAAAAAGATTGAAAAACGGGAGTTTTAGGGATAATGCAAATATCTTCAAACTTATCCAATTAGGTTCTCCGAGTATAAGTAATATGACGCAAAAACAGGCAAAAACGGCCAGTTTTGAGAGTCAATCGAGTTCTTCCAAAAAGCTCGAAAAACGTCAGTTTTGGGAAAATAAACCGTTTTTTAAACTTAGCAAGTTATTGCTCTCGAATCTAAGTAATATTAACCAAAACCTGGAAAAACAGCCGTTTTTAAGGTTTGATCCAATTCCTAAAAATGATAGGAAAACGGGAGTTTTTTGGATGATGCAAATATCTTCAAACCTATCCAATTAAGGTCTCCGATTATAAGTAATATTAGGCAAAAACATGCAAAAACGGCCGGTTTTGAGATTCAAGCGATTTCTTAAAAAAAGCTTGAAAAACGTCAGTTTTGGGAAAATAAACCGTTTTTCAAACATAGTAAGTTATTGCTATCGAATATAAGTAATATAAACCAAAACCTGGAAAAACGGCCGTTTTTAAGATTTGATCCATTTCCTAAAAAAGATTGAAAAATGGGAGTTTGGGGATAATGCAAATATCTTTAAACTTATCCAATGAAGTTCTCCGAGTATAAGTAATATGTATTAGGCAAAAACATGCAAAACGTTAAGTTTTGAGATTCAAGCGATTTCTTAAAAAAAGCTTGAAAAACGTCAGTTTTGGGAAAATAAACTGTTTTTCGAAATTAGCAAGTTATTGCTCTCGAATCTAAGTAATATTAACCAAAACCTGGAAAAACGGCCGTTTTTAAGGTTTGATCTAATTCCTAAAAATGATAGAAAAACGGGAGTTTTTTGGATGATGAAAATATCTTCAAACCTATCGAATTAAGGTCTCTGATTATAAGTAATATTAGGCAAAAACATGGAAAAACGGCCGGTTTTGAGATTCAAGCGATTTTTTAAAAAAAGCTTGAAAAACGTCAGTTTTGGGAAAATAAACCGTTTTTCAAACATAGCAAGTAATTGCTATCGAATATAAGTAATATGAACCAAAACCTGGAAAAACGGACGTTTTTAAGATTTGATCCATTTCCTAAAAAAGATTGAAAAATGGGAGTTTGGGGATAATGCAAATATCTTCAAACTTATCCAATTAAGTTCTCCGAGTATAAGTAATATTAGGCAAAAACATGCAAAAATGTTCAGTTTTGAGATTCAAGCGTTTTCTTAAAAAAAGCTTGAAAAACGTCAGTTTTGGGAAAATAAACCGTTTTTAAAACTTAGCAAGTTATTGCTCTCGAATGTAAGTAATATAAACCAAAACCTGGAAAAACGGCCGTTTTTAAGGTTTGATCCAATTCCTAAAAAAGATTAAAAAACGGGAGTTATTTGGATAATGCAAATATCTTTAAACTTATCCAATTAAGGTCTTCGATTATAGGTAATATTAGGCAAAAACATGGAAAAACGGCCGGTTTTGAGATTCAAGCGATTTCTTAAAAAAAAGCTTGAAAAACGTTAGTTTTTGGACAATAAACCGTTTTTCAAACATAGCAAGTTATTGCTCTCGAATCTAAGTAATATAAACCAAAACCTGGAAAAACGGCCGTTTTTAAGGTTTAAACCATTTCCTAAAAATGATGAAAAAACGGGAGTTTTTGGGATAATGCAAATATCTTCAAACTTATCCAATTAAGGTCTCCGATTATAAGTAATATTAGGCGAAAACATGGAATAACGGCCGGTTTTGAGATTCAAGCGATTTCTTAAAAAAAGCTTGAAAAACGTCAGTTTTGGGAAAATAAACCGTTTTTCAAACATAGCAAGTTATTGCTATAGAATATAAGTAATATAAACCAAAAGGAGGAAAAACGGCCGTTCTATGATTTGATCCATTTCCTAAAAAAGATTGAAAAACGGGAGTTTTAGGGATAATGCAAATATCTTGAAACTTATCCAATTAGGTTCTCCGAGTATAAGTAATATGAGGCAAAAACAGGCAAAAACGGCCAGTTTTGAGATTCAATCGAGTTCTTCCAAAAATTCCGAAAAACGTCAGTTTTGGGAAAATAAACCGTTTTTTAAACTTAGCAAGTTATTGCTCTCGAATCTAAGTAATATAAACCAAAACCTGGAAAAACGGCCGTTTTTAAAGTTTGATCCATTTCCTGAAAAAGATTGAAAAACGGGGGTTTTTTGGATAATGCAAATATCTTCAAACTTATCCAATTAAGGTCTCAGAATTTAAGTAATATTAGGCAAAAACATGCAAAAACGGCCAGTTTTGAGATTCAATCGATTTCTTCAAAAAAGCTTGAAAAACGTCAGTTTTGAGAAAATAAACCGTTTTTTTAAACTTAGCAAGTTATTGCTCTCGAATCTAAGTAATATTAACCAAAACCTGGAAAAACAGCCGTTTTTAAGGTTTAAACCATTTCCTAAAAATGATGGAATAACGGGAGTTTTTGGGATGATGCAAATATCTTCAAACCTATCCACTTAAGGTCTCCGATTATAAGTAATATTAGGCAAAAACATGCAAAAGTGGCCAGTTTTGAGATTCGAGCGATTTCTTAAAAAAGGTTGAAAAACGTCAGTTTTGGGAAAATAAACCGTTTTTCAAATTTAGCAAGTTATTGCTTCCGAATCTTAGTAATATTAACCAAAACCTGGAAAAACAGCCGTTTTTAAGGTTTGATCCAATTCCTAAAAATGATAGAAAAACGGGAGTTTTTTGGATAATGCAAATATCTTCAAACCTATCCAATTGAAGTCACCGATTATAAGTAATATTAGGCAAAAACATGGAAAAACGGCCGGTTTTGAGATTCAAGAGATTTCTTAAAAAAAGCTTGGAAAACGTCAGTTTTGGGAAAATAAACCGTTTTTCAAACATAGCAAGTTATTGCTATCGAATATAAGTAATATAAACCAAAACCTGGAAAAACGGCTGTTTTTAAGATTTGATCCATTTCCTAAAAAAGATTGAAAAATGGGAGTTTTGGTGATAATGCAAATATCTTCAAACTTATCCAATTAAGATCTCCGAGTATAAGTAATATTAGGCAAAAACATGCAAAAACGGCCAGTTTTGAGAGTCAATCGATTTCTTCAAAAAAGCTTGAAAAACGTCAGTTTTGGGAAAATAAACCGTTTTTCAAACTTAGCAAGTTATTGCTCTCGAATGTAAGTAATATAAACCAAAACCTGGAAAAACGGCCGTTTTTAAGGTTTGATCCAATTCCTAAAAAAGATTGAAAAACGGGAGTTATTTGGATAATGCAAATATCTTTAAACTTATCCAATTAAGGTCTTCTATTATAAGTAATATTAGGCAAAAACATGGAAAAACGGCCGGTTTTGAGATTCAAGCGATTTCTTCAAAAAAGCTTGAAAAACGTCAGTTTTGGGAAAATAAACCGTTTTTCAAACTTAGCAAGTTATTGCTCTCGAATCTAAGTAATATTAACCCAAACCTGGAAAAACGGCCGTTTCTAAGGTTTAAACCATTTCCTAAAAATGATAGAAAAACGGGAGTTTTTGGGATGATGCAAATATCTTTAAACTTATCCAATTAAGGTCTTCTATTATAAGTAATATTAGGCAAAAACATGCAAAAACGGCCAGTTTTGAGATTCAATCGATTTCTTCAAAAAAGCTTGAAAAACGTCAGTTTTGGGAAAATAAACCGTTTTTCAAACTTAGCAAGTTATTGCTATCGAATCTAAGTAATATAAATCAAAACCTAAAAAGATTGAAAAACGGGGTTTTTTTGGATAATGCAAATATCTTCAAACTTATCCAATTAAGGTCTCCGATTATAAGTAATATTAGGCGAAAACATGGAGTAACGGCCGGTTTTGAGATTCGAGCAATTTCTTAAAAAAAGCTTGAAAAACGTCAGTTTTGGGAAAATAAACCGTTTTTTAAACATAGCAAGTTATTGCTATAGAATATAAGTAATATAAACCAAAACCTGGAAAAACGGCCATTTTAAAGTTTGATCCATTTCCTGAAAAAGATTGAAAAACGGGGGTTTTTTGGATAATGCAAATATCTTCAAACTTATCCAATTAAGGTCTCAGAATTTAAGTAATATTAGGCAAAAACATGCAAAAACGGCCAGTTTTGAGATTCAATCGATTTCTTTAAAAAAGCTTGAAAAACGTCAGTTTTGAGAAAATAAAACGTTTTTTTAAACTTAGCAAGTTATTGCTCTCGAATCTAAGTAATATTAACCAAAACCTGGAAAACGGCCGTTTTTAAGATTTGATCCATTTCCTAAAAAAGATTGAAAAACGGGAGTTTTAGGGATAATGCAAATATCTTCAAACTTATCTAATTAGGTTCTCCGAGTATAAGTAATATGACGCAAAAACAGGCAAAAACGGCCAGTTTTGAGAGTCAATCGAGTTCTTCCAAAAAGCTCGAAAAACGTCAGTTTTGGGAAAATAAACCGTTTTTTAAACTTAGCAAGTTATTGCTCTCGAATCTAAGTAATATTAACCAAAACCTGGAAAAACAGCCGTTTTTAAGGTTTGATCCAATTCCTAAAAATGATAGGAAAACGGGAGTTTTTTGGATGATGCAAATATCTTCAAACCTATCCAATTAAGGTCTCCGATTATAAGTAATATTAGGCAAAAACATGCAAAAACGGCCGGTTTTGAGATTCAAGCGATTTCTTAAAAAAAGCTTGAAAAACGTCAGTTTTGGGAAAATAAACCGTTTTTCAAACATAGTAAGTTATTGCTATCGAATATAAGTAATATAAACCAAAACCTGGAAAAACGGCCGTTTTTAAGATTTGATCCATTTCCTAAAAAAGATTGAAAAATGGGAGTTTGGGGATAATGCAAATATCTTTAAACTTATCCAATGAAGTTCTCCGAGTATAAGTAATATGTATTAGGCAAAAACATGCAAAACGTTAAGTTTTGAGATTCAAGCGATTTCTTAAAAAAAGCTTGAAAAACGTCAGTTTTGGGAAAATAAACTGTTTTTCGAAATTAGCAAGTTATTGCTCTCGAATCTAAGTAATATTAACCAAAACCTGGAAAAACGGCCGTTTTTAAGGTTTGATCTAATTCCTAAAAATGATAGAAAAACGGGAGTTTTTTGGATGATGAAAATATCTTCAAACCTATCGAATTAAGGTCTCTGATTATAAGTAATATTAGGCAAAAACATGGAAAAACGGCCGGTTTTGAGATTCAAGCGATTTTTTAAAAAAAAGCTTGAAAAACGTCAGTTTTGGGAAAATAAACCGTTTTTCAAACATAGCAAGTAATTGCTATCGAATATAAGTAATATGAACCAAAACCTGGAAAAACGGACGTTTTTAAGATTTGATCCATTTCCTAAAAAAGATTGAAAAATGGGAGTTTGGGGATAATGCAAATATCTTCAAACTTATCCAATTAAGTTCTCCGAGTATAAGTAATATTAGGCAAAAACATGCAAAAATGTTCAGTTTTGAGATTCAAGCGTTTTCTTAAAAAAAGCTTGAAAAACGTCAGTTTTGGGAAAATAAACCGTTTTTAAAACTTAGCAAGTTATTGCTCTCGAATGTAAGTAATATAAACCAAAACCTGGAAAAACGGCCGTTTTTAAGGTTTGATCCAATTCCTAAAAAAGATTAAAAAACGGGAGTTATTTGGATAATGCAAATATCTTTAAACTTATCCAATTAAGGTCTTCGATTATAGGTAATATTAGGCAAAAACATGGAAAAACGGCCGGTTTTGAGATTCAAGCGATTTCTTAAAAAAAAGCTTGAAAAACGTTAGTTTTTGGACAATAAACCGTTTTTCAAACATAGCAAGTTATTGCTCTCGAATCTAAGTAATATAAACCAAAACCTGGAAAAACGGCCGTTTTTAAGGTTTAAACCATTTCCTAAAAATGATGAAAAAACGGGAGTTTTTGGGATAATGCAAATATCTTCAAACTTATCCAATTAAGGTCTCCGATTATAAGTAATATTAGGCGAAAACATGGAATAACGGCCGGTTTTGAGATTCAAGCGATTTCTTAAAAAAAGCTTGAAAAACGTCAGTTTTGGGAAAATAAACCGTTTTTCAAACATAGCAAGTTATTGCTATAGAATATAAGTAATATAAACCAAAAGGAGGAAAAACGGCCGTTCTATGATTTGATCCATTTCCTAAAAAAGATTGAAAAACGGGAGTTTTAGGGATAATGCAAATATCTTCAAACTTATCCAATTAGGTTCTCCGAGTATAAGTAATATGAGGCAAAAACAGGCAAAAACGGCCAGTTTTGAGATTCAATCGAGTTCTTCCAAAAATTCCGAAAAACGTCAGTTTTGGGAAAATAAACCGTTTTTTAAACTTAGCAAGTTATTGCTCTCGAATCTAAGTAATATAAACCAAAACCTGGAAAAACGGCCGTTTTTAAAGTTTGATCCATTTCCTGAAAAAGATTGAAAAACGGGGGTTTTTTGGATAATGCAAATATCTTCAAACTTATCCAATTAAGGTCTCAGAATTTAAGTAATATTAGGCAAAAACATGCAAAAACGGCCAGTTTTGAGATTCAATCGATTTCTTCAAAAAAGCTTGAAAAACGTCAGTTTTGAGAAAATAAACCGTTTTTTTAAACTTAGCAAGTTATTGCTCTCGAATCTAAGTAATATTAACCAAAACCTGGAAAAACAGCCGTTTTTAAGGTTTAAACCATTTCCTAAAAATGATGGAATAACGGGAGTTTTTGGGATGATGCAAATATCTTCAAACCTATCCAATTAAGGTCTCCGATTATAAGTAATATTAGGCAAAAACATGCAAAAGTGGCCAGTTTTGAGATTCGAGCGATTTCTTAAAAAAGGTTGAAAAACGTCAGTTTTGGGAAAATAAACCGTTTTTCAAATTTAGCAAGTTATTGCTTCCGAATCTTAGTAATATTAACCAAAACCTGGAAAAACAGCCGTTTTTAAGGTTTGATCCAATTCCTAAAAATGATAGAAAAACGGGAGTTTTTTGGATAATGCAAATATCTTCAAACCTATCCAATTGAAGTCACCGATTATAAGTAATATTAGGCAAAAACATGGAAAAACGGCCGGTTTTGAGATTCAAGAGATTTCTTAAAAAAAGCTTGGAAAACGTCAGTTTTGGGAAAATAAACCGTTTTTCAAACATAGCAAGTTATTGCTATCGAATATAAGTAATATAAACCAAAACCTGGAAAAACGGCTGTTTTTAAGATTTGATCCATTTCCTAAAAAAGATTGAAAAATGGGAGTTTTGGTGATAATGCAAATATCTTCAAACTTATCCAATTAAGATCTCCGAGTATAAGTAATATTAGGCAAAAACATGCAAAAACGGCCAGTTTTGAGAGTCAATCGATTTCTTCAAAAAAGCTTGAAAAACGTCAGTTTTGGGAAAATAAACCGTTTTACAAACTTAGCAAGTTATTGCTCTCGAATGTAAGTAATATAAACCAAAACCTGGAAAAACGGCCGTTTTTAAGGTTTGATCCAATTCCTAAAAAAGATTGAAAAACGGGAGTTATTTGGATAATGCAAATATCTTTAAACTTATCCAATTAAGGTCTTCTATTATAAGTAATATTAGGCAAAAACATGGAAAAACGGCCGGTTTTGAGATTCAAGCGATTTCTTCAAAAAAGCTTGAAAAACGTCAGTTTTGGGAAAATAAACCGTTTTTTAAACTTAGCAAGTTATTGCTATCGAATCTAAGTAATATAAATCAAAACCTAAAAAGATTGAAAAACGGGGTTTTTTTGGATAATGCAAATATCTTCAAACTTATCCAATTAAGGTCTCCGATTATAAGTAATATTAGGCGAAAACATGGAGTAACGGCCGGTTTTGAGATTCGAGCAATTTCTTAAAAAAAGCTTGAAAAACGTCAGTTTTGGGAAAATAAACCGTTTTTTAAACATAGCAAGTTATTGCTATAGAATATAAGTAATATAAACCAAAACCTGGAAAAACGGCCATTTTAAAGTTTGATCCATTTCCTGAAAAAGATTGAAAAACGGGGGTTTTTTGGATAATGCAAATATCTTCAAACTTATCCAATTAAGGTCTCAGAATTTAAGTAATATTAGGCAAAAACATGCAAAAACGGCCAGTTTTGAGATTCAATCGATTTCTTTAAAAAAGCTTGAAAAACGTCAGTTTTGAGAAAATAAAACGTTTTTTTAAACTTAGCAAGTTATTGCTCTCGAATCTAAGTAATATTAACCAAAACCTGGAAAACGGCCGTTTTTAAGATTTGATCCATTTCCTAAAAAAGATTGAAAAACGGGAGTTTTAGGGATAATGCAAATATCTTCAAACTTATCCAATTAGGTTCTCCGAGTATAAGTAATATGACGCAAAAACAGGCAAAAACGGCCAGTTTTGAGAGTCAATCGAGTTCTTCCAAAAAGCTCGAAAAACGTCAGTTTTGGGAAAATAAACCGTTTTTTAAACTTAGCAAGTTATTGCTCTCGAATCTAAGTAATATTAACCAAAACCTGGAAAAACAGCCGTTTTTAAGGTTTGATCCAATTCCTAAAAATGATAGGAAAACGGGAGTTTTTTGGATGATGCAAATATCTTCAAACCTATCCAATTAAGGTCTCCGATTATAAGTAATATTAGGCAAAAACATGCAAAAACGGCCGGTTTTGAGATTCAAGCGATTTCTTAAAAAAAGCTTGAAAAACGTCAGTTTTGGGAAAATAAACCGTTTTTCAAACATAGTAAGTTATTGCTATCGAATATAAGTAATATAAACCAAAACCTGGAAAAACGGCCGTTTTTAAGATTTGATCCATTTCCTAAAAAAGATTGAAAAATGGGAGTTTGGGGATAATGCAAATATCTTTAAACTTATCCAATGAAGTTCTCCGAGTATAAGTAATATGTATTAGGCAAAAACATGCAAAACGTTAAGTTTTGAGATTCAAGCGATTTCTTAAAAAAAGCTTGAAAAACGTCAGTTTTGGGAAAATAAACTGTTTTTCGAAATTAGCAAGTTATTGCTCTCGAATCTAAGTAATATTAACCAAAACCTGGAAAAACGGCCGTTTTTAAGGTTTGATCTAATTCCTAAAAATGATAGAAAAACGGGAGTTTTTTGGATGATGAAAATATCTTCAAACCTATCGAATTAAGGTCTCTGATTATAAGTAATATTAGGCAAAAACATGGAAAAACGGCCGGTTTTGAGATTCAAGCGATTTTTTAAAAAAAGCTTGAAAAACGTCAGTTTTGGGAAAATAAACCGTTTTTCAAACATAGCAAGTAATTGCTATCGAATATAAGTAATATGAACCAAAACCTGGAAAAACGGACGTTTTTAAGATTTGATCCATTTCCTAAAAAAGATTGAAAAATGGGAGTTTGGGGATAATGCAAATATCTTCAAACTTATCCAATTAAGTTCTCCGAGTATAAGTAATATTAGGCAAAAACATGCAAAAATGTTCAGTTTTGAGATTCAAGCGTTTTCTTAAAAAAAGCTTGAAAAACGTCAGTTTTGGGAAAATAAACCGTTTTTAAAACTTAGCAAGTTATTGCTCTCGAATGTAAGTAATATAAACCAAAACCTGGAAAAACGGCCGTTTTTAAGGTTTGATCCAATTCCTAAAAAAGATTAAAAAACGGGAGTTATTTGGATAATGCAAATATCTTTAAACTTATCCAATTAAGGTCTTCGATTATAGGTAATATTAGGCAAAAACATGGAAAAACGGCCGGTTTTGAGATTCAAGCGATTTCTTAAAAAAAAGCTTGAAGCACGTTAGTTTTTGGACAATAAACCGTTTTTCAAACATAGCAAGTTATTGCTCTCGAATCTAAGTAATATAAACCAAAACCTGGAAAAACGGCCGTTTTTAAGGTTTAAACCATTTCCTAAAAATGATGAAAAAACGGGAGTTTTTGGGATAATGCAAATATCTTCAAACTTATCCAATTAAGGTCTCCGATTATAAGTAATATTAGGCGAAAACATGGAATAACGGCCGGTTTTGAGATTCAAGCGATTTCTTAAAAAAAGCTTGAAAAACGTCAGTTTTGGGAAAATAAACCGTTTTTCAAACATAGCAAGTTATTGCTATAGAATATAAGTAATATAAACCAAAAGGAGGAAAAACGGCCGTTCTATGATTTGATCCATTTCCTAAAAAAGATTGAAAAACGGGAGTTTTAGGGATAATGAAAATATCTTCAAACTTATCCAATTAGGTTCTCCGAGTATAAGTAATATGAGGCAAAAACAGGCAAAAACGGCCAGTTTTGAGATTCAATCGAGTTCTTCCAAAAAGTTCGAAAAACGTCAGTTTTGGGAAAATAAACCGTTTTTTAAACTTAGCAAGTTATTGCTCTCGAATCTAAGTAATATAAACCAAAACCTGGAAAAACGGCCGTTTTTAAAGTTTGATCCATTTCCTGAAAAAGATTGAAAAACGGGGGTTTTTTGGATAATGCAAATATCTTCAAACTTATCCAATTAAGGTCTCAGAATTTAAGTAATATTAGGCAAAAACATGCAAAAACGGCCAGTTTTGAGATTCAATCGATTTCTTCAAAAAAGCTTGAAAAACGTCAGTTTTGAGAAAATAAACCGTTTTTTTAAACTTAGCAAGTTATTGCTCTCGAATCTAAGTAATATTAACCAAAACCTGGAAAAACAGCCGTTTTTAAGGTTTAAACCATTTCCTAAAAATGATGGAATAACGGGAGTTTTGAAGATGATGCAAATATCTTCAAACCTATCCAATTAAGGTCTCCGATTATAAGTAATATTAGGCAAAAACATGCAAAAGTGGCCAGTTTTGAGATTCGAGCGATTTCTTAAAAAAGGTTGAAAAACGTCAGTTTTGGGAAAATAAACCGTTTTTCAAATTTAGCAAGTTATTGCTCTCGAATCTAAGTAATATTAATCAAAACCTGGAAAAACAGCCGTTTTTAAGGTTTGATCCAATTCCTAAAAGTGATAGAAAAACGGGAGTTTTTTGGATGATGAAAATATCTTCAAACCTATCCAATTAATGTCTCTGATTATAAGTAATATTAGGCAAAAACATGGAAAAACGGCCGTTTTTGAGATTCAAGCGATTTCTTAAAAAAAGCTTGAAAAACGTCAGTTTTGGGAAAATAAACCGTTTTTCAAACATAGCAAGTTATTGCTATCGAATCTAAGTAATATAAACCAAAACCTGGAAAAACGGCCATTTTAAAGTTTGATCCATTTCCTGAAAAAGATTGAAAAACGGGGTTTTTTTGGATAATGCAAATATCTTCAAACTTATCCAATTAAGGTCTCAGAATTTAAGTAATATTAGGCAAAAACATGCAAAAACGGCCAGTTTTGAGATTCAATCGATTTCTTTAAAAAAGCTTGAAAAACGTCAGTTTTGAGAAAATAAAACGTTTTTTTAAACTTAGCAAGTTATTGCTCTCGAATCTAAGTAATATTAACCAAAACCTGGAAAAACGGCCGTTTTTAAGATTTGATCCATTTCCTAAAAAAGATTGAAAAACGGGAGTTTTAGGGATAATGCAAATATCTTCAAACTTATCCAATTAGGTTCTCCGAGTATAAGTAATATGACGCAAAAACAGGCAAAAACGGCCAGTTTTGAGAGTCAATCGAGTTCTTCCAAAAAGCTCGAAAAACGTCAGTTTTGGGAAAATAAACCGTTTTTTAAACTTAGCAAGTTATTGCTCTCGAATCTAAGTAATATTAACCAAAACCTGGAAAAACAGCCGTTTTTAAGGTTTGATCCAATTCCTAAAAAATGATAGGAAAACGGGAGTTTTTTGGATGATGCAAATATCTTCAAACCTATCCAATTAAGGTCTCCGATTATAAGTAATATTAGGCAAAAACATGGAAAAACGGCCGGTTTTGAGATTCAAGAGATTTCTTAAAAAAAGCTTGGAAAACGTCAGTTTTGGGAAAATAAACCGTTTTTCAAACTTAGCAAGTTATTGCTCTCGAATGTAAGTAATATAAACCAAAACCTGGAAAAACGGCCGTTTTTAATGTGTGATCCATTTCCTAAAAAAGATTGAAAAACGAGAGTTTTTTGGATAATGCAAATATTTTCAAACTTATCCAATTAAGGTCTCCGATTATAAGTAATACTAGGCAAAAACATGCAAAAATGGTCAGTTTTGAGATTCGAGCGATTTCTTAAAAAAAGCTTGAAAAATGTCAGTTTTGGGAAAAAAACCGTTTTTCAAACTTTGCAAGTTATTGCTCTCGAATCTAAGTAATATTAACCAAAACCTGGAAAAACGGCCGTTTTTAAGGTTTGATCCAATTCCTAAAAAAGATTGAAAAACGAAAGTTTTTTGGATAATGCAAATATTTTCAAACTTATCCAATTAAGGTCTCCGATTATAAGTAATATTAGGCAAAAACATGGAAAAACGGCCGGTTTTGAGATTCAAGCGATTTTTGAAAAAAAGCTTGAAAAACGTCAGTTTTTAGAAAATAAACCGTTTTTCAAACATAGCAAGTTATTGCTATCGAATATAAGTAATATAAACCAAAACCTGGAAAAACGGCCGTTTTTAAGATTTGATCCATTTCCTAAAAAAAGTTGAAAAACGGGACTTTAAGGGATAAGGCAAATATCTTCAAACTTATCCAATTAGGTTCTCCGAGTATAAGTAATATGAGGCAAAAACTGGCAAAAACGGCCAGTTTTGAGATTCAATCGATTTCTTCCAAAAAGCTTGAAAAACGTCAGTTTTGGGAAAATGAACCGTTTTTTAAACTTAGCAAGTTATTGCTCTCGAATCTAAGTAATATTAACCAAAACCTGGAAAAACGGCCGTTTTTAAGGTTTAAACCATTTCCTAAAAATGATGGAAAACCTGGAGTTTTGGGGATGATGCAAATATCTTCAAACCTATCCAATCAAGGTCTCCGATTATAAGTAATATTAGGCAAAAACATGCAGAAGTGGCCAGTTTTGAAATGTGACCGATTTCTTAAAAAAAACTTGAAAAACGTCAGTTTTGGGAAAATAAACCGTTTTTCAAATTTAGAAAGTTATTAATCTCGAATCTAAGTAATATTAACAGAAACCTGGAAAAACGGCCGTTTTTAAGGGTTGATCCAATTCCTAAAAAAGATTGAAAAACGGGAGTTATTTGGATAATGCAAATATTTTTAAACTTATCCAATTAAGGTCTTCGATTATAAGTAATATTAGGCAAAAACATGCAAAAACGGCCGGTTTTGAGATTCAAGCGATTTCTTTAAAAAAAGCTTGAAAAACGTTTGTTTTTGGACAATAAACCGTTTTTCACACATAGCAAGTTATTTCTCTCGAATCTAAGTAATATTAACCAAAACCTGGAAAAACGGCCGTTTTTAAGGTTTAAACCATTTCCTAAAAATAATGGAAAAACGGGAGTTTTTGGGATGATGCAAATATCTTCAAACCTATCCAATTAAGTTCTCCGAGTATGAGTAATATTAGGCAAAAACATGCAAAAACGGCCAGTTTTGAGATTCAATCGATTTCTTAAAAAAGCTTGAAAAACGTCAGTTTTGGGAAAATAAACCGTTTTTCAAATTTAGCAAGTTATTGCTCTCGAATCTAAGTAATATTAACCAAAACCTGGAAAAACAGCCGTTTTTAAGGTTTGATCCAATTCCTAAAAGTGATAGAAAAACGGGAGTTTTTTGGATGATGAAAATATCTTCAAACCTATCCAATTAAGGTCTCTGATTATAAGTAATATTAGGCAAAAACATGGAAAAACGGCCGGTTTTGAGATTCAAGCGATTTCTTAAGAAAAGCTTGAAAAACGTCAGTTTTGGGAAAATAAACCGTTTTTCAAACATAGCAAGTTATTGCTATCGAATATAAGTAATATAAACCAAAACCTGGAAAAACGGCCGTTTTTAAGATTTGATCCATTTCCTAAAAAAGATTGAAAAATGGGAGTTTGGGGATAATGCAAATATCTTCAAACTTATTCAATTAAGTTCTCCGAGTATAAGTAATATGTATTAGGCAAAAACATGCCAAAATGTTCAGTTTTGAGATTCAAGCGATTTCTTAAAAAAAGCTTGAAAAACGTCAGTTTTGGGAAAATAAACCGTTTTTTAAACTTAGCAAGTTATTGCTCTCGAATCTTAGTAATATAAACCAAAACCTGGAAAAACGGCCGTTTTTAAAGTTTGATCCATTTCCTGAAAAAGATTGAAAAACGGGGGTTTTTTGGATAATGCAAATATCTTCAAACTTATCCAATTAAGGTCTCAGAATTTAAGTAATATTAGGCAAAAACATGCAAAAACGGCCAGTTTTGAGATTCAATCGATTTCTTCAAAAAAGCTTGAAAAACGTCAGTTTTGAGAAAATAAACCGTTTTTTTAAACTTAGCAAGTTATTGCTCTCGAATCTAAGTAATATTAACCAAAACCTGGAAAAACGGCCGTTTTTAAAGTTTGATCCATTTCCTGAAAAAGATTGAAAAACGGGGTTTTTTTGGATAATGCAAATATCTTCAAACTTATCCAATTAAGGTCTAAGAATTTAAGTAATATTAGGCAAAAACATGCAAAAACGGCCAGTTTTGAGATTCAATCGATTTCTTCAAAAAAGCTTGAAAAACGTCAGTTTTGATAAATAAACCGTTTTTTTAAACTTAGCAAGTTATTGCTCTCAAATCTAAGTAATATTAACCAAAACCTGGAAAAACACCCGTTTTTAAGGTTTAAACCATTTCCTAAAAATGATGGAATAACGGGAGCTTTGGGGATGATGCAAATATCTTCAAACCTATCCAATTAAGGTCTCCGATTATAAGTAATATTAGGCAAAAACATGCAAAAGTGGCCAGTTTTGAGATTCGAGCGATTTCTTAAAAAAAGGTTGAAAAACGTCAGTTTTGGGAAAATAAACCGTTTTTCAAATTTAGCAAGTTATTGCTCTCGAATCTAAGTAATTTTAACCAAAACCTGGAAAAACAGCCGTTTTTAAGGTTTGATCCAATTCCTAAAAATGATCGAAAAACGGGAGTATTTTGGATGATGCAAATATCTTCAAACCTATCCAATTAAAGTCACCGATTATAAGTAATATTAGGCAAAAACATGGAAAAACGGCCGGTTTTGAGATTCAAGAGATTTCTTAAAAAAAGCTTGGAAAACGTCAGTTTTGGGAAAATAAACCGTTTTTCAAACATTGCAAGTTATTGCTATCGAATATAAGTAATATAAACCAAAACCTGGAAAAACGGTCGTTTTTAAGATTTGATCCATTTCCTAAAAAAGATTGAAAAATGGGAGTTTTGGGGATAATGCAAATATCTTCAAACTTATCCAATTAAGATCTCCGAGTATAAGTATTATTAGGCAAAAACATGCAAAAACGGCCAGTTTTGAGAGTCAATCGAGTTCTTCCAAAAAGCTCGAAAAACGTCAGTTTTGGGAAAATAAACCGTTTTTTAAACTTAGCAAGTTATTGCTCTCGAATCTAAGTAATATTTACCAAAACCTGGAAAAACGGCCGTTTTTAAGCTTTGATCCAATTCCTAAAAATGATAGAAAAACGGGAGTTTTTTGGATGATCCAAATATCTTCAAACCTATCCAATTAAAGTCACCGATTATAAGTAATATTAGGCAAAAACATGGAAAAACGGCCGGTTTTGAGATTCAAGAGATTTCTTAAAAAAAGCTTGGAAAACGTCAGTTTTGGGAAAATAAACCGTTTTTCAAACTTAGCAAGTTATTGCTCTCGAATGTAAGTAATATAAACCAAAACCTGGAAAAACGGCCGTTTTTAATGTGTGATCCATTTCCTAAAAAAGATTGAAAAACGAGAGTTTTTTGGATAATGCAAATATTTTCAAACTTATCCAATTAAGGTCTCCGATTATAAGTAATACTAGGCAAAAACATGCAAAAATGGTCAGTTTTGAGATTCGAGCGATTTCTTAAAAAAAGCTTGAAAAATGTCAGTTTTGGGAAAATAAACCGTTTTTCAAACTTTGCAAGTTATTGCTCTCGAATCTAAGTAATATTAACCAAAACCTGGAAAAACGGCCGTTTTTAAGGTTTGATCCAATTCCTAAAAAAGATTGAAAAACGAAAGTTTTTTGGATAATGCAAATATTTTCAAACTTATCCAATTAAGGTCTCCGATTATAAGTAATATTAGGCAAAAACATGGAAAAACGGCCGGTTTTGAGATTCAAGCGATTTTTGAAAAAAAGCTTGAAAAACGTCAGTTTTTAGAAAATAAACCGTTTTTCAAACATAGCAAGTTATTGCTATCGAATATAAGTAATATAAACCAAAACCTGGAAAAACGGCCGTTTTTAAGATTTGATCCATTTCCTAAAAAAAGTTGAAAAACGGGACTTTAAGGGATAAGGCAAATATCTTCGAACTTATCCAATTAGGTTCTCCGAGTATAAGTAATATGAGGCAAAAACTGGCAAAAACGGCCAGTTTTGAGATTCAATCGATTTCTTCCAAAAAGCTTGAAAAACGTCAGTTTTGGGAAAATGAACCGTTTTTTAAACTTAGCAAGTTATTGCTCTCGAATCTAAGTAATATTAACCAAAACCTGGAAAAACGGCCGTTTTTAAGGTTTAAACCATTTCCTAAAAATGATGGAAAACCTGGAGTTTTGGGGATGATGCAAATATCTTCAAACCTATCCAATCAAGGTCTCCGATTATAAGTAATATTAGGCAAAAACATGCAGAAGTGGCCAGTTTTGAAATGTGACCGATTTCTTAAAAAAAACTTGAAAAACGTCAGTTTTGGGAAAATAAACCGTTTTTCAAATTTAGAAAGTTATTAATCTCGAATCTAAGTAATATTAACAGAAACCTGGAAAAACGGCCGTTTTTAAGGGTTGATCCAATTCCTAAAAAAGATTGAAAAACGGGAGTTATTTGGATAATGCAAATATTTTTAAACTTATCCAATTAAGGTCTTCGATTATAAGTAATATTAGGCAAAAACATGCAAAAACGGCCGGTTTTGAGATTCAAGCGATTTCTTTAAAAAAAGCTTGAAAAACGTTTGTTTTTGGACAATAAACCGTTTTTCACACATAGCAAGTTATTTCTCTCGAATCTAAGTAATATTAACCAAAACCTGGAAAAACGGCCGTTTTTAAGGTTTAAACCATTTCCTAAAAATGATGGAAAAACGGGAGTTTTTGGGATGATGCAAATATCTTCAAACCTATCCAATTAAGTTCTCCGAGTATGAGTAATATTAGGCAAAAACATGCAAAAACGGCCAGTTTTGAGATTCAATCGATTTCTTAAAAAAGCTTGAAAAACGTCAGTTTTGGGAAAATAAACCGTTTTTCAAATTTAGCAAGTTATTGCTCTCGAATCTAAGTAATATTAACCAAAACCTGGAAAAACAGCCGTTTTTAAGGTTTGATCCAATTCCTAAAAGTGATAGAAAAACGGGAGTTTTTTGGATGATGAAAATATCTTCAAACCTATCCAATTAAGGTCTCTGATTATAAGTAATATTAGGCAAAAACATGGAAAAACGGCCGGTTTTGAGATTCAAGCGATTTCTTCAAAAAAGCTTGAAAAACGTCAGTTTTGAGAAAATAAACCGTTTTTTTAAACTTAGCAAGTTATTGCTCTCGAATCTAAGTAATATTAACCAAAACCTGGAAAAACAGCCGTTTTTAAGGTTTAAACCATTTCCTAAAAATGATGGAATAACGGGAGTTTTGAAGATGATGCAAATATCTTCAAACCTATCCAATTAAGGTCTCCGATTATAAGTAATATTAGGCAAAAACATGCAAAAGTGGCCAGTTTTGAGATTCGAGCGATTTCTTAAAAAAGGTTGAAAAACGTCAGTTTTGGGAAAATAAACCGTTTTTCAAATTTAGCAAGTTATTGCTCTCGAATCTAAGTAATATTAATCAAAACCTGGAAAAACAGCCGTTTTTAAGGTTTGATCCAATTCCTAAAAGTGATAGAAAAACGGGAGTTTTTTGGATGATGAAAATATAAGTAATATTATAAGTAATATTAGGCAAAAACATGGAAAAACGGCCGTTTTTGAGATTCAAGCGATTTCTTAAAAAAAGCTTGAAAAACGTCAGTTTTGGGAAAATAAACCGTTTTTCAAACATAGCAAGTTATTGCTATCGAATCTAAGTAATATAAACCAAAACCTGGAAAAACGGCCATTTCAAAGTTTGATCCATTTCCTGAAAAAGATTGAAAAACGGGGTTTTTTTGGATAATGCAAATATCTTCAAACTTATCCAATTAAGGTCTCAGAATTTAAGTAATATTAGGCAAAAACATGCAAAAACGGCCAGTTTTGAGATTCAATCGATTTCTTTAAAAAAGCTTGAAAAACGTCAGTTTTGAGAAAATAAAACGTTTTTTTAAACTTAGCAAGTTATTGCTCTCGAATCTAAGTAATATTAACCAAAACCTGGAAAAACGGCCTTTTTTAAGATTTGATCCATTTCCTAAAAAAGATTGAAAAACGGGAGTTTTAGGGATAATGCAAATATCTTCAAACTTATCCAATTAGGTTCTCCGAGTATAAGTAATATGACGCAAAAACAGGCAAAAACGGCCAGTTTTGAGAGTCAATCGAGTTCTTCCAAAAAGCTCGAAAAACGTCAGTTTTGGGAAAATAAACCGTTTTTTAAACTTAGCAAGTTATTGCTCTCGAATCTAAGTAATATTAACCAAAACCTGGAAAAACAGCCGTTTTTAAGGTTTGATCCAATTCCTAAAAATGATAGGAAAACGGGAGTTTTTTGGATGATGCAAATATCTTCAAACCTATCCAATTAAGGTCTCCGATTATAAGTAATATTAGGCAAAAACATGCAAAAACGGCCGGTTTTGAGATTCAAGCGATTTCTTAAAAAAAGCTTGAAAAACGTCAGTTTTTGGAAAATAAACCGTTTTTCAAACATAGTAAGTTATTGCTATCGAATATAAGTAATATAAACCAAAACCTGGAAAAACGGCCGTTTTTAAGATTTGATCCATTTCCTAAAAAAGATTGAAAATGGGAGTTTGGGGATAATGCAAATATCTTTAAACTTATCCAATGAAGTTCTCCGAGTATAAGTAATATGTATTAGGCAAAAACATGCAAAACGTTAAGTTTTGAGATTCAAGCGATTTCTTAAAAAAAGCTTGAAAAACGTCAGTTTTGGGAAAATAAACTGTTTTTCGAAATTAGCAAGTTATTGCTCTCGAATCTAAGTAATATTAACCAAAACCTGGAAAAACGGCCGTTTTTAAGGTTTGATCTAATTCCTAAAAATGATAGAAAAACGGGAGTTTTTTGGATGATGAAAATATCTTCAAACCTATCGAATTAAGGTCTCTGATTATAAGTAATATTAGGCAAAAACATGGAAAAACGGCCGGTTTTGAGATTCAAGCGATTTTTTAAAAAAAGCTTGAAAAACGTCAGTTTTGGGAAAATAAACCGTTTTTCAAACATAGCAAGTAATTGCTATCGAATATAAGTAATATGAACCAAAACCTGGAAAAACGGACGTTTTTAAGATTTGATCCATTTCCTAAAAAAGATTGAAAAATGGGAGTTTGGGGATAATGCAAATATCTTCAAACTTATCCAATTAAGTTCTCCGAGTATAAGTAATATTAGGCAAAAACATGCAAAAATGTTCAGTTTTGAGATTCAAGCGTTTTCTTAAAAAAAGCTTGAAAAACGTCAGTTTTGGGAAAATAAACCGTTTTTAAAACTTAGCAAGTTATTGCTCTCGAATGTAAGTAATATAAACCAAAACCTGGAAAAACGGCCGTTTTTAAGGTTTGATCCAATTCCTAAAAAAGATTAAAAAACGGGAGTTATTTGGATAATGCAAATATCTTTAAACTTATCCAATTAAGGTCTTCGATTATAGGTAATATTAGGCAAAAACATGGAAAAACGGCCGGTTTTGAGATTCAAGCGATTTCTTAAAAAAAAGCTTGAAAAACGTTAGTTTTTGGACAATAAACCGTTTTTCAAACATAGCAAGTTATTGCTCTCGAATCTAAGTAATATAAACCAAAACCTGGAAAAACGGCCGTTTTTAAGGTTTAAACCATTTCCTAAAAATGATGAAAAAACGGGAGTTTTTGGGATAATGCAAATATCTTCAAACTTATCCAATTAAGGTCTCCGATTATAAGTAATATTAGGCGAAAACATGGAATAACGGCCGGTTTTGAGATTCAAGCGATTTCTTAAAAAAAGCTTGAAAAACGTCAGTTTTGGGAAAATAAACCGTTTTTCAAACATAGCAAGTTATTGCTATAGAATATAAGTAATATAAACCAAAAGGAGGAAAAACGGCCGTTCTATGATTTGATCCATTTCCTAAAAAAGATTGAAAAACGGGAGTTTTAGGGATAATGCAAATATCTTCAAACTTATCCAATTAGGTTCTCCGAGTATAAGTAATATGAGGCAAAAACAGGCAAAAACGGCCAGTTTTGAGATTCAATCGAGTTCTTCCAAAAATTCCGAAAAACGTCAGTTTTGGGAAAATAAACCGTTTTTTAAACTTAGCAAGTTATTGCTCTCGAATCTAAGTAATATAAACCAAAACCTGGAAAAACGGCCGTTTTTAAAGTTTGATCCATTTCCTGAAAAAGATTGAAAAACGGGGGTTTTTTGGATAATGCAAATATCTTCAAACTTATCCAATTAAGGTCTCAGAATTTAAGTAATATTAGGCAAAAACATGCAAAAACGGCCAGTTTTGAGATTCAATCGATTTCTTCAAAAAAGCTTGAAAAACGTCAGTTTTGAGAAAATAAACCGTTTTTTTAAACTTAGCAAGTTATTGCTCTCGAATCTAAGTAATATTAACCAAAACCTGGAAAAACAGCCGTTTTTAAGGTTTAAACCATTTCCTAAAAATGATGAAATAACGGGAGTTTTTGGGATGATGCAAATATCTTCAAACCTATCCAATTAAGGTCTCCGATTATAAGTAATATTAGGCAAAAACATGCAAAAGTGGCCAGTTTTGAGATTCGAGCGATTTCTTAAAAAAGGTTGAAAAACGTCAGTTTTGGGAAAATAAACCGTTTTTCAAATTTAGCAAGTTATTGCTTCCGAATCTTAGTAATATTAACCAAAACCTGGAAAAACAGCCGTTTTTAAGGTTTGATCCAATTCCTAAAAATGATAGAAAAACGGGAGTTTTTTGGATAATGCAAATATCTTCAAACCTATCCAATTGAAGTCACCGATTATAAGTAATATTAGGCAAAAACATGGAAAAACGGCCGGTTTTGAGATTCAAGAGATTTCTTAAAAAAAGCTTGGAAAACGTCAGTTTTGGGAAAATAAACCGTTTTTCAAACATAGCAAGTTATTGCTATCGAATATAAGTAATATAAACCAAAACCTGGAAAAACGGCTGTTTTTAAGATTTGATCCATTTCCTAAAAAAGATTGAAAAATGGGAGTTTTGGTGATAATGCAAATATCTTCAAACTTATCCAATTAAGATCTCCGAGTATAAGTAATATTAGGAAAAAACATGGAAAAACGGCCAGTTTTGAGAGTCAATCGATTTCTTCAAAAAAGCTTGAAAAACGTCAGTTTTGGGAAAATAAACCGTTTTTCAAACTTAGCAAGTTATTGCTCTCGAATGTAAGTAATATAAACCAAAACCTGGAAAAACGGCCGTTTTTAAGGTTTGATCCAATTCCTAAAAAAGATTGAAAAACGGGAGTTATTTGGATAATGCAAATATCTTTAAACTTATCCAATTAAGGTCTTCTATTATAAGTAATATTAGGCAAAAACATGGAAAAACGGCCGGTTTTGAGATTCAAGCGATTTCTTCAAAAAAGCTTGAAAAACGTCAGTTTTGGGAAAATAAACCGTTTTTCAAACTTAGCAAGTTATTGCTCTCGAATCTAAGTAATATTAACCCAAACCTGGAAAAACGGCCGTTTCTAAGGTTTAAACCATTTCCTAAAAATGATAGAAAAACGGGAGTTTTTGGGATGATGCAAATATCTTCAAACCTATCCAATTAAGTTCTCCGAGTATGAGTAATTTTAGGCAAAAACATGCAAAAACGGCCAGTTTTGAGATTCAATCGATTTCTTCAAAAAAGCTTGAAAAACGTCAGTTTTGGGAAAATAAACCGTTTTTCAAACTTAGCAAGTTATTGCTATCGAATCTAAGTAATATAAATCAAAACCTAAAAAGATTGAAAAACGGGGTTTTTTTGGATAATGCAAATATCTTCAAACTTATCCAATTAAGGTCTCCGATTATAAGTAATATTAGGCGAAAACATGGAGTAACGGCCGGTTTTGAGATTCGAGCAATTTCTTAAAAAAAGCTTGAAAAACGTCAGTTTTGGGAAAATAAACCGTTTTTTAAACATAGCAAGTTATTGCTATAGAATATAAGTAATATAAACCAAAACCTGGAAAAACGGCCATTTTAAAGTTTGATCCATTTCCTGAAAAAGATTGAAAAACGGGGTTTTTTTGGATAATGCAAATATCTTTAAACTTATCCAATTAAGGTCTCAGAATTTAAGTAATATTAGGCAAAAACATGCAAAAACGGCCAGTTTTGAGATTCAATCGATTTCTTTAAAAAAGCTTGAAAAACGTCAGTTTTGAGAAAATAAAACGTTTTTTTAAACTTAGCAAGTTATTGCTCTCGAATCTAAGTAATATTAACCAAAACCTGGAAAACGGCCGTTTTTAAGATTTGATCCATTTCCTAAAAAAGATTGAAAAACGGGAGTTTTAGGGATAATGCAAATATCTTCAAACTTATCCAATTAGGTTCTCCGAGTATAAGTAATATGACGCAAAAACAGGCAAAAACGGCCAGTTTTGAGAGTCAATCGAGTTCTTCCAAAAAGCTCGAAAAACGTCAGTTTTGGGAAAATAAACCGTTTTTTAAACTTAGCAAGTTATTGCTCTCGAATCTAAGTAATATTAACCAAAACCTGGAAAAACAGCCGTTTTTAAGGTTTGATCCAATTCCTAAAAATGATAGGAAAACGGGAGTTTTTTGGATGATGAAAATATCTTCAAACCTATCCAATTAATGTCTCTGATTATAAGTAATATTAGGCAAAAACATGGAAAAACGGCCGTTTTTGAGATTCAAGCGATTTCTTAAAAAAAGCTTGAAAAACGTCAGTTTTGGGAAAATAAACCGTTTTTCAAACATAGCAAGTTATTGCTATCGAATCTAAGTAATATAAACCAAAACCTGGAAAAACGGCCATTTTAAAGTTTGATCCATTTCCTGAAAAAGATTGAAAAACGGGGTTTTTTTGGATAATGCAAATATCTTCAAACTTATCCAATTAAGGTCTCAGAATTTAAGTAATATTAGGCAAAAACATGCAAAAACGGCCAGTTTTGAGATTCAATCGATTTCTTTAAAAAAGCTTGAAAAACGTCAGTTTTGAGAAAATAAAACGTTTTTTTAAACTTAGCAAGTTATTGCTCTCGAATCTAAGTAATATTAACCAAAACCTGGAAAAACGGCCGTTTTTAAGATTTGATCCATTTCCTAAAAAAGATTGAAAAACGGGAGTTTTAGGGATAATGCAAATATCTTCAAACTTATCCAATTAGGTTCTCCGAGTATAAGTAATATGACGCAAAAACAGGCAAAAACGGCCAGTTTTGAGAGTCAATCGAGTTCTTCCAAAAAGCTCGAAAAACGTCAGTTTTGGGAAAATAAACCGTTTTTTAAACTTAGCAAGTTATTGCTCTCGAATCTAAGTAATATTAACCAAAACCTGGAAAAACAGCCGTTTTTAAGGTTTGATCCAATTCCTAAAAATGATAGGAAAACGGGAGTTTTTTGGATGATGCAAATATCTTCAAACCTATCCAATTAAGGTCTCCGATTATAAGTAATATTAGGCAAAAACATGGAAAAACGGCCGGTTTTGAGATTCAAGAGATTTCTTAAAAAAAGCTTGGAAAACGTCAGTTTTGGGAAAATAAACCGTTTTTCAAACTTAGCAAGTTATTGCTCTCGAATGTAAGTAATATAAACCAAAACCTGGAAAAACGGCCGTTTTTAATGTGTGATCCATTTCCTAAAAAAGATTGAAAAACGAGAGTTTTTTGGATAATGCAAATATTTTCAAACTTATCCAATTAAGGTCTCCGATTATAAGTAATACTAGGCAAAAACATGCAAAAATGGTCAGTTTTGAGATTCGAGCGATTTCTTAAAAAAAGCTTGAAAAATGTCAGTTTTGGGAAAAAAACCGTTTTTCAAACTTTGCAAGTTATTGCTCTCGAATCTAAGTAATATTAACCAAAACCTGGAAAAACGGCCGTTTTTAAGGTTTGATCCAATTCCTAAAAAAGATTGAAAAACGAAAGTTTTTTGGATAATGCAAATATTTTCAAACTTATCCAATTAAGGTCTCCGATTATAAGTAATATTAGGCAAAAACATGGAAAAACGGCCGGTTTTGAGATTCAAGCGATTTTTGAAAAAAAGCTTGAAAAACGTCAGTTTTTAGAAAATAAACCGTTTTTCAAACATAGCAAGTTATTGCTATCGAATATAAGTAATATAAACCAAAACCTGGAAAAACGGCCGTTTTTAAGATTTGATCCATTTCCTAAAAAAAGTTGAAAAACGGGACTTTAAGGGATAAGGCAAATATCTTCAAACTTATCCAATTAGGTTCTCCGAGTATAAGTAATATGAGGCAAAAACTGGCAAAAACGGCCAGTTTTGAGATTCAATCGATTTCTTCCAAAAAGCTTGAAAAACGTCAGTTTTGGGAAAATGAACCGTTTTTTAAACTTAGCAAGTTATTGCTCTCGAATCTAAGTAATATTAACCAAAACCTGGAAAAACGGCCGTTTTTAAGGTTTAAACCATTTCCTAAAAATGATGGAAAACCTGGAGTTTTGGGGATGATGCAAATATCTTCAAACCTATCCAATCAAGGTCTCCGATTATAAGTAATATTAGGCAAAAACATGCAGAAGTGGCCAGTTTTGAAATGTGACCGATTTCTTAAAAAAAACTTGAAAAACGTCAGTTTTGGGAAAATAAACCGTTTTTCAAATTTAGAAAGTTATTAATCTCGAATCTAAGTAATATTAACAGAAACCTGGAAAAACGGCCGTTTTTAAGGGTTGATCCAATTCCTAAAAAAGATTGAAAAACGGGAGTTATTTGGATAATGCAAATATTTTTAAACTTATCCAATTAAGGTCTTCGATTATAAGTAATATTAGGCAAAAACATGCAAAAACGGCCGGTTTTGAGATTCAAGCGATTTCTTTAAAAAAAGCTTGAAAAACGTTTGTTTTTGGACAATAAACCGTTTTTCACACATAGCAAGTTATTTCTCTCGAATCTAAGTAATATTAACCAAAACCTGGAAAAACGGCCGTTTTTAAGGTTTAAACCATTTCCTAAAAATGATGGAAAAACGGGAGTTTTTGGGATGATGCAAATATCTTCAAACCTATCCAATTAAGTTCTCCGAGTATGAGTAATATTAGGCAAAAACATGCAAAAACGGCCAGTTTTGAGATTCAATCGATTTCTTAAAAAAGCTTGAAAAACGTCAGTTTTGGGAAAATAAACCGTTTTTCAAATTTAGCAAGTTATTGCTCTCGAATCTAAGTAATATTAACCAAAACCTGGAAAAACAGCCGTTTTTAAGGTTTGATCCAATTCCTAAAAGTGATAGAAAAACGGGAGTTTTTTGGATGATGAAAATATCTTCAAACCTATCCAATTAAGGTCTCTGATTATAAGTAATATTAGGCAAAAACATGGAAAAACGGCCGGTTTTGAGATTCAAGCGATTTCTTAAGAAAAGCTTGAAAAACGTCAGTTTTGGGAAAATAAACCGTTTTTCAAACATAGCAAGTTATTGCTATCGAATATAAGTAATATAAACCAAAACCTGGAAAAACGGCCGTTTTTAAGATTTGATCCATTTCCTAAAAAAGATTGAAAAATGGGAGTTTGGGGATAATGCAAATATCTTCAAACTTATTCAATTAAGTTCTCCGAGTATAAGTAATATGTATTAGGCAAAAACATGCCAAAATGTTCAGTTTTGAGATTCAAGCGATTTCTTAAAAAAAGCTTGAAAAACGTCAGTTTTGGGAAAATAAACCGTTTTTTAAACTTAGCAAGTTATTGCTCTCGAATCTTAGTAATATAAACCAAAACCTGGAAAAACGGCCGTTTTTAAAGTTTGATCCATTTCCTGAAAAAGATTGAAAAACGGGGGTTTTTTGGATAATGCAAATATCTTCAAACTTATCCAATTAAGGTCTCAGAATTTAAGTAATATTAGTCAAAAACATGCAAAAACGGCCAGTTTTGAGATTCAATCGATTTCTTCAAAAAACCTTGAAAAACGTCAGTTTTGAGAAAATAAACCGTTTTTTTAAACTTAGCAAGTTATTGCTCTCGAATCTAAGTAATATTAACCAAAACCTGGAAAAACGGCCTTTTTTAAGATTTGATCCATTTCCTAAAAAAGATTGAAAAACGGGAGTTTTAGGGATAATGCAAATATCTTCAAACTTATCCAATTAGGTTCTCCGAGTATAAGTAATATGACGCAAAAACAGGCAAAAACGGCCAGTTTTGAGAGTCAATCGAGTTCTTCCAAAAAGCTCGAAAAACGTCAGTTTTGGGAAAATAAACCGTTTTTTAAACTTAGCAAGTTATTGCTCTCGAATCTAAGTAATATTAACCAAAACCTGGAAAAACAGCCGTTTTTAAGGTTTGATCCAATTCCTAAAAATGATAGGAAAACGGGAGTTTTTTGGATGATGCAAATATCTTCAAACCTATCCAATTAAGGTCTCCGATTATAAGTAATATTAGGCAAAAACATGCAAAAACGGCCGGTTTTGAGATTCAAGCGATTTCTTAAAAAAAGCTTGAAAAACGTCAGTTTTGGGAAAATAAACCGTTTTTCAAACATAGTAAGTTATTGCTATCGAATATAAGTAATATAAACCAAAACCTGGAAAAACGGCCGTTTTTAAGATTTGATCCATTTCCTAAAAAAGATTGAAAAATGGGAGTTTGGGGATAATGCAAATATCTTTAAACTTATCCAATGAAGTTCTCCGAGTATAAGTAATATGTATTAGGCAAAAACATGCAAAACGTTAAGTTTTGAGATTCAAGCGATTTCTTAAAAAAAGCTTGAAAAACGTCAGTTTTGGGAAAATAAACTGTTTTTCGAAATTAGCAAGTTATTGCTCTCGAATCTAAGTAATATTAACCAAAACCTGGAAAAACGGCCGTTTTTAAGGTTTGATCTAATTCCTAAAAATGATAGAAAAACGGGAGTTTTTAGGATGATGAAAATATCTTCAAACCTATCGAATTAAGGTCTCTGATTATAAGTAATATTAGGCAAAAACATGGAAAAACGGCCGGTTTTGAGATTCAAGCGATTTTTTAAAAAAAGCTTGAAAAACGTCAGTTTTGGGAAAATAAACCGTTTTTCAAACATAGCAAGTAATTGCTATCGAATATAAGTAATATGAACCAAAACCTGGAAAAACGGACGTTTTTAAGATTTGATCCATTTCCTAAAAAAGATTGAAAAATGGGAGTTTGGGGATAATGCAAATATCTTCAAACTTATCCAATTAAGTTCTCCGAGTATAAGTAATATTAGGCAAAAACATGCAAAAATGTTCAGTTTTGAGATTCAAGCGTTTTCTTAAAAAAAGCTTGAAAAACGTCAGTTTTGGGAAAATAAACCGTTTTTAAAACTTAGCAAGTTATTGCTCTCGAATGTAAGTAATATAAACCAAAACCTGGAAAAACGGCCGTTTTTAAGGTTTGATCCAATTCCTAAAAAAGATTAAAAAACGGGAGTTATTTGGATAATGCAAATATCTTTAAACTTATCCAATTAAGGTCTTCGATTATAGGTAATATTAGGCAAAAACATGGAAAAACGGCCGGTTTTGAGATTCAAGCGATTTCTTAAAAAAAAGCTTGAAAAACGTTAGTTTTTGGACAATAAACCGTTTTTCAAACATAGCAAGTTATTGCTCTCGAATCTAAGTAATATAAACCAAAACCTGGAAAAACGGCCGTTTTTAAGGTTTAAACCATTTCCTAAAAATGATGAAAAAACGGGAGTTTTGGGATAATGCAAATATCTTCAAACTTATCCAATTAAGGTCTCCGATTATAAGTAATATTAGGCGAAAACATGGAATAACGGCCGGTTTTGAGATTCAAGCGATTTCTTAAAAAAAGCTTGAAAAACGTCAGTTTTGGGAAAATAAACCGTTTTTCAAACATAGCAAGTTATTGCTATAGAATATAAGTAATATAAACCAAAAGGAGGAAAAACGGCCGTTCTATGATTTGATCCATTTCCTAAAAAAGATTGAAAAACGGGAGTTTTAGGGATAATGCAAATATCTTCAAACTTATCCAATTAGGTTCTCCGAGTATAAGTAATATGAGGCAAAAACAGGCAAAAACGGCCAGTTTTGAGATTCAATCGAGTTCTTCCAAAAAGTTCGAAAAACGTCAGTTTTGGGAAAATAAACCGTTTTTTAAACTTAGCAAGTTATTGCTCTCGAATCTAAGTAATATAAACCAAAACCTGGAAAAACGGCCGTTTTTAAAGTTTGATCCATTTCCTGAAAAAGATTGAAAAACGGGGGTTTTTTGGATAATGCAAATATCTTCAAACTTATCCAATTAAGGTCTCAGAATTTAAGTAATATTAGGCAAAAACATGCAAAAACGGCCAGTTTTGAGATTCAATCGATTTCTTCAAAAAAGCTTGAAAAACGTCAGTTTTGAGAAAATAAACCGTTTTTTTAAACTTAGCAAGTTATTGCTCTCGAATCTAAGTAATATTAACCAAAACCTGGAAAAACAGCCGTTTTTAAGGTTTAAACCATTTCCTAAAAATGATGGAATAACGGGAGTTTTGAAGATGATGCAAATATCTTCAAACCTATCCAATTAAGGTCTCCGATTATAAGTAATATTAGGCAAAAACATGCAAAAGTGGCCAGTTTTGAGATTCGAGCGATTTCTTAAAAAAGGTTGAAAAACGTCAGTTTTGGGAAAATAAACCGTTTTTCAAATTTAGCAAGTTATTGCTCTCGAATCTAAGTAATATTAATCAAAACCTGGAAAAACAGCCGTTTTTAAGGTTTGATCCAATTCCTAAAAATGATAGAAAAACGGGAGTTTTTTGGATGATGCAAATATCTTCAAACCTATCCAATTAAAGTCACCGATTATAAGTAATATTAGGCAAAAACATTGAAAAACGGCCGGTTTTGAGATTCAAGAGATTTTTTTTAAAAAAAGCTTGGAAAACGTCAGTTTTGGGAAAATCAACCGTTTTTCAAACATAGCAAGTTATTGCTATCGAATATAAGTAATATAAACCAAAACCTGGAAAAACGGCCGTTTTTAAGGTTTGATTCATTTCCTAAAGGAGATTGAAAAACGGGGTTTTTTTTGGATAATGCAAATATCTTCAAACTTATCCAATTAAGGTCTCCGATTATAAGTAATATTAGGCAAAAACATGCAAAAACAGCCAGTTTTGAGAGTCAATCGGTTTCTTCAAAAAAGCTTGAAAAACGTCAGTTTTGGGAAAATAAACCGTTTTTTAAACTTAGCAAGTTATTGCTCTCGAATGTAAGTAATATAAACCAAAACCTGGAAAAACGGCCGTTTTTAAGGTTTGATCCAATTCCTAAAAAGGATTGAAAAACGGGAGTTATTTGGATAATGCAAATATCTTTAAACTTATCCAATTAAGGTCTTCTATTATAAGTAAAATTAGGCAAAAACATGGAAAAACTGCCGGTTTTGAGATTCAAGCGATTTCTTCAAAAAAGCTTGAAAAACGTCAGTTTTGGGAAAATAAACCGTTTTTCAAACTTAGCAAGTTATTGCTCTCGAATCTAAGTAATATTACCTCAAACCTGGAAAAACGGCGTTTTTAAGGTTTAAACCATTTCCTAAAAATGATGGAAAAACGGGAGTTTTTGGGATGATGCAAATATCTTCAAACCTATCCAATTAAGTTCTCCGAGTATGAGTAATTTTAGGCAAAAACATGCAAAAACGGCCAGTTTTGAGATTCAATCGATTTCTTCAAAAAAGCTTGAAAAACGTCAGTTTTGGGAAAATAAACCGTTTTTCAAACTTAGCAAGTTATTGCTATCAAATCTAAGTAATATAAACCAAAACCTAAAAAGATTGAAAAACGGGGGTTTTTTGGATAATGCAAATATCTTCAAACTTATCCAATTAAGGTCTCCGATTATAAGTAATATTAGGCGAAAACATGGAATAACGGCCGGTTTTGAGATTCAAGCAATTTCTTAAAAAAAGCTTGGAAAACGTCAGTTTTGGGAAAATAAACCGTTTTTCAAACATAGCAAGTTATTGCTATCGAATATAAGTAATATAAACCAAAACCTGGAAAAACGGCCGTTTTTAAGATTTGATCCATTTCCTAAAATGATTGAAAAATGGGAGTTTTGGGGATAATGCAAATATCTTCAAACTTATCCAATTAAGATCTCCGAGTATAAGTAATATTAGGCAAAAACATGCAAAAACGGCCAGTTTTGAGAGTCAATCGATTTCTTCAAAAAAGCTTGAAAAACGTCAGTTTTGGGAAAATAAACCGTTTTTCAAACTTAGCAAGTTATTGCTCTCGAATCTAAGTAATATAAACCAAAACCTGGAAAAACGGCCGTTTTTAAAGTTTGATCCATTTCCTGAAAAAGATTGAAAAACGGGGTTTTTTGGATAATGCAAATATCTTCAAACTTATCCAATTAAGGTCTCAGAATTTAAGTAATATTAGGCAAAAACATGCGAAAACGGCCAGTTTTGAGATTCAATCGATTTCTTCAAAAAAGCTTGAAAAACGTCAGTTTTGAGAAAATAAACCGTTTTGTTAAACTTAGCAAGTTATTGCTCTCGAGTCTAAGTAATATTAAACAAAACCTGGAAAAACAGCCGTTTTTAAGGTTTAAACCATTTCCTAAAAATGATGGAATAACGGGAGTTTTTGGGATGATGCAAATATCTTCAAACCTATCCAATTAAGGTCTCCGATTATAAGTAATAATAGGCAAAAACATGCAAAAGTGGCCAGTTTTGAGATTCGAGCGATTTCTTAAAAAAGGTTGAAAAACGTCAGTTTTGGGAAAATAAACCGTTTTTTAAATTTAGCAAGTTATTGCTTCCGAATCTAAGTAATATTAACCAAAACCTGAAAAAACAGCCGTTTTTAAGGTTTGATCCAATTCCTAAAAATGATAGAAAAACGGGAGTTTTTTGGATGATGCAAATATCTTCAAACCTATCCAATTAAAGTCACCGATTATAAGTAATATTAGGCAAAAACATGGAAAAACGGCCGGTTTTGAGATTCAAGAGATTTTTTTAAAAAAAAGCTTGGAAAACGTCAGTTTTGGGAAAATAAACCTTTTTTCAAACATAGCAAGTTATTGCTATCGAATATAAGTAATATAAACCAAAAGCAGGAAAAACGGCCGTTTTTAAGATTTGATCCATTTCCTAAAAAAGATTGAAAAATGGGAGTTTTGGGGATAATGCAAATATCTTCAAACTTATCCAATTAAGATCTCCGAGTATAAGTAATATGAGGCCAAAACAGGCAAAAACGGCCAGTTTTGAGATTTAATCGAGTTCTTCCAAAAAGCTCGAAAAACGTCGGTTTGGGAAAATAAACCGTTTTTTAAACTTAGCAAGTTATTGCTCTCGAATCTAAGTAATATAAACCAAAACCTGGAAAAACGGCCGTTTTTAAAGTTTGATCCATTTCCTGAAAAAGATTGAAAAACGGGGTTTTTTGGATAATGCAAATATCTTCAAACTTATCCAATTAAGGTCTCAGAATTTAAGTAATATTAGGCAAAAACATGCGAAAACGGCCAGTTTTGAGATTCAATCGATTTCTTCAAAAAAGCTTGAAAAACGTCAGTTTTGAGAAAATAAACCGTTTTTTTAAACTTAGCAAGTTATTGCTCTCGAATCTAAGTAATATTAAACAAAACCTGGAAAAACAGCCGTTTTTAAGGTTTAAACCATTTCCTAAAAATGATGGAATAACGGGAGTTTTTGGGATGATGCAAATATCTTCAAACCTATCCAATTAAGGTCTCCGATTATAAGTAATATTAGGCAAAAACATGCAAAAGTGGCCAGTTTTGAGATTCGAGCGATTTCTTAAAAAAGGTTGAAAAACGTCAGTTTTGGGAAAATAAACCGTTTTTCAAATTTAGCAAGTTATTGCTTCCGAATCTAAGTAATATTAACCAAAACCTGGAAAAACAGCCGTTTTTAAGGTTTGATCCAATTCCTAAAAATGATAGAAAAACGGGAGTTTTTTTGGATGATGCAAATATCTTCAAACCTATCCAATTAAAGTCACCGATTATAAGTAATATTAGGCAAAAACATTGAAAAACGGCCGGTTTTGAGATTCAAGAGATTTTTTTTAAAAAAAGCTTGGAAAACGTCAGTTTTGGGAAAATAAACCGTTTTTCAAACATAGCAAGTTATTGCTATCGAATATAAGTAATATAAACCAAAACCTGGAAAAACGGCCGTTTTTAAGATTTGATCCATTTCCTAAAAAAGATTGAAAAATGGGAGTTTTGGGGATAATGCAAATATCTTCAAACTTATCCAATTAAGATCTCCGAGTATAAGTAATATTAGGCAAAAACATGCAAAAACGGCCAGTTTTGAGAGTCAATCGATTTCTTCAAAAAAGCTTGAAAAACGTCAGTTTTGGGAAAATAAACCGTTTTTTAAACTTAGCAAGTTATTGCTCTCGAATGTAAGTAATATAAACCAAAACCTGGAAAAACGGCCGTTTTTAAGGTTTGATCCAATTCCTAAAAAGGATTGAAAAACGGGAGTTATTTGGATAATGCAAATATCTTTAAACTTATCCAATTAAGGTCTTCTATTATAAGTAATATTAGGTAAAAACATGGAAAAACGGCCGGTTTTGAGATTCAAGCGATTTCTTCAAAAAAGCTTGAAAAACGTCAGTTTTGGGAAAATAAACCGTTTTTCAAACTTAGCAAGTTATTGCTCTCGAATCTAAGTAATATTAACCCAAACCTGGAAAAACGGCCGTTTTTAAGGTTTAAATCATTTCCTAAAAATGATGGAAAAACGGGAGTTTTTGGGATGAGTAATTTTAGGCAAAAACATGCAAAAACGGCCAGTTTTGAGATTCAATCGATTTCTTCAAAAAAGCTTGAAAAACGTCAGTTTTGGGAAAATAAACCGTTTTTCAAACTTAGCAAGTTATTGCTTTTAAATCTAAGTATTATAAACCAAAACCTAAAAAGATTGAAAAACGGGGGTTTTTTGGATAATGCAAATATCTTCAAACTTATCCAATTAAGGTCTCCGATTATAAGTAATATTAGGCGAAAACATGGAATAACGGCCGGTTTTGAGATTCAAGCAATTTCTTAAAAAAAGCTTGAAAAACGTCAGTTTTGGGAAAATAAACCGTTTTTCAAACATAGCAAGTTATTGCTATAGAATATAAGTAATATAAACCAAAAGCAGGAAAAACGGCCGTTTTATGATTTGATCCATTTCCTAAAAAAGATTGAAAAACGGGAGTTTTAGGGATAATGCAAATATCTTCAAACTTATCCAATTAGGTTCTCCGAGTATAAGTAATATGAGGCAAAAACAGGCAAAAACGGCCAGTTTTGAGATTCAATCGAGTTCTTCCAAAAAGCTCGAAAAACGTCAGTTTTGGGAAAATAAACCGTTTTTTAAACTTAGCAAGTTATTGCTCTCGAATCTGAGTAATATAAACCAAAACCTGGAAAAACGGCCGTTTTTAAGGTTTAAACCATTTCCTAAAAATGATAGAAAAACGGGATTTTTGGGGATAATGCAAATATCTTCAAACTTATCCAATTAAGGTCTCCGATTATAAGTAATATTAGGCGAAAACATGGAATAACGGCCGGTTTTGAGATTCAAGCGATTTCTTAAAAAAAGCTTGAAAAACGTCAGTTTTGGGAAAATAAACCGTTTTTCAAACATAGCAAGTTATTGCAATATAATATAAGTAATATAAACCAAAAGCAGGAAAAACGGCCGTTCTATGATTTGATCCATTTCCTAAAAAAGATTGAAAAACGGGAGTTTTAGGGATAATGCAAATATCTTCAAACTTATCCAATTAGGTTCTCCGAGTATAAGTAATATGAGGCAAAAACAGGCAAAAACGGCCAGTTTTGAGATTCAATCGAGTTCTTCCAAAAAGCTCGAAAAACGTCGGTTTGGAAAAATAAACCGTTTTTTAAACTTAGCAAGTTATTGCTCTCGAATCTAAGTAATATAAACCAAAACCTGGAAAAACGGCCGTTTTTAAAGTTTGATCCATTTCCTGAAAAAGATTGAAAAACGGGGTTTTTTTGGATAATGCAAATATCTTCAAACTTATCCAATTAAGGTCTCAGAATTTAAGTAATATTAGGCAAAAACATGCGAAAACGGCCAGTTTTAAGATTCAATCGATTTCTTCAAAAAAGCTTGAAAAACGTCAGTTTTGAGAAAATAAACCGTTTTTTTAAACTTAGTAAGTTATTGCTCTCGAATCTAAGTAATATTAACCAAAACCTGGAAAAACAGCCGTTTTTAAGGTTTAAACCATTTCCTAAAAATGATGGAATAACGGGAGTTTTTGGGATGATGCAAATATCTTCAAACCTATCCAATTAAGGTCTCCGATTATAAGTAATATTAGGCAAAAACATGCAAAAGTGGCCAGTTTTGAGATCAGAGCAATTTCTTAAAAAAGGTTGAAAAACGTCAGTTTTGGGAAAATAAACCGTTTTTCAAATTTAGCAAGTTATTGCTTCCGAATCTAAGTAATATTAACCAAAACCTGGAAAAACAGCCGTTTTTAAGGTTTGATCCAATTCCTAAAAATGATAGAAAAACGGGAGTTTTTTGGATGATGCAAATATCTTCAAACCTATCCAATTAAAGTCACCGATTATAAGTAATATTAGGCAAAAACATTGAAAAACGGCCGGTTTTGAGATTCAAGAGATTTCTTAAAAAAAGCTTGGAAAACGTCAGTTTTGGGAAAATAAACCGTTTTTCAAACATAGCAAGTTATTGCTATCGAATATAAGTAATATAAACCAAAACCTGGAAAAACGGCCGTTTTTAAGATTTGATCCATTTCCTAAAAAAGAATGAAAAACGGGAGTTTTGGGGATAATGCAAATATCTTCAAACTTATCCAATTAAGTTCTCCGAGTATAAGTAATATTAGGCAAAAACATGCAAAAACAGCCAGTTTTGAGAGTCAATCGATTTCTTCAAAAAAGCTTGAAAAACGTCAGTTTGGGGAAAATAAACCGTTTTTTAAACTTAGCAAGTTATTGCTCTCGAATGTAAGTAATATAAACCAAAACCTGGAAAAACGGCCGTTTTTAAGGTTTGATCCAATTCCTAAAAAGGATTGAAAAACGGGAGTTATTTGGATAATGCAAATATCTTTAAACTTATCCAATTAAGGTCTTCTATTATAAGTAATATTAGGCAAAAACATGGAAAAACGGCCGGTTTTGAGATTCAAGCGATTTCTTCAAAAAAGCTTGAAAAACGTCAGTTTTGGGAAAATAAACCGTTTTTCAAACTTAGCAAGTTATTGCTCTCGAATCTAAGTAATATTAACCCAAACCTGGAAAAACGGCGTTTTTAAGGTTTAAACCATTTCCTAAAAATGATGGAAAAACGGGAGTTTTTGGGATGATGCAAATATCTTCAAACCTATCCAATTAAGTTCTCCGAGTATGAGTAATTTTAGGCAAAAACATGCAAAAACGGCCAGTTTTGAGCTTCAATCGATTTCTTCAAAAAAGCTTGAAAAACGTCAGTTTTGGGAAAATAAACCGTTTTTCAAACTTAGCAGGTTATTCCTATCAAATCTAAGTAATATAAACCAAAACCTAAAAAGATTGAAAAACGGGGGTTTTTTGGATAATGCAAATATCTTCAAACTTATCCAATTAAGGTCTCCGATTATAAGTGATATTAGGCGAAAACATGGAATAACGGCCGGTTTTGAGATTCAAGCAATTTCTTAAAAAATCTTGGAAAACGTCAGTTTTGGGAAAATAAACCGTTTTTCAAACATAGCAAGTTATTGCTATCGAATATAAGTAATATAAACCAAAACCTGGAAAAACGGCCGTTTTTAAGATTTGATCCATTTCCTAAAAAAGATTGAAAAATGGGAGTTTTGGGGATAATGCAAATATCTTCAAACTTATCCAATTAAGATCTCCGAGTATAAGTAATATTAGGCAAAAACATGCAAAAACGGCCAGTTTTGAGAGTCAATCGATTTCTTCAAAAAAGCTTGAAAAACGTCAGTTTTGGGAAAATAAACCGTTTTTCAAACTTAGCAAGTTATTGCTCTCGAATGTAAGTAATATAAACCAAAACCTGGAAAAACGGCCGTTTTTAAGGTTTGATCCAATTCCTAAAAAAGATTGAAAAACGGGAGTTATTTGGATAATGCAAATATCTTTAAACTTATCCAATTAAGGTCTTCGATTATAAGTAATATTAGGCAAAAACATGGAAAAACGGCCGGTTTTGAGATTCAAGCGATTTCTTAAAAAAAAGCTTGAAAAACGTTAGTTTTTGGACAATAAACCGTTTTTCAAACATAGCAAGTTATTGCTCTCGAATCTAAGTAATATTAAACAAAACCTGGAAAAACGGCCGTTTTTAAGGTTTAAACCATTTCCTAAAAATGATGGAAAAACGGGAGTTTTGGGGATAATGCAAATATCTTCAAACTTATCCAATTAAGGTCTCCGATTATAAGTAATATTAGGCGAAAACATGGAATAACGGCCGGTTTTGAGATTCAAGCGATTTCTTAAAAAAAGCTTGAAAAACGTCAGTTTTGGGAAAATAAACCGTTTTTCAAACATAGCAAGTTATTGCTATAGAATATAAGTAATATAAACCAAAAGCAGGAAAAATTGCCGTTTAATGATTTGATCCATTTCCTAAAAAAGATTGAAAAACGGGAGTTTTAGGGATAATGCAAATATCTTCAAACTTATCCAATTAGGTTCTCCGAGTATAAGTAATATGAGGCAAAAACAGGCAAAAACGGCCAGTTTTGAGATTCAATCGAGTTCTTCCAAAAAGCTCGAAAAACGTCAGTTTTGGGAAAATAAACCGTTTTTTAAACTTAGCAAGTTATTGCTCTCGAATCTAAGTAATATAAACCAAAACCTGGAAAAACGGCCGTTTTAAAAAGTTTGATCCATTTCGTGAAAAAGATTGAAAAACGGGGTTTTTTTGGATAATGCAAATATCTTCAAACTTATCCAATTAAGGTCTCAGAATTTAAGTAATATTAGGCAAAAACATGCAAAAACGGCCAGTTTTGAGATTCAATCGATTTCTTCAAAAAAGCTTGAAAAACGTCAGTTTTGAGAAAATAAACCGTTTTTTTAAACTTAGCAAGTTATTACTCTCGAATCTAAGTAATATTAACCATAACCTGGAAAAACAGCCGTTTTTAAGGTTTAAACCATTTCCTAAAAATGATGGAATAACGGGAGTTTTTGGGATGATGCAAATATCTTCAAACCTATCCAATTAAGGTCTCCGATTATAAGTAATATTAGGCAAAAACATGCAAAAGTGGCCGGTTTTGAGATTCAAGAGATTTCTTAAAAAAAGCTTGGAAAACGTCAGTTTTGGGAAAATAAACCGTTTTTCAAACATAGCAAGTTATTGCTATCGAATATAAGTAATATAAACCAAAACCTGGAAAAACGGCCGTTTTTAGGATTTGATCCATTTCCTAAAAAAGATTGAAAAATGGGAGTTTTGGGGATAATGCAAATATCTTCAAACTTATCCAATTAAGATCTCCGAGTATAAGTAATATTAGGCAAAAACATGCAAAAACGGCCAGTTTTGAGAGTCAATCGATTTCTTCAAAAAAGCTTGAAAAACGTCGGTTTTGGGAAAATAAACCGTTTTTCAAACTTAGCAAGTTATTGCTCTCGAATGTAAGTAATATAAACCAAAACCTGGAAAAACGGCCGTTTTTAAGGTTTGATCCAATTCCTAAAAATGATTGAAAAACGGGAGTTATTTGGATAATGCAAATATCTTTAAACTTATCCAATTAAGGTATTCGATTATAAGTAATATTAGGCAAAAACATGGAAAAACGGCCGGTTTTGAGATTCAAGCGATTTCTTAAAAAAAAGCTTAAAAAACGTCAGTTTTGGGAAAATAAACCGTTTTTCAAACTTAGCAAGTTATTGCTCTCGAATCTAAGTAATATTAACCCAAACCTGGAAAAACATCCGTTTTTAAGGTTTAAACCATTTCCTAAAAATGATGGAAAAACGGGAGTTATTTGGATAATGCAAATATCTTCAAACTTATCCAATTAAGGTCTTCTATTATAAGTAATATTAGGTAAAAACACGGAAAAACGGCCGGTTTTGAGATTCAAGCGATTTCTTCAAAAAAGCTTGAAAAACGTCAGTTTTGGGAAAATAAACCGTTTTTCAAACTTAGCAAGTTATTGCTCTCGAATCTAAGTAATATTAACCCAAACCTGGAAAAACGGCCGTTTTTAAGGTTTAAACCATTTCCTAAAAATGATGGAAAAACGGGAGTTTTTGGGATGATGCAAATATCTTCAAACCTATCCAATTAAGTTCTCCGAGTTTGAGTAATTTTAGGCAAAAACATGCAAAAACGGCCAGTTTTGAGATTCAATCGATTTCTTCAAAAAAGCTTGAAAAACGTGAGTTTTGGGAAAATAAACCGTTTTTCAAACTTAGCAAGTTATTGCTATCAAATCTAAGTAATATAAACCAAAACCTAAAAAGATTGAAAAACGGGGGTTATTTGGATAATGCAAATATCTTCAAACTTATCCAATTAAGGTCTCCGATTATAAGTAATATTAGGCGAAAACATGGAATAACGGCCGGTTTTGAGATTCAAGCAATTTCTTAAAAAAAGCTTAAAAAACGTCAGTTTTGGGAAAATAAACCGTTTTTCAAACATAGCAAGTTATTGCTATAGAATATAAGTAATATAAACCAAAAGCAGGAAAAACGGCCGTTTTATGATTTGATCCATTTCCTAAAAAAGATTGAAAAACGGGAGTTTTAGGGATAATGCAAATATCTTCAAACTTATCCAATTAGGTTCTCCGAGTATAAGTAATATGAGGCAAAAACAGGCAAAAACGGCCAGTTTTGAGATTCAATCGAGTTCTTCCAAAAAGCTCGAAAAACGTCAGTTTTGGGAAAATAAACCGTTTTTTAAACTTAGCAAGTTATTGCTCTCGAATGTAAGTAATATAAACCAAAACCTGGAAAAACGGCCGTTTTTAAGGTTTGATCCAATTCCTAAAAAAGATTAAAAAACGGGAGTTATTTGGATAATGCAAATATCTTTAAACTTATCCAATTAAGGTCTTCGATTATAGGTAATATTAGGCAAAAACATGGAAAAACGGCCGGTTTTGAGATTCAAGCGATTTCTTAAAAAAAAGCTTAAAAAACGTTAGTTTTTGGACAATAAACCGTTTTTCAAACATAGCAAGTTATTGCTCTCGAATCTGAGTAATATAAACCAAAACCTGGAAAAACGGCCGTTTTTAAGGTTTAAACCATTTCCTAAAAATGATAGAAAAACGGGAGTTTTTGGGATAATGCAAATATCTTCAAACTTATCCAATTAAGGTCTCCGATTATAAGTAATATTAGGCGAAAACATGGAATAACGGCCGGTTTTGAAATTCAAGCGATTTCTTAAAAAAAGCTTGAAAAACGTCAGTTTTGGGAAAATAAACCGTTTTTCAAACATAGCAAGTTATTGCAATAGAATATAAGTAATATAAACCAAAAGCAGGAAAAACGGCCGTTCTATGATTTGATCCATTTCCTAAAAAAGATTGAAAAACGGGAGTTTTAGGGATAATGCAAATATCTTCAAACTTATCCAATTAGGTTCTCCGAGTATAAGTAATATGAGGCAAAAACAGGCAAAAACGGCCAGTTTTGAGATTCAATCGAGTTCTTCCAAAAAGCTCGAAAAACGTCGGTTTGGGAAAATAAACCGTTTTTTAAACTTAGCAAGTTATTGCTCTCGAATCTAAGTAATATAAACCAAAACCTGGAAAAACGGCCGTTTTTAAAGTTTGATCCATTTCCTGAAAAAGATTGAAAAACGGGGTTTTTTTCAATAATGCAAATATCTTCAAACTTATCCAATTAAGGTCTCAGAATTTAAGTAATATTAGGCAAAAACATGCGAAAACGGCCAGTTTTAAGATTCAATCGATTTCTTCAAAAAAGCTTGAAAAACGTCGGTTTGAGAAAATAAACCGTTTTTTTAAACTTAGTAAGTTATTGCTCTCGAATCTAAGTAATATTAACCAAAACCTGGAAAAACAGCCGTTTTTAAGGTTTAAACCATTTCCTAAAAATGATGGAATAACGGGAGTTTTTGGGATGATGCAAATATCTTCAAACCTATCCAATTAAGGTCTCCGATTATAAGTAATATTAGGCAAAAACATGCAAAAGTGGCCAGTTTTGAGATCAGAGCGATTTCTTAAAAAAGGTTGAAAAACGTCAGTTTTGGGAAAATAAACCGTTTTTCAAATTTAGCAAGTTATTGCTTCCGAATCTAAGTAATATTAACCAAAACCTGGAAAAACAGCCGTTTTTAAGGTTTGATCCAATTCCTAAAAATGATAGAAAAACGGGAGTTTTAGGGATAATGCAAATATCTTCAAACTTATCCAATTAGGTTCTCCGAGTATAAGTGATATTAGGCGAAAACATGCAAAAACGGCCAGTTTTGAGAGTCAATCGATTTCTTCAAAAAAGCTTGAAAAACGTCAGTTTTGGGAAAATAAACCGTTTTTCAAACTTAGCAAGTTATTGCTCTCGAATATAAGTAATATAAACCAAAACCTGGAAAAACGGCCGTTTTTAAGATTTGATCCATTTCCTAAAAAAGATTGAAAAATGGGAAAATGGGGGGATAATGCAAATATCTTCAAACTTATCCAATTAAGATCTCCGAGTATAAGTAATATTAGGCAAAAACATGCAAAAACGGCCAGTTTTGAGAGTCAATCGATTTCTTCAAAAAAGCTTGAAAAACGTCAGTTTTGGGAAAATAAACCGTTTTTCAAACTTAGCAAGTTATTGCTCTCGAATGTAAGTAATATAAACCAAAACCTGGAAAAACGGCCGTTTTTAAGGTTTGATCCAATTCCTAAAAAAGATTGAAAAACGGGAGTTATTTGGATAATGCAAATATCTTTAAACTTATCCAATTAAGGTCTTCGATTATAAGTAATATTAGGCAAAAACATGGAAAAACGGCCGGTTTTGAGATTCAAGCGATTTCTTAAAAAAAAGCTTGAAAAACGTTAGTTTTTGGACAATAAACCGTTTTTCAAACATAGCAAGTTATTGCTCTCGAATCTAAGTAATATTAATCAAAACCTGGAAAAACGGCCGTTTTTAAGGTTTAAACCATTTCCTAAAAATGATGGAAAAACGGGAGTTTTGGGGATAATGCAAATATCTTCAAACTTATCCAATTAAGGTCTCCGATTATAAGTAATATTAGGCAAAAACATGGAATAACGGCCGGTTTTGAGATTCAAGCGATTTCTTAAAAAAAGCTTGAAAAACGTCAGTTTTGGGAAAATAAACCGTTTTTCAAACATAGAAGTTATTGCTATAGAATATAAGTAATATAAACCAAAAGCAGGAAAAACGGCCGTTTTATGATTTGATCCATTTCCTAAAAAAGATTGAAAAACGGAAGTTTTAGGGATGATGCAAATATCTTCAAACCAATCCAATTAAGGTCTCCGATTATAAGTAATATTAGGCAAAAACATGCAAAAGTGGCCAGTTTTGAGATTCGAGCGATTTCTTAAAAAAGGTTGAAAAACGTCAGTTTTGGGAAAATAAACCGTTTTTCAAATTTAGCAAGTTATTGCTCTCGAATCTAAGTAATATTAACCAAAACCTGGAAAAACAGCCGTTTTTAAGGTTTGATCCAATTTCTAAAAATGATAGAAAAACGGGAGTTTTTTGGATGATGCAAATATCTTCAAACCTATCCAATTAAAGTCACCGATTATAAGTAATATTAGGCAAAAACATGGAAAAACGGCCGGTTTTGAGATTCAAGAGATTTCTTAAAAAAAGCTTGGAAAACGTCAATTTTGGGAAAATAAACCGTTTTTCAAACATAGCAAGTTATTGCTATCGAATATAAGTAATATAAACCAAAACCTGGAAAAACGGCCGTTTTTAAGATTTGATCCATTTCCTAAAAAAGATTGAAAAATGGGAGTTTTTGAGATAATGCAAATATCTTCAAACTTATCCAATTAAGATCTCCGAGTATAAGTAATATTAGGCAAAAACATGCAAAAACGGCCAGTTTTGAGAGTCAATCGATTTCTTCAAAAAAGCTTGAAAAACGTCAGTTTTGGGAAAATAAACCGTTTTTCAAACTTAGCAAGTTATTGCTCTCGAATGTAAGTAATATAAACCAAAACCTGGAAAAACGGCCGTTTTTAAGGTTTGATCCAATTCCTAAAAAAGATTGAAAAACGGGAGTTATTTGGATAATGCAAATATCTTTAAACTTATCCAATTAAGGTCTTCTATTATAAGTAATATTAGGCAAAAACATGGAAAAACGGCCGGTTTTGAGATTCAAGCGATTTCTTCAAAAAAGCTTGAAAAACGTCAGTTTTGGGAAAATAAACCGTTTTTTAAACCTAGCAAGTTATTGCTCTCGAATCTAAGTAATATTAACCCAAACCTGGAAAAACGGCCGTTTTTAAGGTTTAAACCATTTCCTAAAAATGATGGAAAAACGGGAGTTTTTGGGATGATGCAAATATCTTCAAACCTATCCAATTAAGTTCTCCGAGTATGAGTAATTTTAGGCAAAAACATGCAAAAACGGCCAGTTTTGAGATTCAATCGATTTCTTCAAAAAAGCTTGAAAAACGTCAGTTTTGGGAAAATAAACCGTTTTTCAAACTTAGCAAGTTATTGCTATCGAATCTAAGTAATATAAACCAAAACCTAAAAAGATTGAAAAACGGGGGTTTTTTGGATAATGCAAATATCTTCAAACTTATCCAATTAAGGTCTCCGATTATAAGTAATATTAGGCGAAAACATGGAATAACGGCCGGTTTTGAGATTCAAGCAATTTCTTCAAAAAAGCTTGAAAAACGTCAGTTTTGGGAAAATAAACCGTTTTTCAAACATAGCAAGTTATTGCTATAGAATATAAGTAATATAAACCAAAAGCAGGAAAAACGGCCGTTTTATGATTTGATCCATTTCCTAAAAAAGATTGAAAAACGGGAGTTTTAGGGATAATGCAAATATCTTCAAACTTATCCAATTAGGTTCTCCGAGTATAAGTAATATGAGGCAAAATAGGCAAAAACGGCCAGTTTTGAGATTCAATCGAGTTCTTCCAAAAAGCTCGAAAAACGTCAGTTTTGGGAAAATAAACCGTTTTCCAAACTTAGCAAGTTATTGCTCTCGAATGTAAGTAATATAAACCAAAACCTGGAAAAACGGCCGTTTTTAAGGTTTGATCCAATTCCTAAAAAAGATTAAAAAACGGGAGTTATTTGGATAATGCAAATATCTTTAAACTTATCCAATTAAGGTCTTCGATTATAGGTAATATTAGGCAAAAACATGGAAAAACGGCCGGTTTTGAGATTCAAGCGATTTCTTAAAAAAAAGCTTGAAAAACCTTAGTTTTTGGACAATAAACCGTTTTTCAAACATAGCAAGTTATTGCTCTCGAATCTAAGTAATATAAACCAAAACCTGGAAAAACGGCCGTTTTTAAGGTTTAAACCATTTCCTAAAAATGATGGAAAAACGGGAGTTTTTGGGATAATGCAAATATCTTCAAACTTATCCAATTAAGGTCTCCGATTATAAGTAATATTAGGCGAAAACATAAAATAACGGCCGGTTTTGAGATTCAAGCGATTTCTTAAAAAAAGCTTGAAAAACGTCAGTTTTGGGAAAATAAACCGTTTTTCAAACATAGCAAGTTATTGCTATAGAATATAAGTAATATAAACCAAAAGCAGGAAAAACGGCCGTTCTATGATTTGATCCATTTCCTAAAAAAGATTGAAAAACGGGAGTTTTAGGGATAATGCAAATATCTTCAAACTTATCCAATTAGGTTCTCCGAGTATAAGTAATATGAGGCAAAAACAGGCAAAAACGGCCAGTTTTGAGATTCAGTCGAGTTCTTCCAAAAAGCTCGAAAAACGTCAGTTGGGGAAAATAAACCGTTTTTTAAACTTAGCAAGTTATTGCTTTCGAATCTAAGTAATATAAACCAAAACCTGGAAAAACGGCCGTTTTTAAAGTTTGATCCATTTCCTGAAAAAGATTGAAAAACGGGGGTTTTTTGGATAATGCAAATATCTTCAAACTTATCCAATTAAGGTCTCAGAATTTAAGTAATATTAGGCAAAAACATGCGAAAACGGCCAGTTTTGAGATTCAATCGATTTCTTCAAAAAAGCTTGAAAAACGTCAGTTCTGAGAAAATAAACCGTTTTTTTAAACTTAGCAAGTTATTGCTCTCGAATCTAAGTAATATTAAACAAAACCTGGAAAAACAGCCGTTTTTAAGGTTTAAACCATTTCCTAAAAATGATGGAATAACGGGAGTTTTTGGGATGATGCAAATATCTTCAAACCTATCCAATTAAAGTCACCGATTATAAGTAATATTAGGCAAAAACATTGAAAAACGGCCGGTTTTGAGATTCAAGAGATTTCTTAAAAAAAGCTTGGAAAACGTCAGTTTTGGGAAAATAAACCGTTTTTCAAACATAGCAAGTTATTGCTATCGAATATAAGTAATATAAACCAAAACCTGGAAAAACGGCCGTTTTTAAGATTTGATCCATTTCCTAAAAAAGATTGAAAAATGGGAGTTTTGGGGATAATGCAAATATCTTCAAACTTATCCAATTAAGATCTCCGAGTATAAGTAATATTAGGCAAAAACATGCAAAAACGGCCAGTTTTGAGAGTCAATCGATTTCTTCAAAAAAGCTTGAAAAACGTCAGTTTTGGAAAAATAAACCGTTTTTTAAACTTAGCAAGTTATTGCTCTCGAATGTAAGTAATATAAACCAAAACCTGGAAAAACGGCCGTTTTTAAGGTTTGATCCAAATCCTAAAAAGGATTGAAAAACGGAAGTTATTTGGATAATGCAAATATCTTTAAACTTATCCAATTAAGGTCTTCTATTATAAGTAATAATAGGCAAAAACATGGAAAAACGGCCGGTTTTGAGATTCAAGCGATTTCTTCAAAAAAGCTTGAAAAACGTCAGTTTTGGGAAAATAAACCATTTTTCAAACTTAGCAAGTTATTGCTCTCGAATCTAAGTAATATTAACCCAAACCTGGAAAAACGGCCGTTTTTAAGGTTTAAACCATTTCCTAAAAATGATGGAAAAACGGGAGTTTTTGGGATGATGCAAATATCTTCAAACCTATCCAATTAAGTTCTCCGAGTATGAGTAATTTTAGGCAAAAACATGCAAAAACGGCCAGCTTTAAGATTCAATCGATTTCTTCAAAAAAGCTTGAAAAACGTCAGTTTTGGGAAAATAAACCGTTTTTCAAACTTAGCAAGTTATTGCTATCAAATCTAAGTAATATAAACCAAAACCTAAAAAGATTGAAAAACGGGGGTTTTTTGGATAATGCAAATATCTTCAAACTTATCCAATTAAGGTCTCCGATTATAAGTAATATTAGGCGAAAACATGGAATAACGGCCGGTTTTGAGATTCGAGCGATTTCTTAAAAAAAGCTTGAAAAACGTCAGTTTTGGGAAAATAAACCGTTTTTCAAACATAGCAAGTTATTGCTATAGAATATAAGTAATATAAACCAAAAGCAGGAAAAACAGCCGTTCTATGATTTGATCCATTTCCTAAAAAAGATTGAAAAACGGGAGTTTTAGGGATAATGCAAATATCTTCAAACTTATCCAATTAGGTTCTCCGAGTATAAGTAATATGAGGCAAAAACAGGCAAAAACGGCCAGTTTTGAGATTCAATCGAGTTCTTCCAAAAAGCTCGAAAAACGTCGGTTTGGGAAAATAAACCGTTTTTTAAACTTAGCAAGTTATTGCTCTCGAATCTAAGTAATATAAACCAAAACCTGGAAAAACGGCCGTTTTTAAAGTTTGATCCATTTCCTGAAAAAGATTGAAAAACGGGGGTTTTTTGGATAATGCAAATATCTTCAAACTTATCCAATTAAGATCTCCGAGTATAAGTAATATTAGGCAAAAACATGCAAAAACGGCCAGTTTTGAGAGTCAATCGATTTCTTCAAAAAAGCTTGAAAAACGTCAGTTTTGGGAAAATAAACCGTTTATCAAATTTAGCAAGTTATTGCTCTCGAATCTAAGTAATATTAACCAAAACCTGGAAAAACAGCCCTTTTTAAGGTTTGATCCAATTCCTAAAAATGATAGAAAAACGGGAGTTTTTTGGATGATGCAAATATCTTCAAACCTATCCAATTAAAGTCACCGATTATAAGTAATATTAGGCAAAAACATGGAAAAACGGCCGGTTTTGAGATTCAAGAGATTTCTTAAAAAAAGCTTGGAAAACGTCAGTTTTAGGAAAATAAACCGTTTTTCAAACATAGCAAGTTATTGCTATCGAATATAAGTAATATAAACCAAAACCTGGAAAAACGGCCGTTTTTAGGATTTGATCCATTTCCTTAAAAAGATTGAAAAATGGGAGTTTTGGGGATAATGCAAATATCTTCAAACTTATCCAATTAAGATCTCCGAGTATAAGTAATATTAGGCAAAAACATGCAAAAACGGCCAGTTTTGAGAGTCAATCGATTTCTTCAAAAAAGCTTGAAAAACGTCAGTTTTGGGAAAATAAACCGTTTTTCAAACTTAGCAGGTTATTGCTCTCGAATGTAAGTAATATAAACCAAAACCTGGAAAAACGGCCGTTTTTAAGGTTTGATCCAATTCCTAAAAAAGATTGAAAAACGGGAGTTATTTGGATAATGCAAATATCTTTAAACTTATCCAATTAAGGTCTTCGATTATAAGTAATATTAGGCAAAAACATGCAAAAACGGCCGGTTTTGAGATTCAAGCGATTTCTTAAAAAAAAGCTTGAAAAACGTTAGTTTTTGGACAATAAACCGTTTTTCAAACATAGCAAGTTATTGCTCTCGAATCTAAGTAATATTAATCAAAACCTGGAAAAACGGCCGTTTTTAAGGTTTAAACCATTTCCTAAAAATGATGGAAAAACGGGAGTTTTGGGGATAATGCAAATATCTTCAAACTTATCCAATTAGGTTCTCCGAGTATAAGTAATATGAGGCAAAAACAGGCAAAAACGGCCAGTTTTGAGATTCAATCGAGTTCTTCCAAAAAGCTCGAAAAACGTCAGTTTTGGGAAAATAAACCGTTTTTTAAACTTAGCAAGTTATTGCTCTCGAATCTAAGTAATATAAACCAAAACCTGGAAAAACGGCCGTTTTTAAAGTTTGATCCATTTCCTGAAAAAGATTGAAAAACGGGGTTTTTTTGGATAATGCAAATATCTTCAAACTTATCCAATTAAGGTCTCAGAATTTAAGTAATATTAGGCAAAAACATGCAAAAACGGCCAGTTTTGAGATTCAATCGATTTCTTCAAAAAAGCTTGAAAAACGTCAGTTTTGAGAAAATAAACCGTTTTTTTAAACTTAGCAAGTTATTGCTCTCGAATCTAAGTAATATTAACCATAACCTGGAAAAACAGCCGTTTTTAAGGTTTAAACCATTTCCTAAAAATGATGGAATAACGGGAGTTTTTTGGGATGATGCAAATATCTTCAAACCTATCCAATTAAGGTCTCCGATTATAAGTAATATTAGGCAAAAACATGCAAAAGTGGCCAGTTTTGAGATTCGAGTGATTTCTTAAAAAAAGGTTGAAAAACGTCAGTTTTGGGAAAATAAACCGTTTATCAAATTTAGCAAGTTATTGCTCTCGAATCTAAGTAATATTAACCAAAACCTGGAAAAACAGCCCTTTTTAAGGTTTGATCCAATTCCTAAAAATGATAGAAAAACGGGAGTTTTTTGGATGATGCAAATATCTTCAAACCTATCCAATTAAAGTCACCGATTATAAGTAATATTAGGCAAAAACATGGAAAAACGGCCGGTTTTGAGATTCAAGAGATTTCTTAAAAAAAGCTTGGAAAACGTCAGTTTTGGGAAAATAAACCGTTTTTCAAACATAGCAAGTTATTGCTATCGAATATAAGTAATATAAACCAAAACCTGGAAAAACGGCCGTTTTTAGGATTTGATCCATTTCCTAAAAAAGATTGAAAAATGGGAGTTTTGGGGATAATGCAAATATCTTCAAACTTATCCAATTAAGATCTCCGAGTATAAGTAATATTAGGCAAAAACATGCAAAAACGGCCAGTTTTGAGAGTCAATCGATTTCTTCAAAAAAGCTTGAAAAACGTCAGTTTTGGGAAAATAAACCGTTTTTCAAACTTAGCAAGTTATTGCTCTCGAATGTAAGTAATATAAACCAAAACCTGGAAAAACGGCCGTTTTTAAGGTTTGATCCAATTCCTAAAAAAGATTGAAAAACGGGAGTTATTTGGATAATGCAAATATCTTTAAACTTATCCAATTAAGGTCTTCGATTATAAGTAATATTAGGCAAAAACATGGAAAAACGGCCGGTTTTGAGATTCAAGCGATTTCTTAAAAAAAAGCTTGAAAAACGTTAGTTTTTGGACAATAAACCGTTTTTCAAACATAGCAAGTTATTGCTCTCGAATCTAAGTAATATTAATCAAAACCTGGAAAAACGGCCGTTTTTAAGGTTTAAACCATTTCCTAAAAATGATGGAAAAACGGGAGTTTTGGGGATAATGCAAATATCTTCAAACTTATCCAATTAAGGTCTCCGATTATAAGTAATATTAGGCAAAAACATGGAATAACGGCCGGTTTTGAGATTCAAGCGATTTCTTAAAAAAAGCTTGAAAAACGTCAGTTTTGGGAAAATAAACCGTTTTTCAAACATAGAAGTTATTGCAATAGAATATAAGTAATATAAACCAAAAGCAGGAAAAACGGCCGTTTTATGATTTGATCCATTTCCTAAAAAAGATTGAAAAACGGAAGTTTTAGGGATAATGCAAATATCTTTAAACTTATCCAATTAGGTTCTCCGAGTATAAGTAATATGAGGCAAAAACAGGCAAAAACGGCCAGTTTTGAGATTCAATCGAGTTCTTCCAAAAAGCTCGAAAAACGTCAGTTTTGGGAAAATAAACCGTTTTTTAAACTTAGCAAGTTATTGCTCTCGAATCTAAGTAATATAAACTAAAACCTGAAAAAACGGCCGTTTTTAAAGTTTGATCCATTTCCTGAAAAAGATTGAAAAACGGGGGTTTTTTGGATAATGCAAATATCTTCAAACTTATCCAATTAAGGTCTCAGAATTTGAGTAATATTAGCCAAAAACATGCAAAAACGGCCAGTTTTGAGATTCAATCGATTTCTTCAAAAAAGCTTGAAAAACGTCAGTTTTGAGAAAATAAACCGTTTTTTTAAACTTAGCAAGTTATTGCTCTCGAATCTAAGTAATATTAACCAAAACCTGAAAAAACAGCCGTTTTTAAGGTTTAAACCATTTCCTAAAAATGATGGAATAACGGGAGTTTTTGGGATGATGCAAATATCTTCAAACCAATCCAATTAAGGTCTCCGATTATAAGTAATATTAGGCAAAAACATGCAAAAGTGGCCAGTTTTGAGATTCGAGCGATTTCTTAAAAAAGGTTGAAAAACGTCAGTTTTGAGAAAATAAACCGTTTTTCAAATTTAGCAAGTTATTGCTCTCGAATCTAAGTAATATTAACCAAAACCTGGAAAAACAGCCGTTTTTAAGGTTTGATCCAATTTCTAAAAATGATAGAAAAACGGGAGTTTTTTGGATGATGCAAATATCTTCAAACCTATCCAATTAAAGTCACCGATTATAAGTAATATTAGGCAAAAACATGGAAAAACGGCCGGTTTTGAGATTCAAGAGATTTCTTAAAAAAAGCTTGGAAAACGTCAATTTTGGGAAAATAAACCGTTTTTCAAACATAGCAAGTTATTGCTATCGAATATAAGTAATATAAACCAAAACCTGGAAAAACGGCCGTTTTTAAGATTTGATCCATTTCCTAAAAAAGATTGAAAAATGGGAGTTTTTGAGATAATGCAAATATCTTCAAACTTATCCAATTAAGATCTCCGAGTATAAGTAATATTAGGCAAAAACATGCAAAAACGGCCAGTTTTGAGAGTCAATCGATTTCTTCAAAAAAGCTTGAAAAACGTCAGTTTTGGGAAAATAAACCGTTTTTCAAACTTAGCAAGTTATTGCTCTCGAATGTAAGTAATATAAACCAAAACCTGGAAAAACGGCCGTTTTTAAGGTTTGATCCAATTCCTAAAAAAGATTGAAAAACGGGAGTTATTTGGATAATGCAAATATCTTTAAACTTATCCAATTAAGGTCTTCTATTATAAGTAATATTAGGCAAAAACATGGAAAAACGGCCGGTTTTGAGATTCAAGCGATTTCTTCAAAAAAGCTTGAAAAACGTCAGTTTTGGGAAAATAAACCGTTTTTTAAACCTAGCAAGTTATTGCTCTCGAATCTAAGTAATATTAACCCAAACCTGGAAAAACGGCCGTTTTTAAGGTTTAAACCATTTCCTAAAAATGATGGAAAAACGGGAGTTTTTGGGATGATGCAAATATCTTCAAACCTATCCAATTAAGTTCTCCGAGTATGAGTAATTTTAGGCAAAAACATGCAAAAACGGCCAGTTTTGAGATTCAATCGATTTCTTCAAAAAAGCTTGAAAAACGTCAGTTTTGGGAAAATAAACCGTTTTTCAAACTTAGCAAGTTATTGCTATCGAATCTAAGTAATATAAACCAAAACCTAAAAAGATTGAAAAACGGGGTTTTTTTGGATAATGCAAATATCTTCAAACTTATCCAATTAAGGTCTCCGATTATAAGTAATATTAGGCGAAAACATGGAATAACGGCCGGTTTTAAGATTCAAGCAATTTCTTCAAAAAAGCTTGAAAAACGTCAGTTTTGGGAAAATAAACCGTTTTTCAAACATAGCAAGTTATTGCTATAGAATATAAGTAATATAAACCAAAAGCAGGAAAAACGGCCGTTTTATGATTTGATCCATTTCCTAAAAAAGATTGAAAAACGGGAGTTTTAGGGATAATGCAAATATCTTCAAACTTATCCAATTAGGTTCTCCGAGTATAAGTAATATGAGGCAAAATAGGCAAAAACGGCCAGTTTTGAGATTCAATCGAGTTCTTCCAAAAAGCTCGAAAAACGTCAGTTTTGGGAAAATAAACCGTTTTCCAAACTTAGCAAGTTATTGCTCTCGAATGTAAGTAATATAAACCAAAACCTGGAAAAACGGCCGTTTTTAAGGTTTGATCCAATTCCTAAAAAAGATTAAAAAACGGGAGTTATTTGGATAATGCAAATATCTTTAAACTTATCCAATTAAGGTCTTCGATTATAGGTAATATTAGGCAAAAACATGGAAAAACGGCCGGTTTTGAGATTCAAGCGATTTCTTAAAAAAAAGCTTAAAAAACCTTAGTTTTTGGACAATAAACCGTTTTTCAAACATAGCAAGTTATTGCTCTCGAATCTAAGTAATATAAACCAAAACCTGGAAAAACGGCCGTTTTTAAGGTTTAAACCATTTCCTAAAAATGATGGAAAAACGGGAGTTTTTGGGATAATGCAAATATCTTCAAACTTATCCAATTAAGGTCTCCGATTATAAGTAATATTAGGCGAAAACATGGAATAACGGCCGGTTTTGAGATTCAAGCGATTTCTTAAAAAAAGCTTGAAAAACGTCAGTTTTGGGAAAATAAACCGTTTTTCAAACATAGCAAGTTATTGCTATAGAATATAAGTAATATAAACCAAAAGCAGGAAAAACGGCCGTTCTATGATTTGATCCATTTCCTAAAAAAGATTGAAAAACGGGAGTTTTAGGGATAATGCAAATATCTTCAAACTTATCCAATTAGGTTCTCCGAGTATAAGTAATATGAGGCAAAAACAGGCAAAAACGGCCAGTTTTGAGATTCAGTCGAGTTCTTCCAAAAAGCTCGAAAAACGTCAGTTGGGGAAAATAAACCGTTTTTTAAACTTAGCAAGTTATTGCTTTCGAATCTAAGTAATATAAACCAAAACCTGGAAAAACGGCCGTTTTTAAAGTTTGATCCATTTCCTGAAAAAGATTGAAAAACGGGGGTTTTTTGGATAATGCAAATATCTTCAAACTTATCCAATTAAGGTCTCAGAATTTAAGTAATATTAGGCAAAAACATGCGAAAACGGCCAGTTTTGAGATTCAATCGATTTCTTCAAAAAAGCTTGAAAAACGTCAGTTCTGAGAAAATAAACCGTTTTTTTAAACTTAGCAAGTTATTGCTCTCGAATCTAAGTAATATTAAACAAAACCTGGAAAAACAGCCGTTTTTAAGGTTTAAACCATTTCCTAAAAATGATGGAATAACGGGAGTTTTTGGGATGATGCAAATATCTTCAAACCTATCCAATTAAAGTCACCGATTATAAGTAATATTAGGCAAAAACATTGAAAAACGGCCGGTTTTGAGATTCAAGAGATTTCTTAAAAAAAGCTTGGAAAACGTCAGTTTTGGGAAAATAAACCGTTTTTCAAACATAGCAAGTTATTGCTATCGAATATAAGTAATATAAACCAAAACCTGGAAAAACGGCCGTTTTTAAGATTTGATCCATTTCCTAAAAAAGATTGAAAAATGGGAGTTTTGGGGATAATGCAAATATCTTCAAACTTATCCAATTAAGATCTCCGAGTATAAGTAATATTAGGCAAAAACATGCAAAAACGGCCAGTTTTGAGAGTCAATCGATTTCTTCAAAAAAGCTTGAAAAACGTCAGTTTTGGAAAAATAAACCGTTTTTTAAACTTAGCAAGTTATTGCTCTCGAATGTAAGTAATATAAACCAAAACCTGGAAAAACGGCCGTTTTTAAGGTTTGATCCAAATCCTAAAAAGGATTGAAAAACGGAAGTTATTTGGATAATGCAAATATCTTTAAACTTATCCAATTAAGGTCTTCTATTATAAGTAATAATAGGCAAAAACATGGAAAAACGGCCGGTTTTGAGATTCAAGCGATTTCTTCAAAAAAGCTTGAAAAACGTCAGTTTTGGGAAAATAAACCGTTTTTCAAACTTAGCAAGTTATTGCTCTCGAATCTAAGTAATATTAACCCAAACCTGGAAAAACGGCCGTTTTTAAGGTTTAAACCATTTCCTAAAAATGATGGAAAAACGGGAGTTTTTGGGATGATGCAAATATCTTCAAACCTATCCAATTAAGTTCTCCGAGTATGAGTAATTTTAGGCAAAAACATGCAAAAACGGCCAGCTTTAAGATTCAATCGATTTCTTCAAAAAAGCTTGAAAAACGTCAGTTTTGGGAAAATAAACCGTTTTTCAAACTTAGCAAGTTATTGCTATCAAATCTAAGTAATATAAACCAAAACCTAAAAAGATTGAAAAACGGGGGTTTTTTGGATAATGCAAATATCTTCAAACTTATCCAATTAAGGTCTCCGATTATAAGTAATATTAGGCGAAAACATGGAATAACGGCCGGTTTTGAGATTCGAGCGATTTCTTAAAAAAAGCTTGAAAAACGTCAGTTTTGGGAAAATAAACCGTTTTTCAAACATAGCAAGTTATTGCTATAGAATATAAGTAATATAAACCAAAAGCAGGAAAAACAGCCGTTCTATGATTTGATCCATTTCCTAAAAAAGATTGAAAAACGGGAGTTTTAGGGATAATGCAAATATCTTCAAACTTATCCAATTAGGTTCTCCGAGTATAAGTAATATGAGGCAAAAACAGGCAAAAACGGCCAGTTTTGAGATTCAATCGAGTTCTTCCAAAAAGCTCGAAAAACGTCGGTTTGGGAAAATAAACCGTTTTTTAAACTTAGCAAGTTATTGCTCTCGAATCTAAGTAATATAAACCAAAACCTGGAAAAACGGCCGTTTTTAAAGTTTGATCCATTTCCTGAAAAAGATTGAAAAACGGGGGTTTTTTGGATAATGCAAATATCTTCAAACTTATCCAATTAAGGTCTCAGAATTTAAGTAATATTAGGCAAAAACATGCGAAAACGGCCAGTTTTGAGATTCAATCGATTTCTTCAAAAAAGCTTGAAAAACGTCAGTTTTGAGAAAATAAACCGTTTTTTTAAACTTAGCAAGTTATTGCTCTCGAATCTAAGTAATATTAACCAAAACCTGGAAAAACAGCCGTTTTTAAGGTTTAAACCATTTCCTAAAAATGATGGAATAACGGGAGTTTTTGGGATGATGCAAATATCTTCAAACCTATCCAATTAAGGTCTCCGATTATAAGTAATATTAGGCAAAAACATGCAAAAGTGGCCAGTTTTGAGATTCGAGCGATTTCTTCAAAAAAGCTTGAAAAACGTCAGTTTTGGGAAAATAAACCGTTTTTCAAACTTAGCAAGTTATTGCTATCAAATCTAAGTAATATAAACCAAAACCTAAAAAGATTTAAAAACGGGGTTTTTTTGGATAATGCAAATATCTTCAAACTTATCCAATTAAGGTCTCCGATTATAAGTAATATTAGGCGAAAACATGGAATAACGGCCGGTTTTGAGATTCAAGCAATTTCTTAAAAAAAGCTTGAAAAACGTCAGTTTTGGGAAAATAAACCGTTTTTCAAACATAGCAAGTTATTGCTATAGAATATAAGTAATATAAACCAAAAGCAGGAAAAACGGCCGTTTTATGATTTGATCCATTTCCTAAAAAAGATTGAAAAACGGGAGTTTTAGGGATAATGCAAATATCTTCAAACTTATCCAATTAGGTTCTCCGAGTATAAGTAATATGAGGCAAAAACAGGCAAAAACGGCCAGTTTTGAGATTCAATCGAGTTCTTCCAAAAAGCTCGAAAAACGTCAGTTTTGGGAAAATAAACCGTTTTTTAAACTTAGCAAGTTATTGCTCTCGAATCTAAGTAATATAAACCAAAACCTGGAAAAACGGCCGTTTTTAAAGTTTGATCCATTTCCTGAAAAAGATTGAAAAACGGGGTTTTTTTGGATAATGCAAATATCTTCAAACTTATCCAATTAAGGTCTCAGAATTTAAGTAATATTAGGCAAAATATGCAAAAACGGCCAGTTTTGAGATTCAATCGATTTCTTCAAAAAAGCTTGAAAAACGTCAGTTTTGAGAAAATAAACCGTTTTTTTAAACTTAGCAAGTTATTGCTCTCGAATCTAAGTAATATTAACCATAACCTGGAAAAACAGCCGTTTTTAAGGTTTAAACCATTTCCTAAAAATGATGGAATAACGGGAGTTTTTGGGATGATGCAAATATCTTCAAAACTATCCAATTAAAGTCACCGATTATAAGTAATATTAGGCAAAAACATGCAAAAACGGCCGGTTTTGAGATTCAAGAGATTTCTTAAAAAAAGCTTGGAAAACGTCAGTTTTGGGAAAATAAACCGTTTTCAAACATAGCAAGATATTACTATCGAATATAAGTAATATAAACCAAAACCTGGAAAAACGGCCGTTTTTAAGATTTGATCCATTTCCTAAAAAGATTGAAAAATGGGAGTTTTGGGGATAATGCAAAACTTATCCAATTAAGATCTCCGAGTATAAGTAATATTAGGCAAAAACATGCAAAAACGGCCAGTTTTGAGAGTCAATCGATTTCTTCAAAAAAGCTTGAAAAACGTCAGTTTTGGGAAAATAAACCGTTTTTCAAACTTAGCAAGTTATTGCTCTCGAATCTAAGTAATATAAACCAAAACCTGGAAAAACGGCCGTTTTTAAGGTTTGATCCAATTCCTAAAAAAGATTGAAAAACGGGAGTTATTTGGATAATGCAAATATCTTTAAACTTATCCAATTAAGGTCTTCGATTATAAGTAATATTAGGCAAAAACATGGAAAAACGGCCGGTTTTGAGATTCAAGCGATTTCTTAAAAAAAAGCTTGAAAAACGTTAGTTTTTGGACAATAAACCGTTTTTCAAACATAGCAAGTTATTGCTCTCGAATATAAGTAATATTAACCAAAACCTGGATAAACGGCCGTTTTTAAGGTTTAAAACATTTCCTAAAAATGATGGAAAAACGGGAGTTTTTGGGATGATGCAAATATCTTCAAACCTATCCAATTAAGTTCTCCTAGTATGAGTAATATTAGGCAAAAACATGCAAAAACGGCCAGTTTTGAGATTCAATCGATTTCTTCAAAAAAGCTTGAAAAACGTCAGTTTTGGGAAAATAAACCGTTTTTCAAACTTAGCAAGTTATTGCTATCGAATCTAAGTAATATAAACCAAAACCTGGAAAAACGGCCGTTTTTAATGTGTGATCCATTTCCTATAAAAGATTGAAAAACGGGGGTTTTTTGGATAATGCAAATATCTTCAAACTTATCCAATTAAGGTCTCCGATTATAAGTAATATTAGGCGAAAACATGGAATAACGGCCGGTTTTGAGATTCAAGCGATTTCTTAAAAAAAGCTTGAAAAACGTCAGTTTTGGGAAAATAAACCGTTTTTCAAACATAGCAAGTTATTGCTATAGAATATAAGTAATATTAACCAAAAGCAGGAAAAACGGCCGTTTTATGATTTGATCCATTTCCTAAAAAAGATTGAAAAACGGGAGTTTTAGGGATAATGCAAATATCTTCAAACTTAGCCAATTAGGTTCTCCGAGTAAAAGTAATATGAGGCAAAAACAGGCAAAAACGGCGGGTTTTGAGATTCAATCGAGTTCTTCCAAACAGCTCGAAAAACGTCAGTTTTGGGAAAATAAACCGTTTTTTAAACTTAGCAAGTTATTGCTCTCGAATCTAAGTAATATAAACCAAAACCTGGAAAAACGGCCGTTTTTAAAGTTTGATCCATTTCCTGAAAAAGATTAAAAAACGGGGGTTTTTTGGATAATGCAAATATCTTCAAACTTATCCAATTAAGGTCTCAGAATTTAAGTAATATTAGGCAAAAACATGCAAAAACGGCCAGTTTTGAGATTCAATCGATTTCTTCAAAAAAGCTTGAAAAACGTCAGTTTTGAGAAAATAAACCGTTTTTTTAAACTTAGCAAGTTATTGCTCTCGAATCTAAGTAATATTAACCAAAACCTATCAAAAACAGCCGTTTTTAAGGTTTAAACCATTTCCTAAAAATGATGGAATAACGGGAGTTTTGGGGATGATGCAAATATCTTCAAACCTATCCAATTAACGTCTCCGATTATAAGTAATATTAGGCAAAAACATGCAAAAGTGGCCAGTTTTGAGATTCGAGCGATTTCTTAAAAAAAGGTTGAAAAACGTCAGTTTCTGGAAAATAAACCGTTTTTCAAATTTAGCAAGTTATTGCTCTCGAATCTAAGTAATATTAACCAAAACCTGGAAAAACAGCCGTTTTTAAGGTTTGATCCAATTCGTAAAAATGATAGAAAAACGGGAGTTTTTTGGATGATGCAAATATCTTCAAACCTATCTAATTAAAGTCACCGATTATAAGTAATATTAGGCAAAAACATGGAAAAACGGCCGGTTTTGAGATTCAAGAGATTTCTTAAAAAAAGCTTGGAAAACGTCAGTTTTGGGAAAATATACCGTTTTTCAAACATAGCAAGTTATTGCTATCGAATATAAGTAATATAAACCAAAACCTGGAAAAACGGCCGTTTTTAAGATTTGAAAAATGGGAGTTTTGGGGATAATGCAAATATCTTCAAACTTATCCAATTAAGATCTCCGAGTATAAGTAATATTAGGCAAAAACATGCAAAAACGGCCAGTTTTGAGAGTCAATCGATTTCTTCCAAAAAGCTTGAAAAACGTCAGTTTTGGGAAAATAAACCGTTTTTCAAACTTAGCAAGTTATTGCTCTCGAATGTAAGTAATATAAACCAAAACCTGGAAAAACGGCCGTTTTTAAGGTTTGATCCAATTCCTAAAAAAGATTGAAAAACGGGAGTTATTTGGATAATGCAAATATCTTTAAACTTATCCAATTAAGGTCTTCGATTATAAGTAATATTAGGCAAAAACATGGAAAAACGGCCGGTTTTGAGATTCAAGCGATTTCTTAAAAAAAAGCTTGAAAAACGTTAGTTTTTGGACAATAAACCGTTTTTCAAACATAGCAAGTTATTGCTCTCGAATCTAAGTAATATTAACCAAAACCTGGAAAAACGGCCGTTTTTAAGGTTTAAACCATTTCCTAAAAATGATGGAAAAACGGGAGTTTTGGGGATAATGCAAATATCTTCAAACTTATCCAATTAAGGTCTCCGATTATAAGTAATATTAGGCGAAAACATGGAATAACGGCCGGTTTTGAGATTCAAGCGATTTCTTAAAAAAAGCTTGAAAAACGTCAGTTTTGGGAAAATAAACCGTTTTTCAAACATAGAAGTTATTGCTATAGAATATAAGTAATATAAACCAAAAGCAGGAAAAACGGCCGTTTTATGATTTGATCCATTTCCTAAAAAAGATTGAAAAACGGAAGTTTTAGGGATAATGCAAATATCTTCAAACTTATCCAATTAGGTTCTCCGAGTATAAGTAATATGAGGCAAAAACAGGCAAAAACGGCCAGTTTTGAGATTCAATCGAGTTCTTCCAAAAAGCTCGAAAAACGTGAGTTTTGGGAAAATAAACCGTTTTTTAAACTTAGCAAGTTATTGCTCTCGAATCAGTAATATAAACCAAAACCTGAAAAAACGGCCGTTTTTAAAGTTTGATCCATTTCCTGAAAAAGATTGAAAAACGGGGGTTTTTTGGATAATGCAAATATCTTCAAACTTATCCAATTAAGGTCTCAGAATTTAAGTAATATTATGCAAAAACATGCACAAACGGCCGGTTTTGAGATTCAATCGATTTCTTCAAAAAAGCTTGAAAAACGTCAGTTTTGAGAAAATAAACCGTTTTTTTAAACTTAGCAAGTTATTGCTCTCGAATCTAAGTAATATTAACCAAAACCTGAAAAAACAGCCGTTTTTAAGGTTTAAACCATTTCCTAAAAATGATGGAATAACGGGAGTTTTTGGGATGATGCAAATATCTTCAAACCAATCCAATTAAGGTCTCCGATTATAAGTAATATTAGGCAAAAACATGCAAAAGTGGCCAGTTTTGAGATTCGAGCGATTTCTTAAAAAAGGTTGAAAAACGTCAGTTTTGGGAAAATAAACCGTTTTTCAAATTTAGCAAGTTATTGCTCTCGAATCTAAGTAATATTAACCAAAACCTGGAAAAACAGCCGTTTTTAAGGTTTGATCCAATTCCTAAAAATGATAGAAAAACGGGAGTTTTTTGGATGATGCTGATATCTTCAAACTTATCCAATTAAGATCTCCGAGTATAAGTAATATTAGGCAAAAACATGCAAAAACGGCCAGTTTTGAGAGTCAATCGATTTCTTCCAAAAAGCTTGAAAAACGTCAGTTTTGGGAAAATAAACCGTTTTTTAAACTTAGCAAGTTATTGCTCTCGAATCTAAGTAATATTAACCAAAACCTGAAAAAACGGCCGTTTTTAAGGTTTGATCCAATTCCTAAAAAAGATTGAAAAACGGGAGTTTTTTGGATAATGCAAATATCTTTAAACTTATCCAATTAAGGTCTCCGATTATAAGTAATATTAGGCAAAAAATGGAAAATTACGGCCGGTTTTGAGATTCAAGCGATTTTTGAAAAAAAGCTTGAAAAACGTCAGTTTTTAGAAAATAAACCGTTTTTCAAACATAGCAAGTTATTGCTATCGAATATAAGTAATATAAACCAAAACCTGGAAAAACGGCCGTTTTTAAGGTTTGATCCATTTCCTAAAAAAGATTGAAAAACGGGAGTTTTGGGGATAATGCAAATATCTTCAAACTTATCCAATCAAGTTCTGCGAGTATAAGTAATATTAGGCAAAAACATGACAACGGCCAGTTTTGAGATTCAATCGATTTCTTCAAAAAAGCTTGAAAAACGTCAGTTTTTGGAAAATAAACCGTTTTTCAAACTTATCCAGTTATTCCTCTCGAATCTAAGTAATATAAACCAAAACCTGGAAAAAGTGCCGTTTTTAATATGTGATCCATTTCCTATAAAAGATTAAAAAACTGGGGGGTTTTTGGATAATGCAAATATCTTCAAACTTATCCAATTAAGGTCTCCGATTATAAGTTATATTAGGCAAAAACATGGAAAAACGGCCGGTTTTGAGATTCAAGCGATTTCTTAAAAAAAGCTTGAAAAACGTCGGTTTTTGGAAAATAAACCGTTTTTCAAACATAGCAAGTTATTGCTATCGAATATAAGTAATATAAACCAAAACCTGGAAAAACGGCCGTTTTTAAGATTTGATCCATTTCCTAAAAAAGATTGAAAAACGGGAGTTTTAGGGATATTGCAAATATCTTCAAACTTATCCAATTAGGTTCATAGAGTACAAGTAATATGAGACAAAAACAGGCAAAAACGGCCAGTTTTGTGATTCAATCGATGTCTTCCAAAAAGCTTGAAAAACGTCAGTTTGGGAAAATAAACCGTTTTTTAAACTTAGCAAGTTATTGCTCTCGAATCAAAGTAATATAAAACAAAACCTGGAAAAACGGCGGTTTTTAAGGTTTGATCCATTTCCTAAAAAAGATTGAAAAACGGGAGTTTTGGGGATAATGCAAATATCTTCAAACTTATCCAATTAAGATCTCCGATTATAAGTAATATAAGGCAAAAACATTCAAAAACAGCCAGTTTTGAGATTCAATCGATTTCTTCAAAAAAGCTTGAAAAACGTCAGTTTTGGGAAAATAAACCGTTTTTTAAACTTAGCAAGTTATTGCTCTCGAATCTAAGTAATATAAACCAAAACATGGGAAAAAGGCCATTTTTAAGGTTTGATCCATTTCCTAAAAAAGATTGAAAAACGGGAGTTTTTTGGATGATGCAAATATCTTCAAACCTATCCAATTAAGGTCTCCGTTTATAAGTAATATTAGGCAAAAACATGCAAAAGTGGCCAGTTTTGAGATTCGAGCGATTTCTTAAAAAAAACTTGAAAAACGTCAGTTTTGGGAAAATAAACCGTTTTTCAAATTTAGCAAGTTATTGCTCTCGAATATAAGTAATATAAACCAAAACCTGGAAAAACGGCCGTTTTTAAGGTTTGATCCATTTCCTAAAAAAGATTGAAAAACGGGGGTTTTTTGGATTATGCAAATATCTTCAAACTTATCCAATTAAGGTCTCCGATTATAAGTAATATTAGGCAAAAACATGCATAAATGGTCAGTTTTAAGATTCGAGCGATTTCTTAAAAAAAGCTTGAAAAACGTGAGTTTTGGGAAAATAAACCATTTTTTAAACTTAGCAAGTTATAGCTCTCGAATCTAAGTAATATAAACCAAAACCTGGAAAAACGGCCGTTTTTAAGCTTTGATCCATTTCCTTGAAAAAGATTGAAAACGGGGGTTTTTTGGATAATGCAAATATCTTCAAACTTATCCAATTAAGGTCTCAGATATTAAGTAATAGTAGGCAAAAACATGCAAAAACGGTTGGGTTCAGATTCAATCGATTTCTTCAAAAAAGCTTGAAAAACGTCAGTTTTGAGAAAAAAAACCGATTTTTAAACTTAGTAAGTTATTGCTCTCGAATCTAAGTAATATTAACCAAAACCTGGAAAAACGGCCGTTTTTAAGGTTTAAACCATTTCCTAACAATTATGGAAAAACGGGAGTTTTTTGGATGATGCAAATATCTTCAAACCTATCCAATTAAGGTCCCTGATTTTAAGTAATATTAGGCAAAAACATGGAAAAACGGCCGGTTTTGAGATTCAAGCGATTTCTTAAAAAAATCTTGAAAAACGTCAGTTTTGGGAAAATAAACCGTTTTTCAAACATAGCAAGTTATTGCTATCGAATATAAGTAATATAAACCAAAACCTGGAAAAACGGCCGTTTTTAAGATTTGATCCATTTCCTAAAAAAGATTGAAAAATGGGAGTTTTGGGGATAATGCAAATATCTTCAAACTTATCCAATTAAGTTCTCCGAGTATAAGTAATATTAGGCAAAAAGATGCAAAAACGGCCAGTTTTGAGATTCAATCGATTTCTTAAAAAAAACTTGAAAAACGTCAGTTTTGGAAAAATAAACCGTTTTTCAAAAATAGAAAGTCATTGCTCTCGAATCTAAGTAATATAAACCAAAATCTGGAAAAACGGCCGTTTTTAAGGTTTGATCCATTTCCTAAAAAAGATTGAAAAACGGGGTTTTTTTGGATAATGCAAATATCTTCAAACTTATCCAATTAAGGTCTCCGGTAATAAGTAATATTAGGCAAAAACATGCAAAAATGGTCAGTTTTGAGATTCGAGCGATTTCTTAAAAAAAGCTTGAAAAACGTGAGTTTTGGGAAAATAAACCGTTTTTTAAACTTAGCAAGTTATAGCTCTCGAATCTAAGTAATATAAACCAAAACCTGGAAAAACGGCCGTTTTTAAGCTTTGATCCATTTCGTGGAAAAAGATTGAAAACGGGGGTTTTTTGGATAATGCAAATATTTTCAAACTTATCCAATTAAGGTCTCAGATTTTAAGTAATATTAGGCAAAAACATGCAAAAACGGTTAGGTTTGAGATTCAATCGATTTCTTCAAAAAAGCTTGCAAAAAACGTCAGTTTTGAGAAAATAAACCGTTTTTTTAAACTTAGAAAGTTATTGCTCTCGAATCTAAGTAATATAAACCAAATCCTGAAAAAACGGCCGTTTTTAATGTGTGATCCATTTCCTATAAAAGATTGAAAAACGGGGGGGTTTTGGATAATGCAAATATCTTCAAACTTATCCAATTAAGGTCTCCGGTAATAAGTAATATTAGGCAAAAACATGCAGGAATGGTCAGTTTTGAGATTCAAGCGATTTCTTAAAAAAAGCTTGAAAAACGTCAGTTTTGGGAAAATAAAGCGTTTTTCAAAATTAGCAAGTTATTGCTCTCGAATCTAAGTAATATTAACCAAAACCTGGAAAAACGGCCGTTTTTAAGGTTTGATCCAATTCCTAAAAAAGATTGAAAAACGGGAGTTTTTTGGATAATGCAAATATCTTTAAACTTATCCAATTAAGGTCTCCGATTATACTAATATTAGGCAAAAACATGGAAAAACGGCCGGTTTTGAGATTCAAGCGATTTCTTAAAAAAAGCTTGAAAAACGTCAGTTTTTGGAAAATAAACCGTTTTTCAACCATATCAAGTTATTGCTATCGAATATAAGTAATATAAATCAAAACCTGGAAAAACGGCCGTTTTTAAGATTTGATCCATTTCCTAAAAAAGATTGAAAAACGGGAGTTTTAGGGATATTGCAAATATCTTTAAACTTATCCAATTAGGTTCTCCGAGTATGAGTAATATGAGGTAAAAACAGGCAAAAACGGCCAGTTTTGAGATTCAATCGATATCTTCCAAAAAGCTTGAAAAACGTCAGTTTGGGAAAATAAACCGTTTTTTAAACTTAGCAAGTTATTGCTCTCGAATCTAAGTAATATAAACCAAAACCTGGAAAAACGGCCGTTTTTAAGGTTTGATCCATTTCCTAAAGGAGATTGAAAAACGGGGTTTTTTTAGGATAATGCAAATATCTTCAATCCTATCCAATTAAGGTCTCCGATTATAAGTAATACCAGGCAAAAACATGCAAAAACGACCAGTTTTGAGATTCAATCGATTTCTTTAAAAAAGCTCGAGGAACGTTAGTTTTGAGAAAATAAAACGTTTTTCAAACTTAGCAAGTTATTGCTCTCGAATCTAAGTAATAATTACCAAAACCTGGAAAAACGGCCGTTTTTAAGGTTTAAACCAATTCCTAAAAATGATAGGAAAACGGGAGTTTTTTGGAAGATGCAAATATCTTCAAACCTATCCAATTAAGGTCTCCGATTATAAGTAATACCAGGCAAAAACATGCAAAAACGACCAGTTTTGAGATTCAAGCGATTTCTTGAAAAAAAGCTTAAAAAACGTCAGTTTTGGGAAAATAAACCGTTTTTCAAACATAGCAAGTTATTGCTATCGAATATAAGTAATATAAACCAAAACCTGGAAAAACGGCCGTTTTTAAGATTTGATCCATTTCCTAAAAAAGATTGAAAAACGGGAGCTTCAAACTTATTTAATTAGGTTCTCCGAGTATAAGTAATATGAGGCGAAAAAAGGCGAAAACGGCCAGTTTTGAGATACAATCGATTTCTTCCAAAAAGCTTGAAAAAAGTCAGTTTTTGGAAAATAAACCGTTTTTTAAACTTAGCAAGTTATTGTTCTCGAATCTAAGTAATATAAACCAAAACCTGGAAAAACGGCCGTTTTTAAAGTTTGATCCATTTCCTGAAAAAGATTGAAAAACGGGTTTTTTTTGGATAATGCAAATATCTTCAAACTTATCCAATTAAGGTCTCAGAATTTAAGTAATATTAGGCAAAAACATGCAAAAACGGCCACTTTTGAGATTCAATCGATTTCTTCAAAAAAGCTTGAAAAACGTCAGTTTTGAGAAAATAAACTGTTTTTTTAAACTTAGCAAGTTATTGCTCTCGATCTAAGTAATATCAACCAAAACCTGGAAAAACGGCGGTTTTTAAGGTTTGATCCATTTCCTAAAAAAGATTAAAAAACGGGGGTTTTTTGGATAATGCAAATATCTTCAAACTTATCCAATTAAGGTCTCCGATTATAAGTAATATTAGACAAAAACATGGAAAATACGTCAGGTTTTGAGATTCAAGCGATTTTTGAAAAAAAGCTTGAAAAACGTCAGTTTTTAGAAAATAGACCGTTTTTCAAACATAGCAAGTTATTGCTATCGAATATAAGTAATATAAACCAAAACCTGGAAAAACGGCCGTTTTTAAGGTTTGATCCATTTCGTAAAAAAGATTGAAAAACGGGGTTTTTTTGGATAATGCAAATATCTTCAAACTTATCCAATTAAGGTCTCCGGTAATAAGTAATATTAGGCAAAAACATGCAAAAATGGTCGGTTTGAGATTCAAGCGATTTCTTAAAAAAAGCTTGAAAAACGTGAGTTTTGGGAAAATAAACCGTTTTTTAAACTTAGCAAGTTATAGCTCTCGAATCTAAGTAATATAAACCAAAACCTGGAAAAACGGCCGTTTTTAAGCTTTGATCCATTTCCTAAAAAAGATTGAAAAACGGGAGTTTTAGGGATATTGCAAATATCTTTAAACTTATCCAATTAGGTTCTCCGAGTATAAGTAATATGAGGCAAAAACAGGCAAAAACGGCCAGTTTTGAGATTCAATCGATATCTTCCAAAAAGCTTGAAAAACGTCAGTTTGGGAAAATAAACCGTTTTTTAAACTTAGCAAGTTATTGCTCTCGAATCTAAGTAATATAAACCAAAACCTGGAAAAACGGCCGTTTTTAAGGTTTGATCCATTTCCTAAAAAAGATTGAAAAACGGGGTTTTTTTGGATAATGCAAATATCTTTAAACTTATTCAATTAAGGTCTCCGATTATAAGTAATATTAGGCAAAAACATGGAAAATACGTCAGGTTTTGAGATTCAAGCGATTTTTGAAAAAAAGCTTGAAAAACGTCAGTTTTTAGAAAATAAACCGTTTTTCAAACATAGCAAGTTATTGCTATCGAATATAAGTAATATAAACCAAAACCTGGAAAAACGGCCGTTTTTAAGGTTTGATCCATTTCCTAAAAAAGATTGAAAAACGGGGGTTTTTTGGATTATGCAAATATCTTCAAACTTATCCAATTAAGCTCTCCGTTTATAAGTAATATTAGGCAAAAACATGCATAAATTGTCAGTTTTGAGATTCGAGCGATTTCTTAAAAAAAGCTTGAAAAACGTGAGTTTTGGGAAAATAAACCGTTTTTTAAACTTAGCAAGTTATAGCTCTCGAATCTAAGTAATATAAACCAAAACCTGGAAAAACGGCCGTTTTTAAGCTTTGATCCATTTCCTAAAAAAGATTGAAAAACGGGAGTTTTAGGGATATTGGAAATATCTTTAAACTTATCCAATTAGGTTCTCCGAGTATAAGTAATATGAGGCAAAAACAGGCAAAAACGGCCACTTTTGAGATTCAATCGATATCTTCCAAAAAGCTTGAAAAACGTCAGTTTGGGAAAATAAACCGTTTTTCAAACATAGCAAGTTATTGCTATCGAATATAAGTAATATAAACCAAAACCTGGAAAAACGGCCGTTCTTAAGGTTTGATCCATTTCCTAAAAAAGATTGAAAAACGGGGTTTTTTTGGATAATGCAAATATCTTCAAACTTATCCAATTAAGGTCTCCGGTAATAAGTAATATTAGGCAAAAACATGCAAAAATGGTCGGTTTGAGATTCAAGCGATTTCTTAAAAAAAGCTTGAAAAACGTGAGTTTTGGGAAAATAAACCGTTTTTTAAACTTAGCAAGTTATAGCTCTCGAATCTAAGTAATATAAACCAAAACCTGGAAAAACGGCCGTTTTTAAGCTTTGATCCATTTCCTAAAAAAGATTGAAAAACGGGAGTTTTAGGGATATTGCAAATATCTTTAAACTTATCCAATTAGGTTCTCCGAGTATAAGTAATATGAGGCAAAAACAGGCAAAAACGGCCAGTTTTGAGATTCAATCGATATCTTCCAAAAAGCTTGAAAAACGTCAGTTTGGGAAAATAAACCGTTTTTTAAACTTAGCAAGTTATTGCTCTCGAATCTAAGTAATATAAACCAAAACCTGGAAAAACGGCCGTTTTTAAGGTTTGATCCATTTCCTAAAAAAGATTGAAAAACGGGGCTTTTTTGGATAATGCAAATATCTTTAAACTTATTCAATTAAGGTCTCCGATTATAAGTAATATTAGGCAAAAACATGGAAAATACGTCAGGTTTTGAGATTCAAGCGATTTTTGAAAAAAAGCTTGAAAAACGTCAGTTTTTAGAAAATAAACCGTTTTTCAAACATAGCAAGTTATTGCTATCGAATATAAGTAATATAAACCAAAACCTGGAAAAACGGCCGTTTTTAAGGTTTGATCCATTTCCTAAAAAAGATTAAAAAACGGGAGTTTTAAGGATAATGCAAATATCTTCAAACTTATCCAATTAAACTCCGTTTATAAGTAATATTAGGCAAAAACATGCAAAAGTGGCCAGTTTTGAGATTCGAGCGATTTCTTAAAAAAAACTTGAAAAACGTCAGTTTTGGGAAAATAAACCGTTTTTACAATTTAGCAAGTTATTGCTCTCGAATCTAAGTAATATAAACCAAAACCTGGAAAAACGGCCGTTTTTAAGGTTTGATCCATTTCCTAAAAAAGATTGAAAAACGGGGGTTTTTTGGATTATGCAAATATCTTCAACTTATCCAATTAAGCTCTCCGTTTATAAGTAATATTAGGCAAAAACATGCATAAATGGTCAGTTTTGAGATTCGAGCGATTTCTTAAAAAAAGCTTGAAAAACGTGAGTTTTGGGAAAATAAACCGTTTTTTAAACTTAGCAAGTTATAGCTCTCGAATCTAAGTAATATAAACCAAAACCTGGAAAAACGGCCGTTTTTAAGCTTTGATCCATTTCCTAAAAAAGATTGAAAAACGGGAGTTTTAGGGATATTGCAAATATCTTTAAACTTATCCAATTAGGTTCTCCGAGTATAAGTAATATGAGGCAAAAACAGGCAAAAACGGCCAGTTTTGAGATTCAATCGATATCTTCCAAAAAGCTTGAAAAACGTCAGTTTGGGAAAATAAACCGTTTTTTAATCTTAGCAGGTTATTGCTCTCGAACCTAAGTAATATAAACCAAAACCTGGAAAAACGGCCGTTTTTAAGGTTTGATCCATTTCCTAAAAAAGATTGAAAAACGGGTTTTTTTTGGATAATGCAAATATCTTTAAACTTATTCAATTAAGGTCTCCGATTATAAGTAATATTAGGCAAAAACATGGAAAATACGTCAGGTTTTGAGATTCAAGCGATTTTTAAAAAAAAGCTTGAAAAACGTCAGTTTTTAGAAAATAAACCGTTTTTTAAACATAGCAAGTTATTGCTATCGAATATAAGTAATATAAACCAAAACCTGGAAAAACGGCCGTTTTTAAGGTTTGATCCATTTCCTAAAAAAGATTGAAAAACGGGAGTTTTGGGGATAATGCAAATATCTTCAAACTTATCCAAGTAAGTTCTCCGAGTATAAGTAATATTAGGCAAAAACATGCAAAAACGGCCAGTTTTGAGATTCAATCGATTTCTTCAAAAAAGCTTGAGAAACGTCAGTTTTGGAAAAATAAACCGTTTTTCAAACTTATCAATTTATTCCTCTCGAATCTAAGTAATAAAAAACCAAAACCTGGAAAAAGTGCCGTTTTTAATATGTGATCCATTTCCTATAAAAGATTAAAAAACGGGGGGGGTTTTGGATAATGCAAATATCTTCAAACTTATCCAATTAAGGTCTCCGATTATAAGTAATATTAGGCAAAAACATGGAAAAACGGCCGGTTTTGAGATTCAAGCGATTTCTTAAAAAAAGCTTGAAAAACGTCAGTTTTTGGAAAATAAACCGTTTTTCAAACATAGCAAGTTATTGCTATCGAATATAAGTAATATAAACCAAAACCTGGAAAAACGGCCGTTTTTAAGATTTGATCCATTTCCTAAAAAAGATTGAAAAACGGGAGTTTTAGGGATATTGCAAATATCTTTAAACTTATCCAATTAGGTTCTCCGAGTATAAGTAATATGAGGCAAAAACAGGCAAAAACGGCCAGTTTTGAGATTCACTCGATATCTTCCAAAAAGCTTGAAAAACGTCAGTTTGGGAAAATAAACCGTTTTTTAAACTTAGCAAGTTATTGCTCTCGAATCTAAGTAATATAAACCAAAACCTGGAAAAGGGCCGTTTTTAAGGTTTAAACCATTTCCTAAAAATGATGGAAAAACGGGAGTTTTGGGGATAATGCAAATATCTTCAAACTTATCCAATTGAGGTCTCCGATTATAAGTAATATTAGGCAAAAACATGGAAAAACGGCCGGTTTTGAGATTCAAGCGATTTTTAAAAAAAAACCTGAAAAACGTCAGTTTTTAGAAAATAAACCGTTTTTTAAACATAGCAAGTTATTGCTATCGAATATAATTAATATAAACCAAAACCTGGAAAAACGGCCGTTTTTAAGATTTGATCCATTTCCTAAAAAAGATGGAAAAACGGGAGTTTTGGGGATAGTGCAAATATCCTCAAACTTATCCAATTAAGATCTCCGATTATTAGTAATATAAGGCAAAAACATGCAAAAACAGCCAGTTTTAAGATTCAATCGATTTCTTCAAAAAAGCTTGAAAAACGTCAGTTTTGGGAAAATAAACAGTTTTTTAAACTTAGCAAGTTATTGCTCTCGACTCTAAGTAATATAAACCAAAACATGGAAAAAAGGACATTTTTAATGTGTGATCCATTTCCTATAAAAGATTGAAAAACGGGTTTTTTTGGGATAATGCAAATAACTTCAAACTTATCCAATTAAGGTCTCCGATTATAAGTAATATTAGGCAAAAACATGCAAAAACGGCCAGTTTTGAGATTCAATCGATTTCTTCAAAAAAGCTCGAAAAACGTCAGTTTTGGAAAAATAAACCGTTTTTGAAACTTAGCAAGTTATTGCTCTCGAATCTAAGTAATATTAAGCAAAACCTAGAAAAACGGCCGTTTTTAAGGTTTGATCCATTTCCTAAAAAAGATGGAAAACGGGAGTTTTTAGGATAATGCAAATATCTTCAAACCTATCCACTAAGGTCTCCGATTATAAGTAATACCAGGCAAAAACATGCAAAAACGACCAGTTTTGAGATTCAATCGATTTCTTTAAAAAAGCTCGAAAAACGTTAGTTTTGAGAAAATAAAACGTTTTTCAAACTTAGCAAGTTATTGCTCTCGAATCTAAGTAATATTAACCAAAACCTGGAAAAACGGCCGTTTTTAAGGTTTAAACCAATTCCTAAAAATGATAGGAAAACGGGAGTTTTTTGGAAGATGCAAATATCTTCAAACCTATCCAATTAAGGTCTCCGATTATTAGTAATATTAGGCAAAAACATGAAAAAACGGCCGGTTTTGAGATTCAAGCGATTTCTTAAAAAAAAGCTTAAAAAACGTCAGTTTTTGGAAAATAAACCGTTTTTCAAACATAGCAAGTTATTGCTATCGAATATAAGTAATATAAACCAAAACCTGGAAAAACGGCCGTTTTTAAGATTTGATCCATTTCCTAAAAAAGATTGAAAAACGGGAGCTTCAAACTTATTTAATTAGGTTCTCCGAGTATAAGTAATATGAGGCAAAAACAGGCGAAAACGGCCAGTTTTGAGATACAATCGATTTCTTCCAAAAAGCTTGAAAAACGTCAGTTTTCGGAAAATAAACCGTTTTTTAAACTTAGTAAGTTATTGTTCTCGAATCTAAGTAATATAAACCAAAACCTGGAAAAACAGCCGTTTTCAAGGTTTGGTCCATTTCCTGAAAAAGATTGAAAAACGGGTTTTTTTTTGGATAATGCAAATATCTTCAAACTTATCCAATTAAGGTCTCAGATTTTAAGTAATATTATGCAAAAAACTGCAAAAACGGCCACTTTTGAGATTCAATCGATTTCTTCAAAAAAGCTTGAAAAACGTCAGTTTTGAGAAAATAAACTGTTTTTTTAAAGTTAGCAAGTTATTGCTCTCGAATCAAAGTAATATTAACCAAAACCCGGAAAAACGGCCGTTTTTAAGGTTTACACAGTTTCCTAAAAATGATGGAAAAACGGGAGTTTTGGGGATAATGCAAATATCTTCAAACTTATCCAATTAAGTTCTCCGAGTATTAGTAAAATTAGGCAAAAACATGCAAAAACGGCCAGTTTTGAGATTCAATCGATTTCCTCAAAAAAGCTTGAAAAACGTCAGTTTTGGGAAAAAAAACCGTTTTTCAAACTTAGCAAGTTATTGCTCTCGAATCTAAGTAATATAAACCAAAACCTGGAAAAAGTGCCGTTTCTAATGTGTAATCCATTTCCTATAAAAGATTGAAAAACGGAGGTATTTTGGATAATGCAAATATCTTCAAACCTATCCAATTAAGGTCTCCGATTATAAGTAATATTAGGCAAAAACATGCAAAAATGGTCAGTTTTGAGATTCCAGCGATTTCTTAAAAAAAGCTTGAAAAACGTCAGTTTTGGGAAAATAAACCGTTTTTTAAACTTAGCAAGTTATTGCTATCGAATCTAAGTAATATAAACCAAAACATGGAAAAAAGGCCGTTTTTAAGGTTTGATCCATTTCCTAAAAAAGATTGAAAAACGGGTGTTTAAGGGATAATGCAAATGTCTTCAAACTTATCCAATTAGGTTCTCCGAGAAAAAGTAATATGAGGCAAAAACAGGCAAAAACGGCCAGTTTTGAGATTCAATCGATTTCTTCAAAAAAGCTGGAAAAACGTCAGTTTTGGGAAAATAAACCGTTTTTTTAAACTTAGCAAGTTATTGCTCTCGAATCTAAGTAATATTAACCAAAACCTGGAAAAACGGCCGTTTTTAAGGTTTGATCCATTTCCTATAAAAGATGGAAAAACGGGAGTTTTGGGGATAATGCAAATATCTTCAAACTTATCCAATTAAGGTCTCCGATTATAAGTAATATCAGGCAAAAAAGTGCAAAAACGGCCAGTTTTGAGATTCAATCGATTTCTTCAAAAAACTTCAAAAAACGTCAGTTTTGAGAAAATAAACCGTTTTTCAAACTTAGCAAGTTATTGCTCTCGAATCTAAGTAATATTAACCAAAACCTGGAAAAACGGCCGTTTTTAAGGTTTAAACCATTTCCTAAAAATGATGGTTAAAACGGAAGTTTTTTGGATGAAGCAAATATCTTCAAACCTATCCAATTAAGGTCTCCGAAAAAAAGTAATATTAGGCAAAAACATGCAAAAACGGCCAGGTTTGAGATTCGAGCGATTTCTTCAAAAAAGCTCGATAAACGTCAGTTTTGAGAAAATAAACCGTTTTTCAAACTTAGCAAGTTATTGCTCTCGAATCTAAGTAATATTAACCAAAACCTGGAAAAACGGCCGTTTTTAAGGTTTAAACCATTTCCTAAAAATGATGGTTAAAACGGGAGTTTTTTGGATGAAGCAAATATCTTCAAACCTATCCAATTAAGGTCTCCGATTATAAGTAATATTAGGCAAAAACATGCAAAAACGGCCAGGTTTGAGATTCGAGCAATAATTTCAAAAAAGCTTTAAAAACGTCAGTTTTGAGCAAATAAACAATTTTTTAAACTTAACAAGTTATTGCTCTCGAATTTAAGTAATATTAACCAAAACCTGGAAAAACGGCCGTTTTAGAGAATTGATCCATTTCCTAAAAACATTGAAAAACGGGAGTTTTGGGGATAATGCAAATATCTTCAAACCTATCCAATTAAGGTCTCCGATTATAAGTAATATTAGGCAAAAACATGCAAAAACGGCCAGGTTTGAGATTCGAGCGATAATTTCAAAAAAGCTTTAAAAACGTCAGTTTTAAGCAAATAAACAATTTTTTAAACTTGGCAAGTTATTGCTCTCGAATTTAAGTAATATTAACCAAAACCTGGAAAAACGGGCGTTTTTAAGGTTTGATCCAATTCCTAAAAAAGTTTGAAAAACGGGAGTTTTTTGGATAATGCAAATATCTTCAAACTTCTCCAATTGAGGTCTCAGATTATAAGTAATATTAGGCAAAAACATGCAAAAACGGCCAGTTTTGAGATTCAATCGTTTTTTTCAAAAAAGCTCGAAAAACGTCAGTTTTGGAAAAATAAACCGTTTTTCAAACTTAGCAAGTTATTTCTTTCGAATCGAAGTAATATTAAGCGAAACCTGGAAAAACGGCCGTTTTTAAGGTTTGATCCATTTCCTAAAAAAGATGGAAAAACGGGAGTTTTTAGGATAATGCAAATATTTTCAAACTTATCCAATTAAGGTCTCTGATTATAAGTAATATCAGGCAAAAACATGCAAAAACGGCCAGTTTTGAGATTCAATCGATTTCTTCAAAAAAGCTCGAAAAACGTTAGTTTTGAGAAAATAAACCGTTTTTCAAACTTAGCAAGTTATTGCTCTCGAATCTAAGTAATATTAACACAATCCTGGAAAAATGGCCGTTTTTAAGGTTTAAACCATTTCCTAAAAATGATGGAAAAACGGGAGTTTTTTGGATGATGCAAATATCTTCAAACCTATCCAATTAAGGTCTCCGATTATCAGTAAGATTAGGCAAAAACATGCAAAAACGGCCAGTTTTGAGATTCAATCGATTTCTTCAAAAAAGCTTGAAAAACGTCAGTTTTGGGAAAATAAACCGTTTTTCAAATATAGCAAGTTATTGCTATCGAATATAAGTAATATAAACCAAAACCTGCGAAAACGGCCGTTTTTAAGGTTTGATCCATTCCCTAAAAAAGATTGAAAAACGGGAGTTTTAGGGATAATGCAAATATCTTCAAACTTATCCAATTAAGTTCTCCGAGTATAAGTGATATTAGGAAAAAACATGCAAAAACGGCCAGTTTTGAGATTCAATCGATTTCTTTCAAAAAAGCTTGAAAAACGTCAGTTTTGGGAAAATAAACCGTTTTTCAAAATTAGCAAGTTATCGCTCTCGAATTTAAGTAATATAAACCAAAACCTGGAAAAACGGCCGTTTTTAAGGTTTGATCCATTTCCTAAAAAAGATGGAAAAACGGGAGTTTTGGGGATAATGCAAATATCTTCAAACTTATCCAATTTAGGTCTCCGATTATGAGTAATATTAGGCAAAAACATGCAAAAATGGCCAGTTTTGAGATTCGAGCGATTTCTTAAAAAAAGCTTGAAAAACGTCAGTTTTGGGAAAATAAACCGTTTTTCAAACTTAGCAAGTTATTGCTCTCGAATCTAAGTAATATAAACCAAAACCCGGAAAAACGGCCGTTTTTAATGTGTGATCCATTTACTATAAAAGATTGAAAAACGGGGGTTTTTAGGATAATGCAAATATCTTCAAACTTATCCAATTAAGGTCTCCGATTATCAGTAATATTAGGCAAAAACATGCAAAAATGGCCAGTTTTGAGATTCGAGCGATTTCTTTAAAAAGCTTGAAAAACGTCAGTTTTGGGAAAATAAACCGTTTTTCAAACTTAGCAAGTTATTGATCTCGAATCTAAGTGATATTAACTAAAACCTGGAAAAACGGCAGGTTTAAGGTTTAAACCATTTCCTAAAAATGATGGAAAACGGGATTTTTTGGATGATGCAAATATCTTTAAACTAATCCAATTAAGGTCTCCAATTATAAGTAATATTAGGCAAAAACATGGAAAAACGGCCGGTTTTGAGATTCAAGCGATTTCGTAAAAAAAGCTTGAAAAACGTCGGTTTGGGAAAATAAACCGTTTTTCAAACCTAGCAAGTTATAGCTATCGAATATAAGTAATATAAACCAAAACCTGGAAAAACGGCCGTTTTATGGTTTAAACCATTTCCTAAAAATGATGGAAAAACACGAGTTTTTTGGATGATGCAAATATCTTTAAACTAATCCAATTAAGGTCTCCGATTATAAGTAATATTAGGCAAAAACATGGAAAAACGGCCGGTTTTGAGATTCAAGCGATTTCTTAAAAAAAGCTTGAAAAACGTCGGTTTTGGGAAAATAAACCGTTTTTCAAATATAGCAAGTTATAGCTATCGAATATAACTAATATAAACCAAAACCTGGAAATACGGCCGTTTTTAAGGTTTGATCCGAGTATGAGTAATATTAGGCAAAAACATGCAAAAACGGCCAGTTTTGAAATTCAATCGATTTCTTCAAAAAAGCTCGAAAAACGTCAGTTTTGGGAAAATAAACCGTTTTCCAAACTTAGCAATTTATTGCTCTCGAATCTAAGTAATATTAAGCAAGACCTGGAAAAACGGCCGTTTTTAAGGTTTGATCCATTTCCTAAAAAAGATGGAAAAACGGGAGTTTTATGGATAATGCAAATATCTTCAAACTTATCCAATTAAGGTCTCCGATTATAAGTAATATCAGGCAAAAAAGTGCAAAAACGGCCAGTTTTGAGATTCAATCGATTTCTTCAAAAAACTTCAAAAAACGTCAGTTTTGAGAAAATAAACCGTTTTTCAAACTTAGCAAGTTATTGCTCTCGAATCTAAGTAATATTAACCAAAACCTGGAAAAACGGCCGTTTTTAAGGTTTAAACCATTTCCTAAAAATGATGGTTAAAACGGGAGTTTTTTGGATGAAGCAAATATCTTCAAACCTATCCAATTAAGGTCTCCGATTATAAGTAATATTAGGCAAAAACATGCAAAAACGGCCAGGTTTGAGATTCGAGCAATAATTTCAAAAAAGCTTTAAAAACGTCAGTTTTGAGCAAATAAACAATTTTTTAAACTTAACAAGTTATTGCTCTCGAATTTAAGTAATATTAACCAAAACCTGGAAAAACGGCCGTTTTAGAGAATTGATCCATTTCCTAAAAACATTGAAAAACGGGAGTTTGGGGGATAATGCAAATATCTTCAAACCTATCCAATTAAGGTCTCCGATTATAAGTAATATTAGGCAAAAACATGCAAAAACGGCCAGGTTTGAGATTCGAGCGATAATTTCAAAAAAGCTTTAAAAACGTCAGTTTTAAGCAAATAAACAATTTTTTAAACTTAGCAAGTTATTGCTCTCGAATTTAAGTAATATTAACCAAAACCTGGAAAAACGGGCGTTTTTAAGGTTTGATCCAATTCCTAAAAAAGTTTAAAAAACGGGAGTTTTTTGGATAATGCAAATATCTTCAAACTTCTCCAATTGAGGTCTCAGATTATAAGTAATATTAGGCAAAAACATGCAAAAACGGCCAGTTTTGAGATTCAATCGTTTTTTTCAAAAAAGCTCGAAAAACGTCAGTTTTGGAAAAATAAACCGTTTTTCAAACTTAGCAAGTTATTCCTTTCGAATCGAAGTAATATTAAGCGAAACCTGGAAAAACGGGCGTTTTTAAGGTTTGATCCATTTCCTAAAAAAGATGGAAAAACGGGAGTTTTTAGGATAATGCAAATATCTTCAAACTTATCCAATTAAGGTCTCCGATTATGAGTAATATTAGGCAAAAACATGCAAAAATGGCCAGTTTTGAGATTCGAGCGATTTCTTAAAAAAAGCTTGAAAAACGTCAGTTTTGGGAAAATAAACCGTTTTTCAAACTTAGCAAGTTATTGCTCTCGAATCTAAGTAATATAAACCAAAAACCGGAAAAACGGCCGTTTTTAATGTGTGATCCATTTACTATAAAAGATTGAAAAACGGGGGTTTTTAGGATAATGCAAATATCTTCAAACTTATCAAATTAAGGTCTCCGATTATGAGTAATATTAGGCAAAAACATGCAAAAATGGCCAGTTTTGAGATTCGAGCAATAATTTCAAAAAAGCTTTAAAAACGTCAGTTTTGAGCAAATAAACAATTTTTTAAACTTAGCAAGTTATTGCTCTCGAATCTAAGTAATATTAACCAAAACCTGGAAAAACGGCCGTTTTTAAGGTTTAAACCATTTCCTAAAAATGATGGTTAAAACGGGAGTTTTTTGGATGAAGCAAATATCTTCAAACCTATCCAATTAAGGTCTCCGAAAAAAAGTAATATTAGGCAAAAACATGCAAAAACGGCCAGGTTTGAGATTCGAGCGATTTCTTCAAAAAAGCTCGATAAACGTCAGTTTTGAGAAAATAGACCGTTTTTCAAACTTAGCAAGTTATTGCTCTCGAATCTAAGTAATATTAACCAAAACCTGGAAAAACGGCCGTTTTTAAGGTTTAAACCATTTCCTAAAAATGATGGTTAAAACGGGAGTTTTTTGGATGAAGCAAATATCTTCAAACCTATCCAATTAAGGTCTCCGATTATAAGTAATATTAGGCAAAAACATGCAAAAACGGCCAGGTTTGAGATTCGAGCAATAATTTCAAAAAAGCTTTAAAAACGTCAGTTTTGAGCAAATAAACAATTTTTTAAACTTAACAAGTTATTGCTCTCGAATTTAAGTAATATTAACCAAAACCTGGAAAAACGGCCGTTTTAGAGAATTGATCCATTTCCTAAAAACATTGAAAAACGGGAGTTTGGGGGATAATGCAAATATCTTCAAACCTATCCAATTAAGGTCTCCGATTATAAGTAATATTAGGCAAAAACATGCAAAAACGGCCAGGTTTGAGATTCGAGCGATAATTTCAAAAAAGCTTTAAAAACGTCAGTTTTAAGCAAATAAACAATTTTTTAAACTTAGCAAGTTATTGCTCTCGAATCTAAGTAATATAAACCAAAACCCGGAAAAACGGCCGTTTTTAATGTGTGATCCATTTACTATAAAAGATTGAAAAACGGGGGTTTTTAGGATAATGCAAATATCTTCAAACTTATCCAAATAAGGTCTCCGATTATGAGTAATATTAGGCAAAAACATGCAAAAATGGCCAGTTTTGAGATTCGAGCGATTTCTTTAAAAAGCTTGAAAAACGTCAGTTTTGGGAAAATAAACCGTTTTTCAAACTTAGCAAGTTATTGATCTCGAATCTAAGTGATATTAACTAAAACCTGGAAAAACGGCAGGTTTAAGGTTTAAACCATTTCCTAAAAATGATGGAAAACGGGATTTTTTGGATGATGCAAATATCTTTAAACTAATCCAATTAAGGTCTCCAATTATAAGTAATATTAGGCAAAAACATGGAAAAACGGCCGGTTTTGAGATTCAAGCGATTTCTTAAAAAAAGCTTGAAAAACGTCGGTTTGGAAAAAATAAACCGTTTTTCAAACCTAGCAAGTTATAGCTATCGAATATAAGTAATATAAACCAAAACCTGGAAAAACGGCCGTTTTATTGTTTAAACCATTTCCTAAAAATGATGGAAAAACACGAGTTTTTTGGATGATGCAAATATCTTTAAACTAATCCAATTAAGGTCTCCGATTATAAGTAATATTAGGCAAAAACATGGAAAAACGGCCGGTTTTGAGATTCAAGCGATTTCTTAAAAAAAGCTTGAAAAACGTCGATTTTGGGAAAATAAACAGTTTTTCAAATATAGCAAGTTATAGCTATCGAATATAACTAATATAAACCAAAACCTGGAAATACGGCCGTTTTTAAGGTTTGATCCGAGTATAAGTAATATTAGGCAAGAACATGCAAAAACGGCCAGGTTTGAGATTCGAGCAATAATTTCAAAAAAGCTTTAAAAACGTCAGTTTTGAGCAAATAAACAATTTTTTAAACTTAACAAGTTATTGCTCTCGAATTTAAGTAATATTAACCAAAACCTGGAAAAACGGCCGTTTTAGAGAATTGATCCATTTCCTAAAAACATTGAAAAACGGGAGGTTGGGGGATAATGCAAATATCTTCAAACCTATCCAATTAAGGTCTCCGATTATAAGTAATATTAGGCAAAAACATGCAAAAACGGCCAGGTTTGAGATTCGAGCGATAATTTCAAAAAAGCTTTAAAAACGTCAGTTTTAAGCAAATAAACAATTTTTTAAACTTAGCAAGTTATTACTCTCGAATTTAAGTAATATTAACCAAAACCTGGAAAAACGGGCGTTTTTAAGGTTTGATCCAATTCCTAAAAAAGTTTAAAAAACGGGAGTTTTTTGGATAATGCAAATATCTTCAAACTTCTCCAATTGAGGTCTCAGATTATAAGTAATATTAGGCAAAAACATGCAAAAACGGCCAGTTTTGAGATTCAATCGTTTTTTTCAAAAAAGCTCGAAAAACGTCAGTTTTGGAAAAATAAACCGTTTTTGAAACTTAGCAAGTTATTCCTTTCGAATCGAAGTAATATTAAGCGAAACCTGGAAAAACGGGCGTTTTTAAGGTTTGATCCATTTCCTAAAAAAGATGGAAAAACGGGAGTTTTTAGGATAATGCAAATATCTTCAAACCTATCCAATTAAGGTCTCCGATTATAAGTAATATCAGGCAAAAACATGCAAAAACGGCCAGTTTTGAGATTCAATCGATTTCTTCAAAAAAGCTCGAAAAACGTCAGTTTTGAGAAAATAAACCGTTTTTCAAACTTAGCAAGTTATTGCTCTCGAATCTAAGTAATATTAACCAAAACCTGGAAAAACGGCCGTTTTATGGTTTAAAACATTTCCTAAAAATGATGGAAAAACACGAGTTTTTTGGATGATGCAAATATCTTTAAACTAATCCAATTAAGGTCTCCGATTATAAGTAATATTAGGCAAAAACATGGAAAAACGGCCGGTTTTGAGATTCAAGCGATTTCTTAAAAAAAGCTTGAAAAACGTCGGTTTTGGGAAAATAAACCGTTTTTCAAATATAGCAAGTTATAGCTATCGAATATAACTAATATAAACCAAAACCTGGAAATACGGCCGTTTTTAAGGTTTGATCCGAGTATAAGTAATATTAGCAATTTATTGCTCTCGAATCTAAGTAATATTAAGCAAGACCTGGAAAAACGGCCGTTTTTAAGGTTTGATCCATTTCCTAAAAAAGATGGAAAAACGGGAGTTTTGGGGATAATGCAAATATCTTCAAACTTATCCAATTAAGGTCTCCGATTATAAGTAATATCAGGCAAAAAAGTGCAAAAACGGCCAGTTTTGAGATTCAATCGATTTCTTCAAAAAACTTCAAAAAACGTCAGTTTTGAGAAAATAAACCGTTTTTCAAACTTAGCAAGTTATTGCTCTCGAATCTAAGTAATATTAACCAAAACCTGGAAAAACGGCCGTTTTTAAGGTTTAAACCATTTCCTAAAAATGATGGTTAAAACGGGAGTTTTTTGGATGAAGCAAATATCTTCAAACCTATCCAATTAAGGTCTCCGAAAAAAAGTAATATTAGGCAAAAACATGCAAAAACGGCCAGGTTTGAGATTCGAGCGATTTCTTCAAAAAAGCTCGATAAACGTCAGTTTTGAGAAAATAAACCGTTTTTCAAACTTAGCAAATTATTGCTCTCGAATCTAAGTAATATTAACCAAAACCTGGAAAAACGGCCGTTTTTAAGGTTTAAACCATTTCCTAAAAATGATGGTTAAAACGGGAGTTTTTTGGATGAAGCAAATATCTTCAAACCTATCCAATTAAGGTCTCCGATTATAAGTAATATTAGGCAAAAACATGCAAAAACGGCCAGGTTTGAGATTCGAGCAATAATTTCAAAAAAGCTTTAAAAACGTCAGTTTTGAGCAAATAAACAATTTTTTAAACTTAACAAGTTATTGCTCTCGAATTTAAGTAATATTAACCAAAACCTGGAAAAACGGCCGTTTTAGAGAATTGATCCATTTCCTAAAAACATTGAAAAACGGGAGTTTGGGGGATAATGCAAATATCTTCAAACCTATCCAATTAAGGTCTCCGATTATAAGTAATATTAGGCAAAAACATGCAAAAACGGCCAGGTTTGAGATTCAATCGTTTTTTTCAAAAAAGCTCGAAAAACGTCAGTTTTGGAAAAATAAACCGTTTTTGAAACTTAGCAAGTTATTCCTTTCGAATCGAAGTAATATTAAGCGAAACCTGGAAAAACGGGCGTTTTTAGGATAATGCAAATATCTTCAAACTTATCCAATTAAGGTCTCCGATTATAAGTAATATCAGGCAAAAACATGCAAAAACGGCCAGTTTTGAGATTCAATCGATTTCTTCAAAAAAGCTCGAAAAACGTTAGTTTTGAGAAAATAAACCGTTTTTCAAACTTAGCAAGTTATTGCTCTCGAATCTAAGTAATATTAACACAAACCTGGAAAAATGGCCGTTTTAAAGGTTTAAACCATTTCCTAAAAATGATGGAAAAACGGGAGTTTTTTGGATGATGCAAATATCTTCAAACCTATCCAATTAAGGTCTCCGATTATCAGTAAGATTAGGCAAAAACATGCAAAAACGGCCAGTTTTGAGATTCAATCGATTTCTTCAAAAAAGCTTGAAAAACGTCAGTTTTGGGAAAATAAACCGTTTTTCAAATATAGCAAGTTATTGCTATCGAATATAAGTAATATAAACCAAAACCTGCGAAAACGGCCGTTTTTAAGGTTTGATCCATTCCCTAAAAAAGATTGAAAAACGGGAGTTTTAGGGATAATGCAAATATCTTCAAACTTATCCAATTAAGTTCTCCGAGTATAAGTGATATTAGGAAAAAACATGCAAAAACGGCCAGTTTTGAGATTCAATCGATTTCTTTCAAAAAAGCTTGAAAAACGTCAGTTTGGGGAAAATAAACCGTTTTTCAAAATTAGCAAGTTATCGCTCTCGAATTTAAGTAATATAAACCAAAACCTGGAAAAACGGCCGTTTTTAAGGATTGATCCATTTCCTAAAAAAGATGGAAAAACGGGAGTTTTGGGGATAATGCAAATATCTTCAAACTTATCCAATTAAGGTCTCCGATTATGAGTAATATTAGGCAAAAACATGCAAAAACGGCCAGTATTGAGATTCAATCGATTTCTTCAAAAAAGCTTGAAAAACGTTAGTTTTGAGAAAATAAACCGTTTTTCAAACTTAGCAAGTTATTGCTCTAGAATCTAAGTAATATTAACAAAAACCTGCAAAAACGGCCGTTTTATGGTTTAAACCATTTCCTAAAAATGATGGAAAAACACGAGTTTTTTGGATGATGCAAATATCTTTAAACTAATCCAATTAAGGTCTCCGATTATAAGTAATATTAGGCAAAAACATGAAAAAACGGCCCGTTTTGAGATTCAAGCGATTTCTTAAAAAAAGCTTGAAAAACGTCGGTTTTGGGAAAATAAACCGTTTTTCAAATATAGCAAGTTATAGCTATCGAATATAACTAATATAAACCAAAACCTGGAAATACGGCCGTTTTTAAGGTTTGATCCGAGTATAAGTAATATTAGGCAAAAACATGCAAAAACGGCCAGTTTTGAAATTCAATCGATTTCTTCAAAAAAGCTCGAAAAACGTCAGTTTTGGGAAAATAAACCGTTTTCCAAACTTAGCAATTTATTGCTCTCGAATCTAAGTAATATTAAGCAAGACCTGGAAAAACGGCCGTTTTTAAGGTTTGATCCATTTCCTAAAAAAGATGGAAAAACGGGAGTTTTGGGGATAATGCAAATATCTTCAAACTTATCCAATTAAGGTCTCCGATTATAAGTAATATCAGGCAAAAAAGTGCAAAAACGGCCAGTTTTGAGATTCAATCGATTTCTTCAAAAAACTTCAAAAAACGTCGGTTTTGAGAAAATAAACCGTTTTTCAAACTTAGCAAGTTATTGCTCTCGAATCTAAGTAATATTAACCAAAACCTGGAATAACGGCCGTTTTTAAGGTTTAAACCATTTCCTAAAAATGATGGTTAAAACGGGAGTTTTTTGGATGAAGCAAATATCTTCAAACCTATCCAATTAAGGTCTCCGAAAAAAAGTAATATTAGGCAAAAACATGCAAAAACGGCCAGGTTTGAGATTCGAGCGATTTCTTCAAAAAGGCTCGATAAACGTCAGTTTTGAGAAAATAAACCGTTTTTCAAACTTAGCAAGTTATTGCTCTCGAATCTAAGTAATATTAACCAAAACCTGGAAAAACGGCCGTTTTTAAGGTTTAAACCATTTCCTAAAAATGATGGTTAAAACGAGAGTTTTTTGGATGAAGCAAATATCTTCAAACCTATCCAATTAAGGTCTCCGATTATAAGTAATATTAGGCAAAAACATGCAAAAACGGCCAGGTTTGAGATTCGAGCAATAATTTCAAAAAAGCTTTAAAAACGTCAGTTTTGAGCAAATAAACAATTTTTTAAACTTAGCAAGTTATTGCTCTCGAATTTAAGTAATATTAACCAAAACCTGGAAAAACGGGCGTTTTTAAGGTTTGATCCAATTCCTAAAAAAGTTTGAAAAACGGGAGTTTTTTGGATAATGCAAATATCTTCAAACTTCTCCAATTGAGGTCTCAGATTAAAAGTAATATTAGGCAAAAACATGCAAAAACGGCCAGTTTTGAGATTCAATCGTTTTTTTCAAAAAAGCTCGAAAAACGTCAGTTTTGGAAAAATAAACCGTTTTTCAAACTTAGCAAGTTATTTCTTTCGAATCGAAGTAATATTAAGCGAAACCTGGAAAAACGGCCGTTTTTAAGGTTTCATCCATTTCCTAAAAAAGATGGAAAAACGGGAGTTTTTAGGATAATGCAAATATTTTCAAACTTATCCAATTAAGGTCTCCGATTATCAATAAGATTAGGCAAAAACATGCAAAAACGGCCAGTTTTGAGATTCAATCGATTTCTTCAAAAAAGCTTGAAAAACGTCAGTTTTGGGAAAATAAACCGTTTTTCAAATATAGCAAGTTATTGCTATCGAATATAAGTAATATAAACCAAAACCTGCGAAAACAGCCGTTTTTAAGGTTTGATCCATTCCCTAAAAAAGATTGAAAAACGGGAGTTTTAGGGATAATGCAAATATCTTCAAACTTATCCAATTAAGTTCTCCGAGTATAAGTGATATTAGGAAAAAACATGCAAAAACGGCCAGTTTTGAGATTCAATCGATTTCTTTCAAAAAAGCTTGAAAAACGTCAGTTTGGGGAAAATAAACCGTTTTTCAAAATTAGCAAGTTATCGCTCTCGAATTTAAGTAATATAAACCAAAACCTGGAAAAACGGCCGTTTTTAAGGTTTGATCCATTTCCTAAAAAAGATGGAAAAACGGGAGTTTTGGGGATAATGCAAATATCTTCAAACTTATCCAATTAAGGTCTCCGATTATGAGTAATATTAGGCAAAAACATGCAAAAATGGCCAGTTTTGAGATTCGAGCGATTTCTTAAAAAAAGCTTGAAAAACGTCGGTTTTGGGAAAATAAACCGTTTTTCAAACTTAGCAAGTTATTGCTCTCGAATCTAAGTAATATAAACCAAAACCCGGAAAAACGGCCGTTTTTAATGTGTGATCCATTTACTATAAAAGATTGAAAAACGGGGGTTTTTAGGATAATGCAAATATCTTCAAACTTATCCAATTAAGGTCTCCGATTATGAGTAATATTAGGCAAAAACATGCAAAAATGGCCAGTTTTGAGATTCGAGCGATTTCTTTAAAAAGCTTGAAAAACGTCAGTTTTGGGAAAATAAACCGTTTTTCAACCTTAGCAAGTTATTGCTCTCGAATCTAAGTGATATTAACCAAAACCTGGAAAAACGGCCGTTTTATGGTTTAAACCATTTCCTAAAAATGATGGAAAAACACGAGTTTTTTGGATGATGCAAATATCTTTAAACTAATCCAATTAAGGTCTCCGATTATAAGTAATATTAGGCAAAAACATGGAAAAACGGCCGGTTTTGAGATTCAGGCGATTTCTTAAAAAAAGCTTGAAAAACGTCGGTTTTGGGAAAATAAACCGTTTTTCAAATATAGCAAGTTATAGCTATCGAATATAACTAATATAAACCAAAACCTGGAAATACGGCCGTTTTTAAGGTTTGATCCGAGTATAAGTAATATTAGGCAAAAACATGCAAAAACGGCCAGTTTTGAAATTCAATCGATTTCTTCAAAAAAGCTCGAAAAACGTCAGTTTTGGGAAAATAAACCGTTTTCCAAACTTAGCAATTTATTGCTCTCGAATCTAAGTAATATTAAGCAAGACCTGGAAAAACGGCCGTTTTAAGGTTTGATCCATTTCCTAAAAAAGATGGAAAAACGGGAGTTTTGGGGATAATGCAAATATCTTCAAACTTATCCAATTAAGGTCTCCGATTATAAGTAATATCAGGCAAAAAAGTGCAAAAACGGCCAGTTTTGAGATTCAATCGATTTCTTCAAAAAACTTCAAAAAACGTCAGTTTTGAGAAAATAAACCGTTTTTCAAACTTAGCAAGTTATTGCTCTCGAATCTAAGTAATATTAACCAAAACCTGGAAAAACGGCCGTTTTTAAGGTTTAAACCATTTCCTAAAAATGATGGTTAAAACGGGAGTTTTTTGGATGAAGCAAATATCTTCAAACCTATCCAATTAAGGTCTCCGAAAAAAAGTAATATTAGGCAAAAACATGCGAAAACGGCCAGGTTTGAGATTCGAGCGATTTCTTCAAAAAAGCTCGATAAACGTCAGTTTTGAGAAAATAAACCGTTTTTCAAACTTAGCAAGTTATTGCTCTCGAATCTAAGTAATATTAACCAAAACCTGGAAAAACGGCCGTTTTTAAGGTTTGATCCATTTCCTAAAAAAGATGGAAAAACGGGAGTTTTGGGGATAATGCAAATATCTTCAAACCTATCCAATTAAGGTCTCCGATTATAAGTAATATTAGGCAAAAACATGCAAAAACGGCCAGGTTTGAGATTCGAGCGATAATTTCAAAAAAGCTTTAAAAACGTCAGTTTTAAGCAAATAAACAATTTTTTAAACTTAGCAAGTTATTGCTCTCGAATTTAAGTAATATTAACCAAAACCTGGAAAAACGGGCGTTTTTAAGGTTTGATCCAATTCCTTAAAAAGTTTAAAAAACGGGAGTTTTTTGGATAATGCAAATATCTTCAAACTTCTCCAATTGAGGTCTCAGATTATAAGTAATATTAGGCAAAAACATGCAAAAACGGCCAGTTTTGAGATTCAATCGTTTTTTTCAAAAAAGCTCGAAAAACGTCGGTTTGGGAAAAATAAACCGTTTTTCAAACTTAGCAAGTTATTCCTTTCGAATCGAAGTAATATTAGGCGAAACCTGGAAAAACGGGCGTTTTTAAGGTTTGATCCATTTCCTAAAAAAGATGGAAAAACGGGAGTTTTTAGGATAATGCAAATATCTTCAAACTTATCCAATTAAGGTCTCCGATTATAAGTAATATCAGGCAAAAACATGCAAAAACGGCCAGTTTTGAGATTCAATCGATTTCTTCAAAAAAGCTCGAAAAACGTTAGTTTTGAGAAAATAAACCGTTTTTCAAACTTAGCAAGTTATTGCTCTCGAATCTAAGTAATATTAACACAAACCTGGAAAAATGGCCGTTTTTAAGGTTTAAACCATTTCCTAAAAATGATGGAAAAACGGGAGTTTTTTGGATGATGCAAATATCTTCAAACCTATCCAATTAAGGTCTCCGATTATCAGTAAGATTAGGCAAAAACATGCAAAAACGGCCAGTTTTGAGATTCAATCGATTTCTTCAAAAAAGCTTGAAAAACGTCAGTTTTGGGAAAATAAACCGTTTTTCAAATATAGCAAGTTATTGCTATCGAATATAAGTAATATAAACCAAAACCTGCGAAAACGGCCGTTTTTAAGGTTTGATCCATTCCCTAAAAAAGATTGAAAAACGGGAGTTTTAGGGATAATGCAAATATCTTCAAACTTATCCAATTAAGTTCTCCGAGTATAAGTGATATTAGAAAAAAACATGCAAAAACGGCCAGTTTTGAGATTCAATCGATTTCTTTCAAAAAAGCTTGAAAAACGTCAGTTTGGGGAAAATAAACCGTTTTTCAAAATTAGCAAGTTATCGCTCTCGAATTTAAGTAATATAAACCAAAACTTGGAAAAACGGCCGTTTTTAAGGTTTGATCCATTTCCTAAAAAAGATGGAAAAACGGAAGTTTTGGGGATAATGCAAATATCTTCAAACTTATCCAATTAAGGTCTCCGATTATAAGTAATATTAGGCAAAAACATGCAAAAATGGCCAGTATTGAGATTTAATCGATTTCTTCAAAAAAGCTTGAAAAACGTTAGTTTTGAGAAAATAAACCGTTTTTCAAACTTAGCAAGTTATTGCTCTAGAATCTAAGTAATATTAACAAAAACCTGCAAAAACGGCCGTTTTATGGTTTAAACCATTTCCTAAAAATGATGGAAAAACACGAGTTTTTTGGATGATGCAAATATCTTTAAACTAATCCAATTAAGGTCTCCGATTATAAGTAATATTAGGCAAAAACATGAAAAAACGGCCCGTTTTGAGATTCAAGCGATTTCTTAAAAAAAGCTTGAAAAACGTCGGTTTTGGGAAAATAAACCGTTTTTCAAATATAGCAAGTTATAGCTATCGAATATAACTAATATAAACCAAAACCTGGAAATACGGCCGTTTTTAAGGTTTGATCCGAGTATAAGTAATATTAGGCAAAAACATGCAAAAACGGCCAGTTTTGAAATTCAATCGATTTCTTCAAAAAAGCTCGAAAAACGTCAGTTTTGGGAAAATAAACCGTTTTCCAAACTTAGCAATTTATTGCTCTCGAATCTAAGTAATATTAAGCAAGACCTGGAAAAACGGCCGTTTTTAAGGTTTGATCCATTTCCTAAAAAAGATGGAAAAACGGGAGTTTTGGGGATAATGCAAATATCTTCAAACTTATCCAATTAAGGTCTCCGATTATAAGTAATATCAGGCAAAAAAGTGCAAAAACGGCCAGTTTTGAGATTCAATCGATTTCTTCAAAAAACTTCAAAAAACGTCAGTTTTGAGAAAATAAACCGTTTTTCAAACTTAGCAAGTTATTGCTCTCGAATCTAAGTAATATTAACCAAAACCTGGAAAAACGGCCGTTTTTAAGGTTTAAACCATTTCCTAAAAATGATGGTTAAAACGGGAGTTTTTTGCATGAAGCAAATATCTTCAAACCTATCCAATTAAGGTCTCCGAAAAAAAGTAATATTAGGCAAAAACATGCGAAAACGGCCAGGTTTGAGATTCGAGCGATTTCTTCAAAAAAGCTCGATAAACGTCAGTTTTGAGAAAATAAACCGTTTTTCAAACTTAGCAAGTTATTGCTCTCGAATCTAAGTAATATTAACCAAAACCTGGAAAAACGGCCGTTTTTAAGGTTTGATCCATTTCCTAAAAAAGATGGAAAAACGGGAGTTTTGGGGATAATGCAAATATCTTCAAACCTATCCAATTAAGGTCTCCGATTATAAGTAATATTAGGCAAAAACATGCAAAAACGGCCAGGTTTGAGATTCGAGCGATAATTTCAAAAAAGCTTTAAAAACGTCAGTTTTAAGCAAATAAACAATTTTTTAAACTTAGCAAGTTATTGCTCTCGAATTTAAGTAATATTAACCAAAACCTGGAAAAACGGGCGTTTTTAAGGTTTGATCCAATTCCTTAAAATGTTTAAAAAACGGGAGTTTTTTGGATAATGCAAATATCTTCAAACTTCTCCAATTGAGGTCTCAGATTATAAGTAATATTAGGCAAAAACATGCAAAAACGGCCAGTTTTGAGATTCAATCGTTTTTTTCAAAAAAGCTCGAAAAACGTCGGTTTGGGAAAAATAAACCGTTTTTCAAACTTAGCAAGTTATTCCTTTCGAATCGAAGTAATATTAGGCGAAACCTGGAAAAACGGGCGTTTTTAAGGTTTGATCCATTTCCTAAAAAAGATGGAAAAACGGGAGTTTTTAGGATAATGCAAATATCTTCAAACTTATCCAATTAAGGTCTCCGATTATAAGTAATATCAGGCAAAAACATGCAAAAACCGCCAGTTTTGAGATTCAATCGATTTCTTCAAAAAAGCTCGAAAAACGTTAGTTTTGAGAAAATAAACCGTTTTTCAAACTTAGCAAGTTATTGCTCTCGAATCTAAGTAATATTAACACAAACCTGGAAAAATGGCCGTTTTTAAGGTTTAAACCATTTCCTAAAAATGATGGAAAAACGGGAGTTTTTTGGATGATGCAAATATCTTCAAACCTATCCAATTAAGGTCTCCGATTATCAGTAAGATTAGGCAAAAACATGCAAAAACGGCCAGTTTTGAGATTCAATCGATTTCTTCAAAAAAGCTTGAAAAACGTCAGTTTTGGGAAAATAAACCGTTTTTCAAATATAGCAAGTTATTGCTATCGAATATAAGTAATATAAACCAAAACCTGCGAAAACGGCCGTTTTTAAGGTTTGATCCATTCCCTAAAAAAGATTGAAAAACGGGAGTTTTAGGGATAATGCAAATATCTTCAAACTTATCCAATTAAGTTCTCCGAGTATAAGTGATATTAGGAAAAAACATGCAAAAACGGCCAGTTTTGAGATTCAATCGATTTCTTTCAAAAAAGCTTGAAAAACGTCAGTTTGGGGAAAATAAACCGTTTTTCAAAATTAGCAAGTTATCGCTCTCGAATTTAAGTAATATAAACCAAAACCTGGAAAAACGGCCGTTTTTAAGGTTTGATCCATTTCCTAAAAAAGATGGAAAAACGGAAGTTTTGGGGATAATGCAAATATCTTCAAACTTATCCAATTAAGGTCTCCGATTATAAGTAATATTAGGCAAAAACATGCAAAAACGGCCAGTATTGAGATTCAATCGATTTCTTCAAAAAAGCTTGAAAAACGTTAGTTTTGAGAAAATAAACCGTTTTTCAAACTTAGCAAGTTATTGCTCTAGAATCTAAGTAATATTAACAAAAACCTGCAAAAACGGCCGTTTTATGGTTTAAACCATTTCCTAAAAATGATGGAAAAACACGAGTTTTTTGGATGATGCAAATATCTTTAAACTAATCCAATTAAGGTCTCCGATTATAAGTAATATTAGGCAAAAACATGAAAAAACGGCCCGTTTTGAGATTCAAGCGATTTCTTAAAAAAAGCTTGAAAAACGTCGGTTTTGGGAAAATAAACCGTTTTTCAAATATAGCAAGTTATAGCTATCGAATATAAGTAATATAAACCAAAACCTGGAAAAACGGCCGTTTTTAAGGTTTGATCCGAGTATAAGTAATATTAGGCAAAAACATGCAAAAACGGCCAGTTTTGAAATTCAATCGATTTCTTCAAAAAAAGCTCGAAAAACGTCAGTTTTGGGAAAATAAACCGTTTTCCAAACTTAGCAATTTATTGCTCTCGAATCTAAGTAATATTAAGCAAGACCTGGAAAAACGGCCGTTTTTAAGGTTTGATCCATTTCCTAAAAAAGATGGAAAAATGGGAGTTTTGGGGATAATGCAAATATCTTCAAACTTTTTCCAATTAAGGTCTCCGATTATCAGTAAGATTAGGCAAAAACATGCAAAAACGGCCAGTTTTGAGATTCAATCGATTTCTTCAAAAAAGCTTGAAAAACGTCAGTTTTGGGAAAATAAACCGTTTTTCAAATATAGCAAGTTATTGCTATCGAATATAAGTAATATAAACCAAAACCTGCAAAAACGGTCGTTTTTAAGGTTTGATCCATTTCCTAAAAAAGATTAAAAAACGAGAGTTTTTTGGATAATGCAAGTATCTTCAAACTTATCCAATTAAGGTCTCCGATTATAAATAATATTAGGCAAAAACATGGAAAAACGGCCGGTTTGAGATTCAAGCGATTTCTTAAAAAAAGCTTGAAAAACGTCAGTTTTGGGAAAATAAACCGTTTTTCAAATATAGCAAGTTATTGCTATCGAATATAAGTAATATAAACCAAAACCTGGAAAAACGGCCGTTTTTAAGGTTTGATCCATTTCCTAAAAAAGATTGAAAAACGGGAGTTTTTTGGATAATGCAAATATCTTCAAACTTATCCAATTAAGTTCTCCGAGTATAAGTAATATTAGGCAAAAACATGCAAAAACGGCCAGTTTTGAGATTTAATCGATTACTTCAAAGAAGCTCGATAAACGTCAGTTTTGAGAAAATAAACCGTTTTTCAAACTTAGCAAGTTATTGCTCTCGAATCTAAGTAATATTAACCAAAACCTGGAAATACGGCCGTTTTTAAGGTTTAAACCATTTCCTAAAAATGATGGTTAAAACGGGAGTTTTTTGGATGAAGCAAATATCTTCAACCTATCCAATTAAGGTCTCCGATTATAAGTAATATTAGGCAAAAACATGCAAAAACGGCCAGGTTTGAGATTCGAGCAATAATTTCAAAAAAGCTTTAAAAACGTCAGTTTTGAGCAAATAAACAATTTTTTAAACTTAACAAGTTATTGCTCTCGAATTTAAGTAATATTAACCAAAACCTGGAAAAACGGCCGTTTTAGAGAATTGATCCATTTCCTAAAAACATTGAAAAACGGGAGTTTGGGGGATAATGCAAATATCTTCAAACCTATCCAATTAAGGTCTCCGATTATAAGTAATATTAGGCAAAAACATGCAAAAACGGCCAGGTTTGAGATTCGAGCGATAATTTCAAAAAAAGCTTTAAAAACGTCAGTTTTAAGCAAATAAACAATTTTTTAAACTTAGCAAGTTATTGCTCTCGAATCTAAGTAATATAAACCAAAACCCGGAAAAACGGCCGTTTTTAATGTGTGATCCATTTACTATAAAATATTAAAAAACGGGGGTTTTTAGGATAATGCAAATATCTTCAAACTTATCCAATTAAGGTCTCCGATTATGAGTAATATTAGGCAAAAACATGCAAAAATGGCCAGTTTTGAGATTCGAGCGATTTCTTTAAAAAGCTTGAAAAACGTCAGTTTTGGGAAAATAAACCGTTTTTCAAACTTAGCAATTTATTGCTCTCGAATCTAAGTAATATTAAGCAAGACCTGGAAAAACGGCAGGTTTAAGGTTTAAACCATTTCCTAAAAATGATGGAAAACGGGATTTTTTGGATGATGCAAATATCTTTAAACTAATCCAATTAAGGTCTCCAATTATAAGTAATATTAGGCAAAAACATGGAAAAACGGCCGGTTTTGAGATTCAAGCGATTTCTTAAAAAAAGCTTGAAAAACGTCGGTTTGGGAAAATAAACCGTTTTTCAAACCTAGCAAGTTATAGCTATCGAATAAAAGTAATATAAACCAAAACCTGGAAAAACGGCCGTTTTATGGTTTAAACCATTTCCTAAAAATGATGGAAAAACACGAGTTTTTTGGATGATGCAAATATCTTTAAACTAATCCAATTAAGGTCTCCGATTATAAGTAATATTAGGCAAAAACATGCAAAAACGGCCAGGTTTGAGATTCGAGCGATAATTTCAAAAAAGCTTTAAAAACGTCAGTTTTAAGCAAATAAACAATTTTTTAAACTTAGCAAGTTATTGCTCTCGAATTTAAGTAATATTAACCAAAACCTGGAAAAACGGGCGTTTTTAAGGTTTGATCCAATTCCTTAAAAAGTTTAAAAAACGGGAGTTTTTTGGATAATGCAAATATCTTCAAACTTCTCCAATTGAGGTCTCAGATTATAAGTAATATTAGGCAAAAACATGCAAAAACGGCCAGTTTTGAGATTCAATCGTTTTTTTCAAAAAAGCTCGAAAAACGTCGGTTTGGGAAAAATAAACCGTTTTTCAAACTTAGCAAGTTATTCCTTTCGAATCGAAGTAATATTAGGCGAAACCTGGAAAAACGGGCGTTTTTAAGGTTTGATCCATTTCCTAAAAAAGATGGAAAAACGGGAGTTTTTAGGATAATGCAAATATCTTCAAACTTATCCAATTAAGGTCTCCGATTATAAGTAATATCAGGCAAAAACATGCAAAAACGGCCAGTTTTGAGATTCAATCGATTTCTTCAAAAAAGCTCGAAAAACGTTAGTTTTGAGAAAATAAACCGTTTTTCAAACTTAGCAAGTTATTGCTCTCGAATCTAAGTAATATTAACACAAACCTGGAAAAATGGCCGTTTTTAAGGTTTAAACCATTTCCTAAAAATGATGGAAAAACGGGAGTTTTTTGGATGATGCAAATATCTTCAAACCTATCCAATTAAGGTCTCCGATTATCAGTAAGATTAGGCAAAAACATGCAAAAACGGCCAGTTTTGAGATTCAATCGATTTCTTCAAAAAAGCTTGAAAAACGTCAGTTTTGGGAAAATAAACCGTTTTTCAAATATAGCAAGTTATTGCTATCGAATATAAGTAATATAAACCAAAACCTGCGAAAACGGCCGTTTTTAAGGTTTGATCCATTCCCTGAAAAAGATTGAAAAACGGGAGTTTTAGGGATAATGCAAATATCTTCAAACCTATCCAATTAAGGTCTCCGATTATCAGTAAGATTAGGCAAAAACATGCAAAAACGGCCAGTTTTGAGATTCAATCGATTTCTTCAAAAAAGCTTGAAAAACGTCAGTTTTGGGAAAATAAACCGTTTTTCAAATATAGCAAGTTATTGCTATCGAATATAAGTAATATAAACCAAAACCTGCGAAAACGGCCGTTTTTAAGGTTTGATCCATTCCCTAAAAAAGATTGAAAAACGGGAGTTTTAGGGATAATGCAAATATCTTCAAACTTATCCAATTAAGTTCTCCGAGTATAAGTGATATTAGGAAAAAACATGCAAAAACGGCCAGTTTTGAGATTCAATCGATTTCTTTCAAAAAAGCTTGAAAAACGTCAGTTTGGGGAAAATAAACCGTTTTTCAAAATTAGCAAGTTATCGCTCTCGAATTTAAGTAATATAAACCAAAACCTGGAAAAACGGCCGTTTTTAAGGTTTGATCCATTTCCTAAAAAAGATGGAAAAACGGAAGTTTTGGGGATAATGCAAATATCTTCAAACTTATCCAATTAAGGTCTCCGATTATAAGTAATATTAGGCAAAAACATGCAAAAACGGCCAGTATTGAGATTCAATCGATTTCTTCAAAAAAGCTTGAAAAACGTTAGTTTTGAGAAAATAAACCGTTTTTCAAACTTAGCAAGTTATTGCTCTAGAATCTAAGTAATATTAACAAAAACCTGCAAAAACGGCCGTTTTATGGTTTAAACCATTTCCTAAAAATGATGGAAAAACACGAGTTTTTTGGATGATGCAAATATCTTTAAACTAATCCAATTAAGGTCTCCGATTATAAGTAATATTAGGCAAAAACATGAAAAAACGGCCCGTTTTGAGATTCAAGCGATTTCTTAAAAAAAGCTTGAAAAACGTCGGTTTTGGGAAAATAAACCGTTTTTCAAATATAGCAAGTTATAGCTATCGAATATAAGTAATATAAACCAAAACCTGGAAAAACGGCCGTTTTTAAGGTTTGATCCGAGTATAAGTAATATTAGGCAAAAACATGCAAAAACGGCCAGTTTTGAAATTCAATCGATTTCTTCAAAAAAAGCTCGAAAAACGTCAGTTTTGGGAAAATAAACCGTTTTCCAAACTTAGCAATTTATTGCTCTCGAATCTAAGTAATATTAAGCAAGACCTGGAAAAACGGCCGTTTTTAAGGTTTGATCCATTTCCTAAAAAAGATGGAAAAATGGGAGTTTTGGGGATAATGCAAATATCTTCAAACTTTTTCCAATTAAGGTCTCCGATTATCAGTAAGATTAGGCAAAAACATGCAAAAACGGCCAGTTTTGAGATTCAATCGATTTCTTCAAAAAAGCTTGAAAAACGTCAGTTTTGGGAAAATAAACCGTTTTTCAAATATAGCAAGTTATTGCTATCGAATATAAGTAATATAAACCAAAACCTGCAAAAACGGTCGTTTTTAAGGTTTGATCCATTTCCTAAAAAAGATTGAAAAACGGGAGTTTTTAGAAATAATGCAAATATCTTCAAACTTATCCAATTAAGTTCTCCGATTATAAGTAATATTAGGCAAAAACATGCACAAACAGCCAGTTTTGAGATTCAATCGATTTCTTCAAAAAAGCTTGAAAAACGTCAGTTTTGGGAAAATAAACCGTTTTTCAAACTTAGCAAGTTATTGCTCTCGAATCTAAGTAATATAAACCAAAACCTGAAAAAACGGCCGTTTTTAAAGGTTGATCCATTTCCTAAAAAAGATTAAAAAACGAGAGTTTTTTGGATAATGCAAGTATCTTCAAACTTATCCAATTAAGGTCTCCGATTATAAATAATATTAGGCAAAAACATGGAAAAACGGCCGGTTTGAGATTCAAGCGATTTCTTAAAAAAAGCTTGAAAAACGTCAGTTTTGGGAAAATAAACCGTTTTTCAAATATAGCAAGTTATTGCTTTCGAATATAAGTAATATAAACCAAAACCTGGAAAAACGGCCGTTTTTAAGGTTTGATCCATTTCCTAAAAAAGATTGAAAAACGGGAGTTTTTTGGATAATGCAAATATCTTCAAACTTATCCAATTAAGTTCTCTGAGTATAAGTAATATTAGGCAAAAACATGCAAAAACGGCCAGTTTTGAGATTCAATCGATTACTTCAAAGAAGCTCGATAAACGTCAGTTTTGAGAAAATAAACCGTTTTTCAAACTTAGCAAGTTATTGCTCTCGAATCTAAGTAATATTAACCAAAACCTGGAAATACGGCCGTTTTTAAGGTTTAAACCATTTCCTAAAAATGATGGTTAAAACGGGAGTTTTTTGGATGAAGCAAATATCTTCAAACCTATCCAATTAAGGTCTCCGATTATAAGTAATATTAGGCAAAAACATGCAAAAACGGCCAGGTTTGAGATTCGAGCAATAATTTCAAAAAAGCTTTAAAAACGTCAGTTTTGAGCAAATAAACAATTTTTTAAACTTAACAAGTTATTGCTCTCGAATTTAAGTAATATTAACCAAAACCTGGAAAAACGGCCGTTTTAGAGAATTGATCCATTTCCTAAAAACATTGAAAAACGGGAGTTTGGGGGATAATGCAAATATCTTCAAACCTATCCAATTAAGGTCTCCGATTATAAGTAATATTAGGCAAAAACATGCAAAAACGGCCAGGTTTGAGATTCGAGCGATAATTTCAAAAAAAGCTTTAAAAACGTCAGTTTTAAGCAAATAAACAATTTTTTAAACTTAGCAAGTTATTGCTCTCGAATCTAAGTAATATAAACCAAAACCCGGAAAAACGGCCGTTTTTAATGTGTGATCCATTTACTATAAAATATTGAAAAACGGGGGTTTTTAGGATAATGCAAATATCTTCAAACTTATCCAATTAAGGTCTCCGATTATGAGTAATATTAGGCAAAAACATGCAAAAATGGCCAGTTTTGAGATTCGAGCGATTTCTTTAAAAAGCTTGAAAAACGTCAGTTTTGGGAAAATAAACCGTTTTTCAAACTTAGCAATTTATTGCTCTCGAATCTAAGTAATATTAAGCAAGACCTGGAAAAACGGCAGGTTTAAGGTTTAAACCATTTCCTAAAAATGATGGAAAACGGGATTTTTTGGATGATGCAAATATCTTTAAACTAATCCAATTAAGGTCTCCAATTATAAGTAATATTAGGCAAAAACATGGAAAAACGGCCGGTTTTGAGATTTAAGCGATTTCTTAAAAAAAGCTTGAAAAACGTCGGTTTGGGAAAATAAACCGTTTTTCAAACCTAGCAAGTTATAGCTATCGAATAAAAGTAATATAAACCAAAACCTGGAAAAACGGCCGTTTTATGGTTTAAACCATTTCCTAAAAATGATGGAAAAACACGAGTTTTTTGGATGATGCAAATATCTTTAAACTAATCCAATTAAGGTCTCCGATTATAAGTAATATTAGGCAAAAACATGCAAAAACGGCCAGGTTTGAGATTCGAGCGATAATTTCAAAAAAGCTTTAAAAACGTCAGTTTTAAGCAAATAAACAATTTTTTAAACTTAGCAAGTTATTGCTCTCGAATTTAAGTAATATTAACCAAAACCTGGAAAAACGGGCGTTTTTAAGGTTTGATCCAATTCCTTAAAAAGTTTAAAAAACGGGAGTTTTTTGGATAATGCAAATATCTTCAAACTTCTCCAATTGAGGTCTCAGATTATAAGTAATATTAGGCAAAAACATGCAAAAACGGCCAGTTTTGAGATTCAATCGTTTTTTTCAAAAAAGCTCGAAAAACGTCGGTTTGGGAAAAATAAACCGTTTTTCAAACTTAGCAAGTTATTCCTTTCGAATCGAAGTAATATTAGGCGAAACCTGGAAAAACGGGCGTTTTTAAGGTTTGATCCATTTCCTAAAAAAGATGGAAAAACGGGAGTTTTTAGGATAATGCAAATATCTTCAAACTTATCCAATTAAGGTCTCCGATTATAAGTAATATCAGGCAAAAACATGCAAAAACGGCCAGTTTTGAGATTCAATCGATTTCTTCAAAAAAGCTCGAAAAACGTTAGTTTTGAGAAAATAAACCGTTTTTCAAACTTAGCAAGTTATTGCTCTCGAATCTAAGTAATATTAACACAAACCTGGAAAAATGGCCGTTTTTAAGGTTTAAACCATTTCCTAAAAATGATGGAAAAACGGGAGTTTTTTGGATGATGCAAATATCTTCAAACCTATCCAATTAAGGTCTCCGATTATCAGTAAGATTAGGCAAAAACATGCAAAAACGGCCAGTTTTGAGATTCAATCGATTTCTTCAAAAAAGCTTGAAAAACGTCAGTTTTGGGAAAATAAACCGTTTTTCAAATATAGCAAGTTATTGCTATCGAATATAAGTAATATAAACCAAAACCTGCGAAAACGGCCGTTTTTAAGGTTTGATCATTCCCTAAAAAAGATTGAAAAACGGGAGTTTTAGGGATAATGCAAATATCTTCAAACTTATCCAATTAAGTTCTCCGAGTATAAGTGATATTAGGAAAAAACATGCAAAAACGGCCAGTTTTGAGATTCAATCGATTTCTTTCAAAAAAGCTTGAAAAACGTCAGTTTGGGGAAAATAAACCGTTTTTCAAAATTAGCAAGTTATCGCTCTCGAATTTAAGTAATATAAACCAAAACCTGGAAAAACGGCCGTTTTTAAGGTTTGATCCATTTCCTAAAAAAGATGGAAAAACGGAAGTTTTGGGGATAATGCAAATATCTTCAAACTTATCCAATTAAGGTCTCCGATGATAAGTAATATTAGGCAAAAACATGCAAAAACGGCCAGTATTGAGATTCAATCGATTTCTTCAAAAAAGCTTGAAAAACGTTAGTTTTGAGAAAATAAACCGTTTTTCAAACTTAGCAAGTTATTGCTCTAGAATCTAAGTAATATTAACAAAAACCTGCAAAAACGGCCGTTTTATGGTTTAAACCATTTCCTAAAAATGATGGAAAAACACGAGTTTTTTGGATGATGCAAATATCTTTAAACTAATCCAATTAAGGTCTCCGATTATAAGTAATATTAGGCAAAAACATGCAAAAACGGCCAGGTTTGAGATTCGAGCGATAATTTCAAAAAAGCTTTAAAAACGTCAGTTTTAAGCAAATAAACAATTTTTTAAACTTAGCAAGTTATTGCTCTCGAATTTAAGTAATATTAACCAAAACCTGGAAAAACGGGCGTTTTTAAGGTTTGATCCAATTCCTTAAAAAGTTTAAAAAACGGGAGTTTTTTGGATAATGCAAGTATCTTCAAACTTATCCAATTAAGGTCTCCGATTATAAATAATATTAGGCAAAAACATGGAAAAACGGCCGGTTTGAGATTCAAGCGATTTCTTAAAAAAAGCTTGAAAAACGTCAGTTTTGGGAAAATAAACCGTTTTTCAAATATAGCAAGTTATAGCTATCGAATATAAGTAATATAAACCAAAACCTGGAAAAACGGCCGTTTTTAAGGTTTGATCCGAGTATAAGTAATATTAGGCAAAAACATGCAAAAACGGCCAGTTTTGAAATTCAATCGATTTCTTCAAAAAAAGCTCGAAAAACGTCAGTTTTGGGAAAATAAACCGTTTTCCAAACTCAGCAATTTATTGCTCTCGAATCTAAGTAATATTAAGCAAGACCTGGAAAAACGGCCGTTTTTAAGGTTTGATCCATTTCCTAAAAAAGATGGAAAAATGGGAGTTTTGGGGATAATGCAAATATCTTCAAACTTTTTCCAATTAAGGTCTCCGATTATCAGTAAGATTAGGCAAAAACATGCAAAAACGGCCAGTTTTGAGATTCAATCGATTTCTTCAAAAAAGCTTGAAAAACGTCAGTTTTGGGAAAATAAACCGTTTTTCAAATATAGCAAGTTATTGCTATCGAATATAAGTAATATAAACCAAAACCTGCAAAAACGGTCGTTTTTAAGGTTTGATCCATTTCCTAAAAAAGATTGAAAAACGGGAGTTTTTAGAAATAATGCAAATATCTTCAAACTTATCCAATTAAGTTCTCCGATTATAAGTAATATTAGGCAAAAACATGCACAAACAGCCAGTTTTGAGATTCAATCGATTTCTTCAAAAAAGCTTGAAAAACGTCAGTTTTGGGAAAATAAACCGTTTTTCAAACTTAGCAAGTTATTGCTCTCGAATCTAAGTAATATAAACCAAAACCTGAAAAAACGGCCGTTTTTAAAGGTTGATCCATTTCCTAAAAAAGATTAAAAAACGAGAGTTTTTTGGATAATGCAAGTATCTTCAAACTTATCCAATTAAGGTCTCCGATTATAAATAATATTAGGCAAAAACATGGAAAAACGGCCGGTTTGAGATTCAAGCGATTTCTTAAAAAAAGCTTGAAAAACGTCAGTTTTGGGAAAATAAACCGTTTTTCAAATATAGCAAGTTATTGCTATCGAATATAAGTAATATAAACCAAAACCTGGAAAAACGGCCGTTTTTAAGGTTTGATCCATTTCCTAAAAAAGATTGAAAAACGGGAGTTTTTTGGATAATGCAAATATCTTCAAACTTATCCAATTAAGTTCTCCGAGTATAAGTAATATTAGGCAAAAACATGCAAAAACAGCCAGTTTTGAGATTCAATCGATTACTTCAAAGAAGCTCGATAAACGTCAGTTTTGAGAAAATAAACCGTTTTTCAAACTTAGCAAGTTATTGCTCTCGAATCTAAGTAATATTAACCAAAACCTGGAAATACGGCCGTTTTTAAGGTTTAAACCATTTCCTAAAAATGATGGTTAAAACGGGAGTTTTTTGGATGAAGCAAATATCTTCAAACCTATCCAATTAAGGTCTCCGATTATAAGTAATATTAGGCAAAAACATGCAAAAACGGCCAGGTTTGAGATTCGAGCAATAATTTCAAAAAAGCTTTAAAAACGTCAGTTTTGAGCAAATAAACAATTTTTTAAACTTAACAAGTTATTGCTCTCGAATTTAAGTAATATTAACCAAAACCTGGAAAAACGGCCGTTTTAGAGAATTGATCCATTTCCTAAAAACATTGAAAAACGGGAGTTTGGGGGATAATGCAAATATCTTCAAACCTATCCAATTAAGGTCTCCGATTATAAGTAATATTAGGCAAAAACATGCAAAAACGGCCAGGTTTGAGATTCGAGCGATAATTTCAAAAAAAGCTTTAAAAACGTCAGTTTTAAGCAAATAAACAATTTTTTAAACTTAGCAAGTTATTGCTCTCGAATCTAAGTAATATAAACCAAAACCCGGAAAAACGGCCGTTTTTAATGTGTGATCCATTTACTATAAAAGATTGAAAAACGGGGGTTTTTAGGATAATGCAAATATCTTCAAACTTATCCAATTAAGGTCTCCGATTATGAGTAATATTAGGCAAAAACATGCAAAAATGGCCAGTTTTGAGATTCGAGCGATTTCTTTAAAAAGCTTGAAAAACGTCAGTTTTGGGAAAATAAACCGTTTTTCAAACTTAGCAATTTATTGCTCTCGAATCTAAGTAATATTAAGCAAGACCTGGAAAAACGGCAGGTTTAAGGTTTAAACCATTTCCTAAAAATGATGGAAAACGGGATTTTTTGGATGATGCAAATATCTTTAAACTAATCCAATTAAGGTCTCCAATTATAAGTAATATTAGGCAAAAACATGGAAAAACGGCCGGTTTTGAGATTCAAGCGATTTCTTAAAAAAAGCTTGAAAAACGTCAGTTTTGGGAAAATAAACCGTTTTTCAAACTTAGCAATTTATTGCTCTCGAATCTAAGTAATATTAAGCAAGACCTGGAAAAACGGCAGGTTTAAGGTTTAAACCATTTCCTAAAAATGATGGAAAACGGGATTTTTTGGATGATGCAAATATCTTTAAACTAATCCAATTAAGGTCTCCAATTATAAGTAATATTAGGCAAAAACATGCAAAAACGGCCAGTTTTGAGATTCAATCGTTTTTTTCAAAAAAGCTCGAAAAACGTCAGTTTTGGAAAAATAAACCGTTTTTCAAACTTAGCAAGTTATTCCTTTCGAATCGAAGTAATATTAAGCGAAACCTGGAAAAACGGGCGTTTTTAAGGTTTGATCCATTTCCTAAAAAAGATGGAAAAACGGGAGTTTTTAGGATAATGCAAATATCTTCAAACTTATCCAATTAAGGTCTCCGATTATAAGTAATATCAGGCAAAAACATGCAAAAACGGCCAGTTTTGAGATTCAATCGATTTCTTCAAAAAAGCTCGAAAAACGTTGGTTTGAGAAAATAAACCGTTTTTCAAACTTAGCAATTTATTGCTCTCGAATCTAAGTAATATTAACACAAACCTGGAAAAATGGCCGTTTTTAAGGTTAAAACCATTTCCTAAAAATGATGGAAAAACGGGAGTTTTTTGGATGATGCAAATATCTTCAAACCTATCCAATTAAGGTCTCCGATTATCAGTAAGATTAGGCAAAAACATGCAAAAACGGCCAGTTTTGAGATTCAATCGATTTCTTCAAAAAAGCTTGAAAAACGTCAGTTTTGGGAAAATAAACCGTTTTTCAAATATAGCAAGTTATTGCTATCGAATATAAGTAATATAAACCAAAACCTGCGAAAACGGCCGTTTTTAAGGTTTGATCCATTCCCTAAAAAAGATTGAAAAACGGGAGTTTTAGGGATAATGCAAATATCTTCAAACTTATCCAATTAAGGTCTCCGATTATGAGTAATATTAGGAAAAAACATGCAAAAACGGCCAGTTTTGAGATTCAATCGATTTCTTTCAAAAAAGCTTGAAAAACGTCAGTTTGGGGAAAATAAACCGTTTTTCAAAATTAGCAAGTTATCGCTCTCGAATTTAAGTAATATAAACCAAAACCTGGAAAAACGGCCGTTTTTAAGGTTTGATCCATTTCCTAAAAAAGATGGAAAAACGGGAGTTTTGGGGATAATGCAAATATCTTCAAACTTATCCAATTAAGGTCTCCGATTATGAGTAATATTAGGCAAAAACATGCAAAAACGGCCAGTATTGAGATTCAATCGATTTCTTCAAAAAAGCTTGAAAAACGTTAGTTTTGAGAAAATAAACCGTTTTTCAAACTTAGCAAGTTATTGCTCTAGAATCTAAGTAATATTAACAAAAACCTGCAAAAACGGCCGTTTTATGGTTTAAACCATTTCCTAAAAATGATGGAAAAACACGAGTTTTTTGGATGATGCAAATATCTTTAAACTAATCCAATTAAGGTCTCCGATTATAAGTAATATTAGGCAAAAACATGAAAAAACGGCCCGTTTTGAGATTCAAGCGATTTCTTAAAAAAAAGCTTGAAAAACGTCGGTTTTGGGAAAATAAACCGTTTTTCAAATATAGCAAGTTATAGCTATCGAATATAACTAATATAAACCAAAACCTGGAAATACGGCCGTTTTTAAGGTTTGATCCAAGTATAAGTAATATTAGGCAAAAACATGCAAAAACGGCCAGTTTTGAAATTCAATCGATTTCTTCAAAAAAGCTCGAAAAACGTCAGTTTTGGAAAAATAAACCGTTTTCCAAACTTAGCAATTTATTGCTCTCGAATCTAAGTAATATTAAGCAAGACCTGGAAAAACGGCCGTTTTTAAGGTTTGAACCATTTCCTAAAAAAGATGGAAAAACGGGAGTTTTGGGGATAATGCAAATATCTTCAAACTTATCCAATTAAGGTCTCCGATTATAAGTAATATCAGGCAAAAAAGTGCAAAAACGGCCAGTTTTGAGATTCAATCGATTTCTTCAAAAAACTTCAAAAAACGTCAGTTTTGAGAAAATAAACCGTTTTTCAAACTTAGCAAGTTATTGCTCTCGAATCTAAGTAATATTAACCAAAACCTGGAAAAACGGCCGTTTTTAAGGTTTAAACCATTTCCTAAAAATGATGGTTAAAACGGGAGTTTTTTGGATGAAACAAATATCTTCAAACCTATCCAATTAAGGTCTCCGAAAAAAAGTAATATTAGGCAAAAACATGCAAAAACGGCCAGGTTTGAGATTCGAGCGATTTCTTCAAAAAAGCTCGATAAACGTCAGTTTTGAGAAAATAAACCGTTTTTCAAACTTAGCAAGTTATTGCTCTCGAATCTAAGTAATATTAACCAAAACCTGGAAAAACGGCCGTTTTTAAGGTTTAAACCATTTCCTAAAAATGATGGTTAAAACGGGAGTTTTTTGGATGAAGCAAATATCTTCAAACCTATCCAATTAAGGTCTCCGATTATAAGTAATATTAGGCAAAAACATGCAAAAACGGCCAGGTTTGAGATTCGAGCAATAATTTCAAAAAAGCTTTAAAAACGTCAGTTTTGAGCAAATAAACAATTTTTTAAACTTAACAAGTTATTGCTCTCGAATTTAAGTAATATTAACCAAAACCTGGAAAAACGGCCGTTTTAGAGAATTGATCCATTTCCTAAAAACATTGAAAAACGGGAGTTTGGGGGATAATGCAAATATCTTCAAACCTATCCAATTAAGGTCTCCGATTATAAGTAATATTAGGCAAAAACATGCAAAAACGGCCAGGTTTGAGATTCGAGCGATAATTTCAAAAAAGCTTTAAAAACGTCAGTTTTAAGCAAATAAACAATTTTTTAAACTTAGCAAGTTATTGCTCTCGAATTTAAGTAATATTAACCAAAACCTGGAAAAACGGGCGTTTTTAAGGTTTGATCCAATTCCTAAAAAAGATTGAAAAACGGGAGTTATTTGGATAATGCAAATATCTTTAAACTTATCCAATTGAGGTCTCAGATTATAAGTAATATTAGGCAAAAACATGCAAAAACGGCCAGTTTTGAGATTCAATCGTTTTTTTCAAAAAAGCTCGAAAAACGTCAGTTTTGGAAAAATAAACCGTTTTTCAAACTTAGCAAGTTATTCCTTTCGAATCGAAGTAATATTAGGCGAAACCTGGAAAAACGGGCGTTTTTAAGGTTTGATCCATTTCCTAAAAAAGATGGAAAAACGGGAGTTTTTAGAATAATGCAAATATCTTCAAACTTATCCAATTAAGGTCTCCGATTATAAGTAATATCAGGCAAAAACATGCAAAAACGGCCAGTTTTGAGATTCAATCGATTTCTTCAAAAAAGCTCGAAAAACGTTAGTTTTGAGAAAATAAACCGTTTTTCAAACTTAGCAAGTTATTGCTCTCGAATCTAAGTAATATTAACACAAACCTGGAAAAATGGCCGTTTTTAAGGTTTAAACCATTTCCTAAAAATGATGGAAAAACGGGAGTTTTTTGGATGATGCAAATATCTTCAAACCTATCCAATTAAGGTCTCCGATTATCAGTAAGATTAGGCAAAAACATGCAAAAACGGCCAGTTTTGAGATTCAATTGATTTCTTCAAAAAAGCTTGAAAAACGTCAGTTTTGGGAAAATAAACCGTTTTTCAAATATAGCAAGTTATTGCTATCGAATATAAGTAATATAAACCAAAACCTGCGAAAACGGCCGTTTTTAAGGTTTGATCCATTCCCTAAAAAAGATTGAAGAACGGGAGTTTTAGGGATAATGCAAATATCTTCAAACTTATCCAATTAAGTTCTCCGAGTATAAGTGATATTAGGAAAAAACATGCAAAAACGGCCAGTTTTGAGATTCAATCGATTTCTTTCAAAAAAGCTTGAAAAACGTCAGTTTGGGGAAAATAAACCGTTTTTCAAAATTAGCAAGTTATCGCTCTCGAATTTAAGTAATATAAACCAAAACCTGGAAAAACGGCCGTTTTTAAGGTTTGATCCATTTCCTAAAAAAGATGGAAAAACGGAAGTTTTGGGGATAATGCAAATATCTTCAAACTTATCCAATTAAGGTCTCCGATTATAAGTAATATTAGGCAAAAACATGCAAAAACGGCCAGTATTGAGATTCAATCGATTTCTTCAAAAAAGCTTGAAAAACGTTAGTTTTGAGAAAATAAACCGTTTTTCAAACTTAGCAAGTTATTGCTCTAGAATCTAAGTAATATTAACAAAAACCTGCAAAAACGGCCGTTTTATGGTTTAAACCATTTCCTAAAAATGATGGAAAAACACGAGTTTTTTGGATGATGCAAATATCTTTAAACTAATCCAATTAAGGTCTCCGATTATAAGTAATACTAGGCAAAAACATGAAAAAACGGCCCGTTTTGAGATTCAAGCGATTTCTTAAAAAAGCTTGAAAAACGTCGGTTTTGGGAAAATAAACCGTTTTTCAAATATAGCAAGTTATTGCTATCGAATATAAGTAATATAAACCAAAACCTGCAAAAACGGTCGTTTTTAAGGTTTGATCCATTTCCTAAAAAAGATTGAAAAACGGGAGTTTTTAGAAATAATGCAAATATCTTCAAACTTATCCAATTAAGTTCTCCGATTATAAGTAATATTAGGCAAAAACATGCACAAACAGCCAGTTTTGAGATTCAATCGATTTCTTCAAAAAAGCTTGAAAAACGTCAGTTTTGGCAAAATAAACCGTTTTTCAAACTTAGCAAGTTATTGCTCTCGAATCTAAGTAATATAAACCAAAACCTGAAAAAACGGCCGTTTTTAAAGGTTGATCCATTTCCTAAAAAAGATTAAAAAACGAGAGTTTTTTGGATAATGCAAGTATCTTCAAACTTATCCAATTAAGGTCTCCGATTATAAATAATATTAGGCAAAAACATGGAAAAACGGCCGGTTTGAGATTCAAGCGATTTCTTAAAAAAAGCTTGAAAAACGTCAGTTTTGGGAAAATAAACCGTTTTTCAAATATAGCAAGTTATTGCTATCGAATATAAGTAATATAATCCAAAACCTGGAAAAACGGCCGTTTTTAAGGTTTGATCCATTTCCTAAAAAAGATTGAAAAACGGGAGTTTTTTGGATAATGCAAATATCTTCAAACTTATCCAATTAAGTTCTCCGAGTATAAGTAATATTAGGCAAAAACATGCAAAAACGGCCAGTTTTGAGATTCAATCGATTACTTCAAAGAAGCTCGATAAACGTCAGTTTTGAGAAAATAAACCGTTTTTCAAACTTAGCAAGTTATTGCTCTCGAATCTAAGTAATATTAACCAAAACCTGGAAAAACGGCCGTTTTTAAGGTTTAAACCATTTCCTAAAAATGATGGTTAAAACGGGAGTTTTTTGGATGAAGCAAATATCTTAAAACCTATCCAATTAAGGTCTCCGATTATAAGTAATATTAGGCAAAAACATGCAAAAACGGCCAGGTTTGAGATTCGAGCAATAATTTCAAAAAAGCTTTAAAAACGTCAGTTTTGAGCAAATAAACAATTTTTTAAACTTAATAAGTTATTGCTCTCGAATTTAAGTAATATTAACCAAAACCTGGAAAAACGGCCGTTTTAGAGAATTGATCCATTTCCTAAAAACATTGAAAAACGGGAGTTTGGGGGATAATGCAAATATCTTCAAACCTATCCAATTAAGGTCTCCGATTATAAGTAATATTAGGCAAAAACATGCAAAAACGGCCAGGTTTGAGATCCGAGCGATAATTTCAAAAAAGCTTTAAAAACGTCAGTTTTAAGCAAATAAACAATTTTTTAAACTTAGCAAGTTATTGCTCTCGAATCTAAGTAATATAAACCAAAACCCGGAAAAACGGCCGTTTTTAATGTGTGATCCATTTACTATAAAAGATTGAAAAACGGGGGTTTTTAGGATAATGCAAATATCTTCAAACTTCTCCAATTGAGGTCTCAGATTATAAGTAATATTAGGCAAAAACATGCAAAAACGGCCAGTTTTGAGGTTTTAATCGTTTTTTTCAAAAAAGCTTGAAAAACGTCAGTTTTGGAAAAATAAACCGTTTTTCAAACTTAGCAAGTTATTCCTTTCGAATCGAAGTAATATTAAGCGAAACCTGGAAAAACGGGCGTTTTTAAGGTTTGATCCATTTCCTAAAAAAGATGGAAAAACGGGAGTTTTTAGGATAATGCAAATATCTTCAAACTTATCCAATTAAGGTCTCCGATTATAAGTAATATCAGGCAAAAACATGCAAAAACGGCTAGTTTTGAGATTCAATCGATTTCTTCAAAAAAGCTCGAAAAACGTTGGTTTGAGAAAATAAACCGTTTTTCAAACTTAGCAATTTATTGCTCTCGAATCTAAGTAATATTAACACAAACCTGGAAAAATGGCCGTTTTTAAGGTTTAAACCATTTCCTAAAAATGATGGAAAAACGGGAGTTTTTTGGATGATGCAAATATCTTCAAACCTATCCAATTAAGGTCTCCGATTATCAGTAAGATTAGGCAAAAACATGCAAAAACGGCCAGTTTTGAGATTCAATCGATTTCTTCAAAAAAGCTTGAAAAACGTCAGTTTTGGGAAAATAAACCGTTTTTCAAATATAGCAAGTTATTGCTATCGAATATAAGTAATATAAACCAAAACCTGCGAAAACGGCCGTTTTTAAGGTTTGATCCATTCCCTAAAAAAGATTGAAAAACGGGAGTTTTAGGGATAATGCAAATATCTTCAAACTTATCCAATTAAGTTCTCCGAGTATAAGTGATATTAGGAAAAAACAAGCAAAAACGGCCAGTTTTGAGATTCAATCGATTTCTTTCAAAAAAGCTTGAAAAACGTCAGTTTGGGGAAAATAAACCGTTTTTCAAAATTAGCAAGTTATCGCTCTCGAATTTAAGTAATATAAACCAAAACCTGGAAAAACGGCCGTTTTTAAGGTTTGATCCATTTCCTAAAAAAGATGGAAAAACGGGAGTTTTGGGGATAATGCAAATATCTTCAAACTTATCCAATTAAGGTCTCCGATTATGAGTAATATTAGGCAAAAACATGCAAAAACGGCCAGTATTGAGATTCAATCGATTTCTTCAAAAAAGCTTGAAAAACGTTAGTTTTGAGAAAATAAACCGTTTTTCAAACTTAGCAAGTTATTGCTCTAGAATCTAAGTAATATTAACAAAAACCTGCAAAAACGGCCGTTTTATGGTTTAAACGATTTCCTAAAAATGATGGAAAAACACGAGTTTTTTGGATGATGCAAATATCTTTAAACTAATCCAATTAAGGTCTCCGATTATAAGTAATATTAGGCAAAAACATGAAAAAACGGCCCGTTTTGAGATTCGAGCGATTTCTTAAAAAAAGCTTGAAAAACGTCGGTTTTGGGAAAATAAACCGTTTTTCAAATATAGCAAGTTATAGCTATCGAATATAAGTAATATAAACCAAAACCTGGAAAAACGGCCGTTTTTAAGGTTTGATCCGAGTATAAGTAATATTAGGCAAAAACATGCAAAAACGGCCAGTTTTGAAATTCAATCGATTTCTTCAAAAAAGCTCGAAAAACGTAGGTTTTGGGAAAATAAACCGTTCTCCAAACTTAGCAATTTATTGCTCTCGAAGATAAGTAATATTAAGCAAGACCTGGAAAAACGGCCGTTTTTAAGGTTTGATCCATTTCCTAAAAAAGATGGAAAAACGGGAGTTTTGGGGATAATGCAAATATCTTCAAACTTATCCAATTAAGGTCTCCGATTATAAGTAATATCAGGCAAAAAAGTGCAAAAACGGCCAGTTTTGAGATTCAATCGATTTCTTCAAAAAACTTCAAAAAACGTCAGTTTTGAGAAAATAAACCGTTTTTCAAACTTAGCAAGTTATTGCTCTCGAATCTAAGTAATATTAACCAAAACCTGGAAAAACGGCCGTTTTTAAGGTTTAAACCATTATCTAAAAATGATGGTTAAAACGGGAGTTTTTTGGATGAAGCAAATATCTTCAAACCTATCCAATTAAGGTCTCGGAAAAAAAGTAATATTAGGCAAAAACATGCAAAAACGGCCAGGTTTGAGATTCGAGCGATTTCTTCAAAAAAGCTCGATAAACGTCAGTTTTGAGAAAATAAACCGTTTTTCAAACTTAGCAAGTTATTGCTCCCGAATCTAAGTAATATTAACCAAAACCTGGAAAAACGGCCGTTTTTAAGGTTTAAACCATTTCCTAAAAATGATGGTTAAAACGGGAGTTTTTTGGATGAAGCAAATATCTTCAAACCTATCCAATTAAGGTCTCCGATTATAAGTAATATTTGGCAAAAACATGCAAAAACGGCCAGGTTTGAGATTCGAGCAATAATTTCAAAAAAGCTTTAAAAACGTCAGTTTTGAGCAAATAAACAATTTTTTAAACTTAACAAGTTATTGCTCTCGAATTTAAGTAATATTAAACAAAACCTGGAAAAACGGGCGTTTTTAAGGTTTGATCCAATTCCTAAAAAAGTTTGAAAAACGGGAGTTTTTTGGATAATGCAAATATCTTCAAACTTCTCCAATTGAGGTCTCAGATTATAAGTAATATTAGGCAAAAACATGCAAAAACGGCCAGTTTTGAGATTCAATCGTTTTTTTCAAAAAAGCTCGAAAAACGTCAGTTTTGGAAAAATAAACCGTTTTTCAAGCTTAGCAAGTTATTCCTTTCGAATCGAAGTAATATTAAGCGAAACCTGGAAAAACGGCCGTTTTTAAGGTTTGATCCATTTCCTAAAAAAGATGGAAAAACGGGAGTTTTTAGGATAATGCAAATATCTTCAAACTTATCCAATTAAGGTCTCCGATTATAAGTAATATCAGGCAAAAACATGTAAAAACGGCCAGTTTTGAGATTCAATCGATTTCTTCAAAAAAGCTCGAAAAACGTTAGTTTTGAGAAAATAAACCGTTTTTCAAACTTAGCAAGTTATTGCTCTCGAATCTAAGTAATATTAACACAAACCTGGAAAAACGGCCGTTTTTAAGGTTTAAACCAATTCCTAAAAAAGTTTGAAAAACGGGAGTTTTTTTGAATAATGCAAATATCTTCAAACTTCTCCAATTGAGGTCTCAGATTATAAGTAATATTAGGCAAAAACATGCAAAAACGGCCAGTTTTGAGATTCAATCGTTTTTTTCAAAAAAGCTCGAAAAACGTCAGTTTTGGAAAAATAAACCGTTTTTCAAACTTAGCAAGTTATTCCTTTCGAATCGAAGTAATATTAAGCGAAACCTGGAAAAACGGGCGTTTTTAAGGTTTGATCCATTTCCTAAAAAAGATGGAAAAACGGGAGTTTTTAGGATAATGCAAATATCTTCAAACTTATCCAATTAAGGTCTCCGATTATAAGTAATATCAGGCAAAAACATGCAAAAACGGCCAGTTTTGAGATTCAATCGATTTCTTCAAAAAAGCTTGAAAAACGTCAGTTTTGGGAAAATAAACCGTTTTTCAAATATAGCAAGTTATTGCTATCGAATATAAGTAATATAAACCAAAACCTGCGAAAACGGCCGTTTTTAAGGTTTGATCCATTCCCTAAAAAAGATTGAAAAACGGGAGTTTTAGGGATAATGCAAATATCTTCAAACTTATCCAATTAAGTTCTCCGAGTATAAGTGATGTTAGGAAAAAACATGCAAAAACGGCCAGTTTTGAGATTCAATCGATTTCTTTCAAAAAAGCTTGAAAAACGTCAGTTTGGGGAAAATAAACCGTTTTTCAAAATTAGCAAGTTATCGCTCTCGAATTTAAGTAATATAAACCAAAACCTGGAAAAACGGCCGTTTTTAAGGTTTGATCCATTTCCTAAAAAAGATGGAAAAACGGGAGTTTTGGGGATAATGCAAATATCTTCAAACTTATCCAATTAAGGTCTCCGATTATGAGTAATATTAGGCAAAAACATGCAAAAACGGCCATTATTGAGATTGAATCGATTTCTTCAAAAAAGCTTGAAAAACGTTAGTTTTGAGAAAATAAACCGTTTTTCAAACTTAGCAAGTTATTGCTCTAGAATCTAAGTAATATTAACAAAAACCTGCAAAAACGGCCGTTTTATGGTTTAAACCATTTCCTAAAAATAATGGAAAAACACGAGTTTTTTGGATGATGCAAATATCTTTAAACTAATCCAATTAAGGTCTCCGATTATAAGTAATATTAGGCAAAAACATGAAAAAACGGCCCGTTTTGAGATTCAAGCGATTTCTTTAAAAAAGCTTGAAAAACGTCGGTTTTGGGAAAATAAACCGTTTTTCAAATATAGCAAGTTATAGCTATCGAATATAAGTAATATAAACCAAAACCTGGAAAAACGGCTGTTTTTAAGGTTTGATCCGAGTATAAGTAATATTAGGCAAAAACATGCAAAAACGGCCAGTTTTGAAATTCAATCGATTTCTTCAAAAAAAGCTCGAAAAACTTCAGTTTTGGGAAAATAAACCGTTTTCCAAACTTAGCAATTTATTGCTCTCGAATCTAAGTAATATTAAGCAAGACCTGGAAAAACGGCCGTTTTTAAGGTTTGATCCATTTCCTAAAAAAGATGGAAAAACGGGAGTTTTGGGGATAATGCAAATATCTTCAAACTTATCCAATTAAGGTCTCCGATTATAAATAATATTAGGCAAAAACATAGAAAAACGGCCGGTTTAAGATTCAAGCGATTTCTTAAAAAAAAGCTTGAAAAACGTCAGTTTTGGGAAAATAAACCGTTTTTCAAATATAGCAAGTTATTGCTATCGAATATAAGTAATATAAACCAAAACCTGGAAAAACGGCCGTTTTTAAGGTTTGATCCATTTCCCAAAAAAGATTGAAAAACGGGAGTTTTTTGGATAATGCAAATATCTTCAAACTTATCCAATTAAGTTCTCTGAGTATAAGTAATATTAGGCAAAAACATGCAAAAACGGCCAGTTTTGAGATTCAATCGATTACTTCAAAGAAGCTCGAAAAACGTTAGTTTTGAGAAAATAAACCGTTTTTCAAACTTAGCAAGTTATTGCTCTAGAATCTAAGTAATATTAACCAAAACCTGCAAAAACGGCCGTTTTATGGTTTAAACCATTTCCTAAAAATGATGGAAAAACACGAGTTTTTTGAATAATGCAAATATCTTTAAACTAATCCAATTAAGGTCGACGATTATAAGTAATATCAGGCAAAAACATGAAAAAACGGCCCGTTTTGAGATTCAAGCGATTTCTTAAAAAAAGCTTGAAGAACGTCGGTTTTGGGAAAATAAACCATTTTGCAAATATAGCAAGTTACTGCTATCGAATATAAGTAATATAAACCAAAACCTGGAAAAACGGCCGTTTTTAATGTTCAAACCATTTCCTAAAAATGATGGTTAAAACGGGACTTTTTTGGATAAAGCAAATATCTTCAAACCTATCCAATTAAGGTCTCCGATTATAAGTAATATTAGGCAAAAACATGCAAAAACGGCCAGTTTTGAGATTCAATCGATTTCTTCAAAAAAGCTCGAAAAACGTCCGTTTTGGGAAAATAAACCGTTTTTCAAACTTAGCAGGTTATTGCTCTCGAATCTGAGGAATATTAAGCAAAACCTGGAAAAACGGCCGTTTTTAAGGTTTGATCCATTTCCTAAAAAAGATTGAAAAACGGGACTTTTTAGAAATAATGCAAATATCTTCAAACTTATCCAATTAAGTTCTCCGATTATAAGTAATATTAGGCAAAAACATGCACAAACAGCCAGTTTTGAGATTCAATCGAATTCTTCAAAAAAGCTTGAAAAACGTCAGTTTTGGGAAAATAAACCGTTTTTCAAACTTAGCAAGTTATTGCTCTCGAATCTAAGTAATATAAACCAAAACCTGGAAAAACGGCCGTTTTTAAGGTTTGATCCATTTCCTAAAAAAGATTGAAAAACGGGAGTTTTGGGGATAATGCAAATATCTTCAAACTTATCCAATTAAGTTCTCCGAGTATAAGTAATATTAGGCAAAAACATGCACAAACAGCCAGTTTTGAGATTCAATCGATTTCTTCAAAAAAGCTTGAAAAACGTCAGTTTTGGGAAAATAAACCGTTTTTCAAACTTAGCAAGTTATTGCTCTCGAATCTAAGTAATATAAACCAAAACCTGAAAAAACGGCCGTTTTTAAAGGTTGATCCATTTCCTAAAAAAGATTGAAAAACGAGAGTTTTGGGGATAATGCAAATATCTTCAAACTTATCCAATTAAGTTCTCCGAGTATAAGTGATATTAGGAAAAAACAAGCAAAAACGGCCAGTTTTGAGATTCAATCGATTTCTTTCAAAAAAGCTTGAAAAACGTCAGTTTGGGGAAAATAAACCGTTTTTCAAAATTAGCAAGTTATCGCTCTCGAATTTAAGTAATATAAACCAAAACCTGGAAAAACGGCCGTTTTTAAGGTTTGATCCATTTCCTAAAAAAGATGGAAAAACGGGAGTTTTGGGGATAATGCAAATATCTTCAAACTTATCCAATTAAGGTCTCCGATTATGAGTAATATTAGGCAAAAACATGCAAAAACGGCCAGTATTGAGATTCAATCGATTTCTTCAAAAAAGCTTGAAAAACGTTAGTTTTGAGAAAATAAACCGTTTTTCAAACTTAGCAAGTTATTGCTCTAGAATCTAAGTAATATTAACAAAAACCTGCAAAAACGGCCGTTTTATGGTTTAAACGATTTCCTAAAAATGATGGAAAAACACGAGTTTTTTGGATGATGCAAATATCTTTAAACTAATCCAATTAAGGTCTCCGATTATAAGTAATATTAGGCAAAAACATGAAAAAACGGCCCGTTTTGAGATTCAAGCGATTTCTTAAAAAAAGCTTGAAAAACGTCGGTTTTGGGAAAATAAACCGTTTTTCAAATATAGCAAGTTATAGCTATCGAATATAAGTAATATAAACCAAAACCTGGAAAAACGGCCGTTTTTAAGGTTTGATCCGAGTATAAGTAATATTAGGCAAAAACATGCAAAAACGGCCAGTTTTGAAATTCAATCGATTTCTTCAAAAAAGCTCGAAAAACGTAGGTTTTGGGAAAATAAACCGTTTTCCAAACTTAGCAATTTATTGCTCTCGAATCTAAGTAATATTAAGCAAGACCTGGAAAAACGGCCGTTTTTAAGGTTTGATCCATTTCCTAAAAAAGATGGAAAAACGGGAGTTTTGGGGATAATGCAAATATCTTCAAACTTATCCAATTAAGGTCTCCGATTATAAGTAATATCAGGCAAAAAAGTGCAAAAACGGCCAGTTTTGAGATTCAATCGATTTCTTCAAAAAACTTCAAAAAACGTCAGTTTTGAGAAAATAAACCGTTTTTCAAACTTAGCAAGTTATTGCTCTCGAATCTAAGTAATATTAACCAAAACCTAGAAAAACGGCCGTTTTTAAGGTTTAAACCATTATCTAAAAATGATGGTTAAAACGGGAGTTTTTTGGATGAAGCAAATATCTTCAAACCTATCCAATTAAGGTCTCGGAAAAAAAGTAATATTAGGCAAAAACATGCAAAAACGGCCAGGTTTGAGATTCGAGCGATTTCTTCAAAAAAGCTCGATAAACGTCAGTTTTGAGAAAATAAACCGTTTTTCAAACTTAGCAAGTTATTGCTCCCGAATCTAAGTAATATTAACCAAAACCTGGAAAAACGGCCGTTTTTAAGGTTTAAACCATTTCCTAAAAATGATGGTTAAAACGGGAGTTTTTTGGATGAAGCAAATATCTTCAAACCTATCCAATTAAGGTCTCCGATTATAAGTAATATTTGGCAAAAACATGCAAAAACGGCCAGGTTTGAGATTCGAGCAATAATTTCAAAAAAGCTTTAAAAACGTCAGTTTTGAGCAAATAAACAATTTTTTAAACTTAACAAGTTATTGCTCTCGAATTTAAGTAATATTAAACAAAACCTGGAAAAACGGGCGTTTTTAAGGTTTGATCCAATTCCTAAAAAAGTTTGAAAAACGGGAGTTTTTTGGATAATGCAAATATCTTCAAACTTCTCCAATTGAGGTCTCAGATTATAAGTAATATTAGGCAAAAACATGCAAAAACGGCCAGTTTTGAGATTCAATCGTTTTTTTCAAAAAAGCTCGAAAAACGTCAGTTTTGGAAAAATAAACCGTTTTTCAAGCTTAGCAAGTTATTCCTTTCGAATCGAAGTAATATTAAGCGAAACCTGGAAAAACGGCCGTTTTTAAGGTTTGATCCATTTCCTAAAAAAGATGGAAAAACGGGAGTTTTTAGGATAATGCAAATATCTTCAAACTTATCCAATTAAGGTCTCCGATTATAAGTAATATCAGGCAAAAACATGCAAAAACGGCCAGTTTTGAGATTCAATCGATTTCTTCAAAAAAGCTCGAAAAACGTTAGTTTTGAGAAAATAAACCGTTTTTCAAACTTAGCAAGTTATTGCTCTCGAATCTAAGTAATATTAACACAAACCTGGAAAAACGGCCGTTTTTAAGGTTTAAACCAATTCCTAAAAAAGTTTGAAAAACGGGAGTTATTTGGATAATGAAAAAAACTTCAAACTTCTCCAATTGAGGTCTCAGATTATAAGTAATATTAGGCAAAAACATGCAAAAACGGCCAGTTTTGAGATTCAATCGTTTTTTTCAAAAAAGCTCGAAAAACGTCAGTTTTGGAAAAATAAACCGTTTTTCAAACTTAGCAAGTTATTCCTTTCGAATCGAAGTAATATTAAGCGAAACCTGGAAAAACGGGCGTTTTTAAGGTTTGATCCATTTCCTAAAAAAGATGGAAAAACGGGAGTTTTTAGGATAATGCAAATATCTTCAAACTTATCCAATTAAGGTCTCCGATTATAAGTAATATCAGGCAAAAACATGCAAAAACGGCCAGTTTTGAGATTCAATCGATTTCTTCAAAAAAGCTTGAAAAACGTCAGTTTTGGGAAAATAAACCGTTTTTCAAATATAGCAAGTTATTGCTATCGAATATAAGTAATATAAACCAAAACCTGCGAAAACGGCCGTTTTTAAGGTTTGATCCATTCCCTAAAAAAGATTGAAAAACGGGAGTTTTAGGGATAATGCAAATATCTTCAAACTTATCCAATTAAGTTCTCCGAGTATAAGTGATGTTAGGAAAAAACATGCAAAAACGGCCAGTTTTGAGATTCAATCGATTTCTTTCAAAAAAGCTTGAAAAACGTCAGTTTGGGGAAAATAAACCGTTTTTCAAAATTAGCAAGTTATCGCTCTCGAATTTAAGTAATATAAACCAAAACCTGGAAAAACGGCCGTTTTTAAGGTTTGATCCATTTCCTAAAAAAGATGGAAAAACGGGAGTTTTGGGGATAAGGCAAATATCTTCAAACTTATCCAATTAAGGTCTCCGATTATGAGTAATATTAGGCAAAAACATGCAAAAACGGCCATTATTGAGATTGAATCGATTTCTTCAAAAAAGCTTGAAAAACGTTAGTTTTGAGAAAATAAACCGTTTTTCAAACTTAGCAAGTTATTGCTCTAGAATCTAAGTAATATTAACAAAAACCTGCAAAAACGGCCGTTTTATGGTTTAAACCATTTCCTAAAAATAATGGAAAAACACGAGTTTTTTGGATGATGCAAATATCTTTAAACTAATCCAATTAAGGTCTCCGATTATAAGTAATATTAGGCAAAAACATGAAAAAACGGCCCGTTTTGAGATTCAAGCGATTTCTTTAAAAAAGCTTGAAAAACGTCGGTTTTGGGAAAATAAACCGTTTTTCAAATATAGCAAGTTATAGCTATCGAATATAAGTAATATAAACCAAAACCTGGAAAAACGGCTGTTTTTAAGGTTTGATCCGAGTATAAGTAATATTAGGCAAAAACATGCAAAAACGGCCAGTTTTGAAATTCAATCGATTTCTTCAAAAAAAGCTCGAAAAACTTCAGTTTTGGGAAAATAAACCGTTTTCCAAACTTAGCAATTTATTGCTCTCGAATCTAAGTAATATTAAGCAAGACCTGGAAAAACGGCCGTTTTTAAGGTTTGATTCATTTCCTAAAAAAGATGGAAAAACGGGAGTTTTGGGGATAATGCAAATATCTTCAAACTTATCCAATTAAGGTCTCCGATTATAAATAATATTAGGCAAAAACATAGAAAAACGGCCGGTTTAAGATTCAAGCGATTTCTTAAAAAAAGCTTGAAAAACGTCAGTTTTGGGAAAATAAACCGTTTTTCAAATATAGCAAGTTATTGCTATCGAATATAAGTAATATAAACCAAAACCTGGAAAAACGGCCGTTTTTAAGGTTTGATCCATTTCCTAAAAAAGATTGAAAAACGGGAGTTTTTTGGATAATGCAAATATCTTCAAACTTATCCAATTAAGTTCTCTGAGTATAAGTAATATTAGGCAAAAACATGCAAAAACGGCCAGTTTTGAGATTCAATCGATTACTTTAAAGAAGCTCGAAAAACGTTAGTTTTGAGAAAATAAACCGTTTTTCAAACTTAGCAAGTTATTGCTCTAGAATCTAAGTAATATTAACCAAAACCTGCAAAAACGGCCGTTTTATGGTTTAAACCATTTCCTAAAAATGATGGAAAAACACGAGTTTTTTGAATAATGCAAATATCTTTAAACTAATCCAATTAAGGTCGACGATTATAAGTAATATCAGGCAAAAACATGAAAAAACGGCCCGTTTTGAGATTCAAGCGATTTCTTAAAAAAAGCTTGAAGAACGTCGGTTTTGGGAAAATAAACCATTTTGCAAATATAGCAAGTTACTGCTATCGAATATAAGTAATATAAACCAAAACCTGGAAAAACGGCCGTTTTTAATGTTTAAACCATTTCCTAAAAATGATGGTTAAAACGGGACTTTTTTGGATAAAGCAAATATCTTCAAACCTATCCAATTAAGGTCTCCGATTATAAGTAATATTAGGCAAAAACATGCAAAAACGGCCAGTTTTGAGATTCAATCGATTTCTTCAAAAAAGCTCGAAAAACGGTTGTTTTGGGAAAATAAACCGTTTTTCAAACTTAGCAGGTTATTGCTCTCGAATCTGAGGAATATTAAGCAAAACCTGGAAAAACGGCCGTTTTTAAGGTTTGATCCATTTCCTAAAAAAGATTGAAAAACGGGACTTTTTAGAAATAATGCAAATATCTTCAAACTTATCCAATTAAGTTCTCCGATTATAAGTAATATTAGGCAAAAACATGCACAAACAGCCAGTTTTGAGATTCAATCGATTTCTTCAAAAAAGCTTGAAAAACGTCAGTTTTGGGAAAATAAACCGTTTTTCAAACTTAGCAAGTTATTGCTCTCGAATCTAAGTAATATAAACCAAAACCTGGAAAAACGGCCGTTTTTAAGGTTTGATCCATTTCCTAAAAAAGATTGAAAAACGGGAGTTTTGGGGATAATGCAAATATCTTCAAACTTATCCAATTAAGTTCTCCGAGTATAAGTAATATTAGGCAAAAACATGCACAAACAGCCAGATTTGAGATTCAATCGATTTCTTCAAAAAAGCTTGAAAAACGTCAGTTTTGGGAAAATAAACCGTTTTTCAAACTTAGCAAGTTATTGCTCTCGAATCTAAGTAATATAAACCAAAACCTGAAAAAACGGCCGTTTTTAAAGGTTGATCCATTTCCTAAAAAAGATTGAAAAACGAGAGTTTTTTGGATAAGGCAAGTATCTCCAAACTTATCAAATTAAGGTCGCCGATTATAAGTAATATTAGGCAAAAACATGCAAAAACGGCCAGTTTTGAGATTCAATCGATTTCTTCAAAAAAGCTTGAAAAACGTCAGTTTTGGGAAAATAAACCGTTTTTCAAACTTAGCAAGTTATTGCTCTCGAATCTAAGTAATATTAACCAAAACCTGGAAAAACGGCCGTTTTTAAGGTTTGATCCAATTCCTAAAAAGATTGAAAAACGGGAGTTTTTTGGATAATGCAAATATCTTCAAACTTATCCAATTAAGGTCTCCGATTATAAGTAATATTAGGCAAAAACATGGAAAAACGGCTAGTTCTGAGATTTAATCGATTTCTTCAAAAAAGCTCGAAAAACGTCAGTTTTGGGAAAATAAACCGTTTTTCAAACTTAGCAATTTATTGCTCTAGAATCTAAGTAATATTAACCAAAACCTGCAAAAATGGCCGTTTTTAAGGTTTAACCCATTTCCTAAAAATGATGGAAAAACGGGAGTTTTTTAGAGGATGCAAATATCTTCAAACCTATCCAATTAAGGTCTCCGATTATAAATAATATTAGGCAAAAACATGGAAAAACGGCCGGTTTGAGATTCAAGCGATTTCTTAAAAAAAGCTTGAAAAACGTCAGTTTTGGGAAAATAAACCGTTTTTCAAATATAGCAAGTTACTGCTATCGAATATAACTAATATAAACCAAAACCTGGAAATACGGCCGTTTTTAAGGTTTGATCCGAGTATAAGTAATATTAGGCAAAAACATGCAAAAACGGCTAGTTTTGAAATTCAATCGATTTCTTCAAAAAAGCGCGAAAAACGTCAGTTTGGGGAAAATAAACCGTTTTTCAAACTTAGCAAGTTATTGCTCTCGAATCTAAGTAATATTAACCAAAACCTGCAAAAACGGCCGTTTTTAAGGTTTGATCCATTTCCTAAAAAAGATTGAAAAACGGGAGTTTTTTGGATAATGCAAATATCTTCAAACTTATCCAATTAAGTTCTCCGAGTATAAGTAATATTAGGCAAAAACATGCAAAAACGGATAGTTTTGAGATTCAATCGATTACTTAAAAGAAGCTCGAAAAACGTCAGTTTGGAGAAAATAAACCGTTTTTCAAACTTAGCAAGTTATTGCTCTAGAATCTAAGTAATATTAACCAAAACCTGCAAAAACGGCCGTTTTATTGTTTAAACCATTTCCTAAAAATGATGGAAAAACAAGAGTTTTTTGGATGATGCAAATATCTTTAAACTAATCCAATTAAGGTCGACGATTATAAGTAATATTAGGCAAAAACATGAAAAAACAGCCCGTTTTGAGATTCAAGCGATTTCTTAAAAAAAGCTTGAAAAACGTCGGTTTTGGGAAAAAAAAACATTTTCAAATATAGCAAGTTATAGCTATCGAATATAAGTAATATAAACCAAAACCTGGAAAAACGGCCGTTTTTAAGGTTTGATCCGAGTATAAGTAATATTAGGCAAAAACATGCAAAAACGGCCAGTTTTGAAATTCAATCGATTTCTTCAAAAAAGCTCGAAAAACGTCAGTTTTGGGAAAATAAACCGTTTTCCAAACTTAGCAATTTATTGCTCTCGAATCTAAGTAATATTAAGCAAGACCTGGAAAAAACGGCCGTTTTTAAGGTTTGATCCATTTCCTAAAAAAGATGGAAAAACGGGAGTTTTGGGGATAAGGCAAATATCTTCACACTTATCCAATTAAGGTCTCCGATTATAAGTAATATCAGGCAAAAACATGCAAAAACGGCCAGTTTTGAGATTCAATCGATTTCTTCAAAAAACTTCAAAAAACGTCAGTTTTGAGAAAATAAACCGTTTTTCAAACTTAGCAAGTTATTGCTCTCGAATCTAAGTAATATTAACCAAAACCTGGAAAAACGGCCGTTTTTAAGGTTTAAACCATTTCCTAAAAATGATGGTTAAAACGGGAGTTTTTGGGATGAAGCAAATATCTTCAAACCTATCCAATTAAGGTCTCCGATTATAAGTAATATTAGGCAAAAACATGCAAAAACGGCCAGGTTTGAGATTCGAGCGATAATTTCAAAAAAGCTTTAAAAACGTCAGTTTTAAGCAAATAAACAATTTTTTAAACTTAGCAAGTTATTGCTCTCGAATTTAAGTAATATTAAACAAAACCTGGAAAAACGGGCGTTTTTAAGGTTTGATCCAATTCCTAAAAAAGTTTGAAAAACGGGAGTTATTTGGATAATGAAAAAAACTTCAAACTTCTCCAATTGAGGTCTCAGATTATAAGTAATATTAGGCAAAAACATGCAAAAACGGCCAGTTTTGAGATTCAATCGTTTTTTTCAAAAAAGCTCGAAAAACGTCAGTTTTGGAAAAATAAACCGTTTTTCAAACTTAGCAAGTTATTCCTTTCGAATCGAAGTAATATTAAGCGAAACCTGGAAAAACGGGCGTTTTTAAGGTTTGATCCATTTCCTAAAAAAGATGGAAAAACGGGAGTTTTTAGGATAATGCAAATATCTTCAAACTTATCCAATTAAGGTCTCCGATTATAAGTAATATCAGGCAAAAACATGCAAAAACGGCCAGTTTTGAGATTCAATCGATTTCTTCAAAAAAGCTTGAAAAACGTCAGTTTTGGGAAAATAAACCGTTTTTCAAATATAGCAAGTTATTGCTATCGAATATAAGTAATATAAACCAAAACCTGCGAAAACGGCCGTTTTTAAGGTTTGATCCATTCCCTAAAAAAGATTGAAAAACGGGAGTTTTAGGGATAATGCAAATATCTTCAAACTTATCCAATTAAGTTCTCCGAGTATAAGTGATGTTAGGAAAAAACATGCAAAAACGGCCAGTTTTGAGATTCAATCGATTTCTTTCAAAAAAGCTTGAAAAACGTCAGTTTGGGGAAAATAAACCGTTTTTCAAAATTAGCAAGTTATCGCTCTCGAATTTAAGTAATATAAACCAAAACCTGGAAAAACGGCCGTTTTTAAGGTTTGATCCATTTCCTAAAAAAGATGGAAAAACGGGAGTTTTGGGGATAATGCAAATATCTTCAAACTTATCCAATTAGGGTCTCCGATTATGAGTAATATTAGGCAAAAACATGCAAAAACGGCCAGTATTGAGATTCAATCGATTTCTTCAAAAAAGCTTGAAAAACGTTAGTTTTGAGAAAATAAACCGTTTTTCAAACTTAGCAAGTTATTGCTCTAGAATCTAAGTAATATTAACAAAAACCTGCAAAAACGGCCGTTTTATGGTTTAAACGATTTCCTAAAAATGATGGAAAAACACGAGTTTTTTGGATGATGCAAATATCTTTAAACTAATCCAATTAAGGTCTCCGATTATAAGTAATATTAGGCAAAAACATGAAAAAACGGCCCGTTTTGAGATTCAAGCGATTTCTTAAAAAAAGCTTGAAAAACGTCGGTTTTGGGAAAATAAACCGTTTTTCAAATATAGCAAGTTATAGCTCTCGAATATAAGTAATATAAACCAAAACCTGGAAAAACGGCCGTTTTTAAGGTTTGATCCGAGTATAAGTAATATTAGGCAAAAACATGCAAAAACGGCCAGTTTTGAAATTCAATCGATTTCTTCAAAAAAGCTCGAAAAACGTAGGTTTTGGGAAAATAAACCGTTTTCCAAACTTAGCAATTTATTGCTCTCGAATCTAAGTAATATTAAGCAAGACCTGGAAAAACGGCCGTTTTTAAGGTTTGATCCATTTCCTAAAAAAGATGGAAAAACGGGAGTTTTGGGGATAATGCAAATATCTTCAAACTTATCCAATTAAGGTCTCCGATTATAAGTAATATCAGGCAAAAAAGTGCAAAAACGGCCAGTTTTGAGATTCAATCGATTTCTTCAAAAAACTTCAAAAAACGTCAGTTTTGAGAAAATAAACCGTTTTTCAAACTTAGCAAGTTATTGCTCTCGAATCTAAGTAATATTAACCAAAACCTAGAAAAACGGCCGTTTTTAAGGTTTAAACCATTATCTAAAAATGATGGTTAAAACGGGAGTTTTTTGGATGAAGCAAATATCTTCAAACCTATCCAATTAAGGTCTCGGAAAAAAAGTAATATTAGGCAAAAACATGCAAAAACGGCCAGGTTTGAGATTCGAGCGATTTCTTCAAAAAAGCTCGATAAACGTCAGTTTTGAGAAAATAAACCGTTTTTCAAACTTAGCAAGTTATTGCTCCCGAATCTAAGTAATATTAACCAAAACCTGGAAAAACGGCCGTTTTTAAGGTTTAAACCATTTCCTAAAAATGATGGTTAAAACGGGAGTTTTTTGGATGAAGCAAATATCTTCAAACCTATCCAATTAAGGTCTCCGATTATAAGTAATATTTGGCAAAAACATGCAAAAACGGCCAGGTTTGAGATTCGAGCAATAATTTCAAAAAAGCTTTAAAAACGTCAGTTTTGAGCAAATAAACAATTTTTTAAACTTAACAAGTTATTGCTCTCGAATTTAAGTAATATTAAACAAAACCTGGAAAAACGGGCGTTTTTAAGGTTTGATCCAATTCCTAAAAAAGTTTGAAAAACGGGAGTTTTTTGGATAATGCAAATATCTTCAAACTTCTCCAATTGAGGTCTCAGATTATAAGTAATATTAGGCAAAAACATGCAAAAACGGCCAGTTTTGAGATTCAATCGTTTTTTTCAAAAAAGCTCGAAAAACGTCAGTTTTGGAAAAATAAACCGTTTTTCAAGCTTAGCAAGTTATTCCTTTCGAATCGAAGTAATATTAAGCGAAACCTGGAAAAACGGCCGTTTTTAAGGTTTGATCCATTTCCTAAAAAAAGATGGAAAAACGGGAGTTTTTAGGATAATGCAAATATCTTCAAACTTATCCAATTAAGGTCTCCGATTATAAGTAATATCAGGCAAAAACATGCAAAAACGGCCAGTTTTGAGATTCAATCGATTTCTTCAAAAAAGCTCGAAAAACGTTAGTTTTGAGAAAATAAACCGTTTTTCAAACTTAGCAAGTTATTGCTCTCGAATCTAAGTAATATTAACACAAACCTGGAAAAACGGCCGTTTTTAAGGTTTAAACCAATTCCTAAAAAAGTTTGAAAAACGGGAGTTTTTTTGAATAATGCAAATATCTTCAAACTTCTCCAATTGAGGTCTCAGATTATAAGTAATATTAGGCAAAAACATGCAAAAACGGCCAGTTTTGAGATTCAATCGTTTTTTTCAAAAAAGCTCGAAAAACGTCAGTTTTGGAAAAATAAACCGTTTTTCAAACTTAGCAAGTTATTCCTTTCGAATCGAAGTAATATTAAGCGAAACCTGGAAAAACGGGCGTTTTTAAGGTTTGATCCATTTCCTAAAAAAGATGGAAAAACGGGAGTTTTTAGGATAATGCAAATATCTTCAAACTTATCCAATTAAGGTCTCCGATTATAAGTAATATCAGGCAAAAACATGCAAAAACGGCCAGTTTTGAGATTCAATCGATTTCTTCAAAAAAGCTTGAAAAATGTCAGTTTTGGGAAAATAAACCGTTTTTCAAATATAGCAAGTTATTGCTATCGAATATAAGTAATATAAACCAAAACCTGCGAAAACGGCCGTTTTTAAGGTTTGATCCATTCCCTAAAAAAGATTGAAAAACGGGAGTTTTAGGGATAATGCAAATATCTTCAAACTTATCCAATTAAGTTCTCCGAGTATAAGTGATGTTAGGAAAAAACATGCAAAAACGGCCAGTTTTGAGATTCAATCGATTTCTTTCAAAAAAGCTTGAAAAACGTCAGTTTGGGGAAAATAAACCGTTTTTCAAAATTAGCAAGTTATCGCTCTCGAATTTAAGTAATATAAACCAAAACCTGGAAAAACGGCCGTTTTTAAGGTTTGATCCATTTCCTAAAAAAGATGGAAAAACGGGAGTTTTGGGGATAAGGCAAATATCTTCAAACTTATCCAATTAAGGTCTCCGATTATGAGTAATATTAGGCAAAAACATGCAAAAACGGCCATTATTGAGATTGAATCGATTTCTTCAAAAAAGCTTGAAAAACGTTAGTTTTGAGAAAATAAACCGTTTTTCAAACTTAGCAAGTTATTGCTCTAGAATCTAAGTAATATTAACAAAAACCTGCAAAAACGGCCGTTTTATGGTTTAAACCATTTCCTAAAAATAATGGAAAAACACGAGTTTTTTGGATGATGCAAATATCTTTAAACTAATCCAATTAAGGTCTCCGATTATAAGTAATATTAGGCAAAAACATGAAAAAACGGCCCGTTTTGAGATTCAAGCGATTTCTTTAAAAAAGCTTGAAAAACGTCGGTTTTGGGAAAATAAACCGTTTTTCAAATATAGCAAGTTATAGCTATCGAATATAAGTAATATAAACCAAAACCTGGAAAAACGGCTGTTTTTAAGGTTTGATCCGAGTATAAGTAATATTAGGCAAAAACATGCAAAAACGGCCAGTTTTGAAATTCAATCGATTTCTTCAAAAAAAGCTCGAAAAACTTCAGTTTTGGGAAAATAAACCGTTTTCCAAACTTAGCAATTTATTGCTCTCGAATCTAAGTAATATTAAGCAAGACCTGGAAAAACGGCCGTTTTTAAGGTTTGATTCATTTCCTAAAAAAGATGGAAAAACGGGAGTTTTGGGGATAATGCAAATATCTTCAAACTTATCCAATTAAGGTCTCCGATTATAAATAATATTAGGCAAAAACATAGAAAAACGGCCGGTTTAAGATTCAAGCGATTTCTTAAAAAAAGCTTGAAAAACGTCAGTTTTGGGAAAATAAACCGTTTTTCAAATATAGCAAGTTATTGCTATCGAATATAAGTAATATAAACCAAAACCTGGAAAAACGGCCGTTTTTAAGGTTTGATCCATTTCCTAAAAAAGATTGAAAAACGGGAGTTTTTTGGATAATGCAAATATCTTCAAACTTATCCAATTAAGTTCTCTGAGTATAAGTAATATTAGGCAAAAACATGCAAAAACGGCCAGTTTTGAGATTCAATCGATTACTTCAAAGAAGCTCGAAAAACGTTAGTTTTGAGAAAATAAACCGTTTTTCAAACTTAGCAAGTTATTGCTCTAGAATCTAAGTAATATTAACCAAAACCTGCAAAAACGGCCGTTTTATGGTTTAAACCATTTCCTAAAAATGATGGAAAAACACGAGTTTTTTGAATAATGCAAATATCTTTAAACTAATCCAATTAAGGTCGACGATTATAAGTAATATCAGGCAAAAACATGAAAAAACGGCCCGTTTTGAGATTCAAGCGATTTCTTAAAAAAAGCTTGAAGAACGTCGGTTTTGGGAAAATAAACCATTTTGCAAATATAGCAAGTTACTGCTATCGAATATAAGTAATATAAACCAAAACCTGGAAAAACGGCCGTTTTTAATGTTTAAACCATTTCCTAAAAATGATGGTTAAAACGGGACTTTTTTGGATAAAGCAAATATCTTCAAACCTATCCAATTAAGGTCTCCGATTATAAGTAATATTAGGCAAAAACATGCAAAAACGGCCAGTTTTGAGATTCAATCGATTTCTTCAAAAAAGCTCGAAAAACGGTTGTTTTGGGAAAATAAACCGTTTTTCAAACTTAGCAGGTTATTGCTCTCGAATCTGAGGAATATTAAGCAAAACCTGGAAAAACGGCCGTTTTTAAGGTTTGATCCATTTCCTAAAAAAGATTGAAAAACGGGACTTTTTAGAAATAATGCAAATATCTTCAAACTTATCCAATTAAGTTCTCCGATTATAAGTAATATTAGGCAAAACAGCCTGTTTTGAGATTCAATCGATTTCTTCAAAAAAGCTTGAAAAACGTCAGTTTTGGGAAAATAAACCGTTTTTCAAACTTAGCAAGTTATTGCTCTCGAATCTAAGTAATATAAACCAAAACCTGGAAAAACGGCCGTTTTTAAGGTTTGATCCATTTCCTAAAAAAGATTGAAAAACTTATCCAATTAAGTTCTCCGAGTATAAGTAATATTAGGCAAAAACATGCACAAACAGCCAGTTTTGAGATTCAATCGATTTCTTCAAAAAAGCTTGAAAAACGTCAGTTTTGGGAAAATAAACCGTTTTTCAAACTTAGCAAGTTATTGCTCTCGAATCTAAGTAATATAAACCAAAACCTGAAAAAACGGCCGTTTTTAAAGGTTGATCCATTTCCTAAAAAAGATTGAAAAACGAGAGTTTTTTGGATAAGGCAAGTATCTCCAAACTTATCAAATTAAGGTCGCCGATTATAAGTAATATTAGGCAAAAACATGCAAAAACGGCCAGTTTTGAGATTCAATCGATTTCTTCAAAAAAGCTTGAAAAACGTCAGTTTTGGGAAAATAAACCGTTTTTCAAACTTAGCAAGTTATTGCTCTCGAATCTAAGTAATATTAACCAAAACCTGGAAAAACGGCCGTTTTTAAGGTTTGATCCAATTCCTAAAAAGATTGAAAAACGGGAGTTTTTTAGATAATGCAAATATCTTCAAACTTATCCAATTAAGGTCTCCGATTATAAGTAATATTAGGCAAAAACATGGAAAAACGGCTAGTTCTGAGATTTAATCGATTTCTTCAAAAAAGCTCGAAAAACGTCAGTTTTGGGAAAATAAACCGTTTTTCAAACTTAGCAATTTATTGCTCTAGAATCTAAGTAATATTAACCAAAACCTGCAAAAATGGCCGTTTTTAAGGTTTAACCCATTTCCTAAAAATGATGGAAAAACGGGAGTTTTTTAGAGGATGCAAATATCTTCAAACCTATCCAATTAAGGTCTCCGATTATAAATAATATTAGGCAAAAACATGGAAAAACGGCCGGTTTGAGATTCAAGCGATTTCTTAAAAAAAGCTTGAAAAACGTCAGTTTTGGGAAAATAAACCGTTTTTCAAATATAGCAAGTTACTGCTATCGAATATAACTAATATAAACCAAAACCTGGAAATACGGCCGTTTTTAAGGTTTGATCCGAGTATAAGTAATATTAGGCAAAAACATGCAAAAACGGCTAGTTTTGAAATTCAATCGATTTCTTCAAAAAAGCGCGAAAAACGTCAGTTTGGGGAAAATAAACCGTTTTTCAAACTTAGCAAGTTATTGCTCTCGAATCTAAGTAATATTAACCAAAACCTGCAAAAACGGCCGTTTTTAAGGTTTGATCCATTTCCTAAAAAAGATTGAAAAACGGGAGTTTTTTGGATAATGCAAATATCTTCAAACTTATCCAATTAAGTTCTCCGAGTATAAGTAATATTAGGCAAAAACATGCAAAAACGGCCAGTTTTGAGATTCAATCGATTACTTAAAAGAAGCTCGAAAAACGTCAGTTTGGAGAAAATAAACCGTTTTTCAAACTTAGCAAGTTATTGCTCTAGAATCTAAGTAATATTAACCAAAACCTGCAAAAACGGCCGTTTTATTGTTTAAACCATTTCCTAAAAATGATGGAAAAACAAGAGTTTTTTGGATGATGCAAATATCTTTAAACTAATCCAATTAAGGTCGACGATTATAAGTAATATTAGGCAAAAACATGAAAAAACAGCCCGTTTTGAGATTCAAGCGATTTCTTAAAAAAAGCTTGAAAAACGTCGGTTTTGGGAAAAAAAAACATTTTCAAATATAGCAAGTTATAGCTATCGAATATAAGTAATATAAACCAAAACCTGGAAAAACGGCCGTTTTTAAGGTTTGATCCGAGTATAAGTAATATTAGGCAAAAACATGCAAAAACGGCCAGTTTTGAAATTCAATCGATTTCTTCAAAAAAGCTCGAAAAACGTCAGTTTTGGGAAAATAAACCGTTTTCCAAACTTAGCAATTTATTGCTCTCGAATCTAAGTAATATTAAGCAAGACCTGGAAAAAACGGCCGTTTTTAAGGTTTGATCCATTTCCTAAAAAAGATGGAAAAACGGGAGTTTTGGGGATAAGGCAAATATCTTCACACTTATCCAATTAAGGTCTCCGATTATAAGTAATATCAGGCAAAAACATGCAAAAACGGCCAGTTTTGAGATTCAATCGATTTCTTCAAAAAACTTCAAAAAACGTCAGTTTTGAGAAAATAAACCGTTTTTCAAACTTAGCAAGTTATTGCTCTCGAATCTAAGTAATATTAACCAAAACCTGGAAAAACGGCCGTTTTTAAGGTTTAAACCATTTCCTAAAAATGATGGTTAAAACGGGAGTTTTTTGGATGAAGCAAATATCTTCAAACCTATCCAATTAAGGTCTCCGATTATAAGTAATATTAGGCAAAAACATGCAAAAACGGCCAGGTTTGAGATTCGAGCGATAATTTCAAAAAAGCTTTAAAAACGTCAGTTTTAAGCAAATAAACAATTTTTTAAACTTAGCAAGTTATTGCTCTCGAATTTAAGTAATATTAAACAAAACCTGGAAAAACGGGCGTTTTTAAGGTTTGATCCAATTCCTAAAAAAGTTTGAAAAACGGGAGTTATTTGGATAATGAAAAAAACTTCAAACTTCTCCAATTGAGGTCTCAGATTATAAGTAATATTAGGCAAAAACATGCAAAAACGGCCAGTTTTGAGATTCAATCGTTTTTTTCAAAAAAGCTCGAAAAACGTCAGTTTTGGAAAAATAAACCGTTTTTCAAACTTAGCAAGTTATTCCTTTCGAATCGAAGTAATATTAAGCGAAACCTGGAAAAACGGGCGTTTTTAAGGTTTGATCCATTTCCTAAAAAAGATGGAAAAACGGGAGTTTTTAGGATAATGCAAATATCTTCAAACTTATCCAATTAAGGTCTCCGATTATAAGTAATATCAGGCAAAAACATGCAAAAACGGCCAGTTTTGAGATTCAATCGATTTCTTCAAAAAAGCTTGAAAAACGTCAGTTTTGGGAAAATAAACCGTTTTTCAAATATAGCAAGTTATTGCTATCGAATATAAGTAATATAAACCAAAACCTGCGAAAACGGCCGTTTTTAAGGTTTGATCCATTCCCTAAAAAAGATTGAAAAACGGGAGTTTTAGGGATAATGCAAATATCTTCAAACTTATCCAATTAAGTTCTCCGAGTATAAGTGATGTTAGGAAAAAACATGCAAAAACGGCCAGTTTTGAGATTCAATCGATTTCTTTCAAAAAAGCTTGAAAAACGTCAGTTTGGGGAAAATAAACCGTTTTTCAAAATTAGCAAGTTATCGCTCTCGAATTTAAGTAATATAAACCAAAACCTGGAAAAACGGCCGTTTTTAAGGTTTGATCCATTTCCTAAAAAAGATGGAAAAACGGGAGTTTTGGGGATAAGGCAAATATCTTCAAACTTATCCAATTAAGGTCTCCGATTATGAGTAATATTAGGCAAAAACATGCAAAAACGGCCATTATTGAGATTGAATCGATTTCTTCAAAAAAGCTTGAAAAACGTTAGTTTTGAGAAAATAAACCGTTTTTCAAACTTAGCAAGTTATTGCTCTAGAATCTAAGTAATATTAACAAAAACCTGCAAAAACGGCCGTTTTATGGTTTAAACCATTTCCTAAAAATAATGGAAAAACACGAGTTTTTTGGATGATGCAAATATCTTTAAACTAATCCAATTAAGGTCTCCGATTATAAGTAATATTAGGCAAAAACATGAAAAAACGGCCCGTTTTGAGATTCAAGCGATTTCTTTAAAAAAGCTTGAAAAACGTCGGTTTTGGGAAAATAAACCGTTTTTCAAATATAGCAAGTTATAGCTATCGAATATAAGTAATATAAACCAAAACCTGGAAAAACGGCTGTTTTTAAGGTTTGATCCGAGTATAAGTAATATTAGGCAAAAACATGCAAAAACGGCCAGTTTTGAAATTCAATCGATTTCTTCAAAAAAAGCTCGAAAAACTTCAGTTTTGGGAAAATAAACCGTTTTCCAAACTTAGCAATTTATTGCTCTCGAATCTAAGTAATATTAAGCAAGACCTGGAAAAACGGCCGTTTTTAAGGTTTGATCCATTTCCTAAAAAAGATGGAAAAACGGGAGTTTTGGGGATAATGCAAATATCTTCAAACTTATCCAATTAAGGTCTCCGATTATAAATAATATTAGGCAAAAACATAGAAAAACGGCCGGTTTAAGATTCAAGCGATTTCTTAAAAAAAGCTTGAAAAACGTCAGTTTTGGGAAAATAAACCGTTTTTCAAATATAGCAAGTTATTGCTATCGAATATAAGTAATATAAACCAAAACCTGGAAAAACGGCCGTTTTTAAGGTTTGATCCATTTCCTAAAAAAGATTGAAAAACGGGAGTTTTTTGGATAATGCAAATATCTTCAAACTTATCCAATTAAGTTCTCTGAGTATAAGTAATATTAGGTAAAAACATGCAAAAACGGCCAGTTTTGAGATTCAATCGATTACTTCAAAGAAGCTCGAAAAACGTTAGTTTTGAGAAAATAAACCGTTTTTCAAACTTAGCAAGTTATTGCTCTAGAATCTAAGTAATATTAACCAAAACCTGCAAAAACGGCCGTTTTATGGTTTAAACCATTTCCTAAAAATGATGGAAAAACACGAGTTTTTTGAATAATGCAAATATCTTTAAACTAATCCAATTAAGGTCGACGATTATAAGTAATATCAGGCAAAAACATGAAAAAACGGCCCGTTTTGAGATTCAAGCGATTTCTTAAAAAAAGCTTGAAGAACGTCGGTTTTGGGAAAATAAACCATTTTGCAAATATAGCAAGTTACTGCTATCGAATATAAGTAATATAAACCAAAACCTGGAAAAACGGCCGTTTTTAATGTTTAAACCATTTCCTAAAAATGATGGTTAAAACGGGACTTTTTTGGATAAAGCAAATATCTTCAAACCTATCCAATTAAGGTCTCCGATTATAAGTAATATTAGGCAAAAACATGCAAAAACGGCCAGTTTTGAGATTCAATCGATTTCTTCAAAAAAGCTCGAAAAACGTCCGTTTTGGGAAAATAAACCGTTTTTCAAACTTAGCAGGTTATTGCTCTCGAATCTGAGGAATATTAAGCAAAACCTGGAAAAACGGCCGTTTTTAAGGTTTGATCCATTTCCTAAAAAAGATTGAAAAACGGGACTTTTTAGAAATAATGCAAATATCTTCAAACTTATCCAATTAAGTTCTCCGATTATAAGTAATATTAGGCAAAAACATGCACAAACAGCCAGTTTTGAGATTCAATCGATTTCTTCAAAAAAGCTTGAAAAACGTCAGTTTTGGGAAAATAAACCGTTTTTCAAACTTAGCAAGTTATTGCTCTCGAATCTAAGTAATATAAACCAAAACCTGGAAAAACGGCCGTTTTTAAGGTTTGATCCATGTCCTAAAAAAGATTGAAAAACGGGAGTTTTGGGGATAATGCAAATATCTTCAAACTTATCCAATTAAGTTCTCCGAGTATAAGTAATATTAGGCAAAAACATGCACAAACAGCCAGTTTTGAGATTCAATCGATTTCTTCAAAAAAGCTTGAAAAACGTCAGTTTTGGGAAAATAAACCGTTTTTCAAACTTAGCAAGTTATTGCTCTCGAATCTAAGTAATATAAACCAAAACCTGAAAAAACGGCCGTTTTTAAAGGTTGATCCATTTCCTAAAAAAGATTGAAAAACGAGAGTTTTTTGGATAAGGCAAGTATCTCCAAACTTATCAAATTAAGGTCGCCGATTATAAGTAATATTAGGCAAAAACATGCAAAAACGGCCAGTTTTGAGATTCAATCGATTTCTTCAAAAAAGCTTGAAAAACGTCAGTTTTGGGAAAATAAACCGTTTTTCAAACTTAGCAAGTTATTGCTCTCGAATCTAAGTAATATTAACCAAAACCTGGAAAAACGGCCGTTTTTAAGGTTTGATCCAATTCCTAAAAAGATTGAAAAACGGGAGTTTTTTGGATAATGCAAATATCTTCAAACTTATCCAATTAAGGTCTCCGATTATAAGTAATATTAGGCAAAAACATGGAAAAACGGCTAGTTCTGAGATTTAATCGATTTCTTCAAAAAAGCTCGAAAAACGTCAGTTTTGGGAAAATAAACCGTTTTTCAAACTTAGCAATTTATTGCTCTAGAATCTAAGTAATATTAACCAAAACCTGCAAAAATGGCCGTTTTTAAGGTTTAACCCATTTCCTAAAAATGATGGAAAAACGGGAGTTTTTTAGAGGATGCAAATATCTTCAAACCTATCCAATTAAGGTCTCCGATTATAAATAATATTAGGCAAAAACATGGAAAAACGGCCGGTTTGAGATTCAAGCGATTTCTTAAAAAAAGCTTGAAAAACGTCAGTTTTGGGAAAATAAACCGTTTTTCAAATATAGCAAGTTACTGCTATCGAATATAACTAATATAAACCAAAACCTGGAAATACGGCCGTTTTTAAGGTTTGATCCGAGTATAAGTAATATTAGGCAAAAACATGCAAAAACGGCTAGTTTTGAAATTCAATCGATTTCTTCAAAAAAGCGCGAAAAACGTCAGTTTGGGGAAAATAAACCGTTTTTCAAACTTAGCAAGTTATTGCTCTCGAATCTAAGTAATATTAACCAAAACCTGCAAAAACGGCCGTTTTTAAGGTTTGATCCATTTCCTAAAAAAGATTGAAAAACGGGAGTTTTTTGGATAATGCAAATATCTTCAAACTTATCCAATTAAGTTCTCCGAGTATAAGTAATATTAGGCAAAAACATGCAAAAACGGCCAGTTTTGAGATTCAATCGATTACTTAAAAGAAGCTCGAAAAACGTCAGTTTGGAGAAAATAAACCGTTTTTCAAACTTAGCAAGTTATTGCTCTAGAATCTAAGTAATATTAACCAAAACCTGCAAAAACGGCCGTTTTATTGTTTAAACCATTTCCTAAAAATGATGGAAAAACAAGAGTTTTTTGGATGATGCAAATATCTTTAAACTAATCCAATTAAGGTCGACGATTATAAGTAATATTAGGCAAAAACATGAAAAAACAGCCCGTTTTGAGATTCAAGCGATTTCTTAAAAAAAGCTTGAAAAACGTCGGTTTTGGGAAAAAAAAACATTTTCAAATATAGCAAGTTATAGCTATCGAATATAAGTAATATAAACCAAAACCTGGAAAAACGGCCGTTTTTAAGGTTTGATCCGAGTATAAGTAATATTAGGCAAAAACATGCAAAAACGGCCAGTTTTGAAATTCAATCGATTTCTTCAAAAAAGCTCGAAAAACGTCAGTTTTGGGAAAATAAACCGTTTTCCAAACTTAGCAATTTATTGCTCTCGAATCTAAGTAATATTAAGCAAGACCTGGCAAAAACGGCCGTTTTTAAGGTTTGATCCATTTCCTAAAAAAGATGGAAAAACGGGAGTTTTGGGGATAAGGCAAATATCTTCACACTTATCCAATTAAGGTCTCCGATTATAAGTAATATCAGGCAAAAACATGCAAAAACGGCCAGTTTTGAGATTCAATCGATTTCTTCAAAAAACTTCAAAAAACGTCAGTTTTGAGAAAATAAACCGTTTTTCAAACTTAGCAAGTTATTGCTCTCGAATCTAAGTAATATTAACCAAAACCTGGAAAAACGGCCGTTTTTAAGGTTTAAACCATTTCCTAAAAATGATGGTTAAAACGGGAGTTTTTTGGATGAAGCAAATATCTTCAAACCTATCCAATTAAGGTCTCCGATTATAAGTAATATTAGGCAAAAACATGCAAAAACGGCCAGGTTTGAGATTCGAGCGATAATTTCAAAAAAGCTTTAAAAACGTCAGTTTTAAGCAAATAAACAATTTTTTAAACTTAGCAAGTTATTGCTCTCGAATTTAAGTAATATTAAACAAAACCTGGAAAAACGGGCGTTTTTAAGGTTTGATCCAATTCCTAAAAAAGTTTGAAAAACGGGAGTTATTTGGATAATGAAAAAAACTTCAAACTTCTCCAATTGAGGTCTCAGATTATAAGTAATATTAGGCAAAAACATGCAAAAACGGCCAGTTTTGAGATTCAATCGTTTTTTTCAAAAAAGCTCGAAAAACGTCAGTTTTGGAAAAATAAACCGTTTTTCAAACTTAGCAAGTTATTCCTTTCGAATCGAAGTAATATTAAGCGAAACCTGGAAAAACGGCCGTTTTTAAGGTTTGATCTATTTCCTAAAAAAGATGGAAAAACGGGAGTTTTTAGGATAATGCAAATATCTTCAAACTTATCCAATTAAGGTCTCCGATTATAAGTAATATCAGGCAAAAACATGCAAAAACGGCCAGTTTTGAGATTCAATCGATTTCTTCAAAAAAGCTCGAAAAACGTTAGTTTTGAGAAAATAAACCGTTTTTCAAACTTAGCAAGTTATTGCTCTCGAATCTAAGTAATATTAACACAAACCTGGAAAAACGGCCGTTTTTAAGGTTTAAACCAATTCCTAAAAAAGTTTGAAAAACGGGAGTTTTTTTGGATAATGCAAATATCTTCAAACTTCTCCAATTGAGGTCTCAGATTATAAGTAATATTAGGCAAAAACATGCAAAAACGGCCAGTTTTGAGATTCAATCGTTTTTTTCAAAAAAGCTCGAAAAACGTCAGTTTTGGAAAAATACACCGTTTTTCAAACTTAGCAAGTTATTCCTTTCGAATCGAAGTAATATTAAGCGAAACCTGGAAAAACGGCCGTTTTTAAGGTTTGATCCATTTCCTAAAAAAGATGGAAAAACGGGAGTTCTTAGGATAATGCAAATATCTTCAAACTTATCCAATTAAGATCTCCGATTATAAGTAATATCAGGCAAAAACATGCAAAAACGGCCAGTTTTGAGATTCAATCGATTTCTTCAAAAAAGCTCGAAAAACGTTAGTTTTGAGAAAATAAACCGTTTTTCAAACTTAGCAAGTTATTGCTCTCGAATCTAAGTAATATTAACACAAACCTGGAAAAACGGCCGTTTTTAAGGTTAAAACCATTTCCTAAAAATGATGGAAAAACGGGAGTTTTTTGGATGATGCAAATATCTTCAAACCTATCCAATTAAGGTCTCCGATTATCAGTAAGATTAGGCAAAAACATGCAAAAACGGCCAGTTTTGAGATTCAATTGCTTTCTACAAAAAAGCTTGAAAAACGTCAGTTTTGGGAAAATAAACAGTTTTTCAAATATAGCAAGTTATTGCTATCGAATATAAGTAATATAAACCAAAACCTGCGAAAACGGCCGTTTTTAAGGTTTGATCCATTCCCTAAAAAAGATTGAAAAACGGGAGTTTTAGGGATAATGCAAATATCTTCAAACTTATCCAATTAAGTTCTCCGAGTATAAGTGATATTAGGAAAAAACATGCAAAAACGGCCAGTTTTGAGATTCAATCGATTTCTTTCAAAAAAGCTTGAAAAACGTCAGTTTGGGGAAAATAAACCGTTTTTCAAAATTAGCAAGTTATCGCTCTCGAATTTAAGAAATATAAACCAAAACCTGGAAAAACGGCCGTTTTTAAGGTTTGATCCATTTCCTAAAAAAGATGGAAAAACGGGAGTTTTGGGGATAATGCAAATATCTTCAAACTTATCTAATTAAGGTCTCCGATTATGAGTAATATTAGGCAAAAACATGCAAAAACGGCCAGTTTTGAGATTCAATCGATTTCCTCAAAAAAGATTGAAAAACGTTAGTTTTGAGAAAAAAAACCGTTTTTCAAACTTAGCAAGTTATTGCTCTAGAATCTAAGTAATATTAACAAAAACCTGCAAAAACGGCCGTTTTATGGTTTAAACCATTTCCTAAAAATGATGGAAAAACACGAGTTTTTTGGATGATGCAAATATCTTTAAACTAATCCAATTAAGGTCTCCGATTATAAGTAATATTAGGCAAAAACATGAAAAAACGGCCCGTTTTGAGATTCAAGCGATTTCTTCAAAAAAGCTTGAAAAACGTCAGTTTTGGGAAAATAAACCGTTTTTCAAATATAGCAAGTTATTGCTATCGAATATAAGTAATATAAACCAAAACCTGCAAAAACGGCCGTTTTTAAGGTTTGATCCATTTCCTAAAAAAGATTGAAAAACGGGAGTTTTGGGGATAATGCAAATATCTTCAAACTTATCCAATTAAGTTCTCCGAGTATAAGTAATATTAGGCAAAAACATGCACAAACAGCCAGTTTTGAGATTCAATCGATTTCTTCAAAAAAGCTTGAAAAACGTCAGTTTTGGGAAAATAAACCGTTTTTCAAACTTAGCAGGTTATTGCTCTCGAATCTAAGTAATATAAACCAAAACCTGAAAAAACGGCCGTTTTTAAAGGTTGATCCATTTCCTAAAAAAGATTGAAAAACGAGAGTTTTTTGGATAATGCAAGTATCTTCAAACTTATCCAATTAAGGTCTCCGATTATAAATAATATTAGGCAAAAACATGGAAAAACGGCCGGTTTGAGATTCAAGCGATTTCTTAAAAAAAGCTTGAAAAACGTCAGTTTTGGGAAAATAAACCGTTTTTCAAATATAGCAAGTTATTGCTATCGAATATAAGTAATATAAACCAAAACCTGGAAAAACGGCCGTTTTTAAGGTTTGATCCATTTCCTAAAAAAGATTGAAAAACGGGAGTTTTTTGGATAATGCAAATATCTTCAAACTTATCCAATTAAGTTCTCCGAGTATAAGTAATATTAGGCAAAAACATGCAAAAACGGCCAGTTTTGAGATTCAATCGATTACTTCAAAGAAGCTCGAAAAACGTTAGTTTTGAGAAAATAAACCGTTTTTCAAACTTAGCAAGTTATTGCTCTAGAATCAAAGTAATATTAACCAAAAACTGCAAAAACGGCCGTTTTATGGTTTAAACCATTTCCTAAAAATGATGGAAAAACACGAGTTTTTTTGTATAATGCAAATATCTTTAAACTAATCCAATTAAGGTCGACGATTATAAGTAATATCAGGCAAAAACATGAAAAAACGGCCCGTTTTGAGATTCAAGCGATTTCTTAAAAAAAGCTTGAAGAACGTCGGTTTTGGGAAAATAAACCATTTTTCAAATATAGCAAGTTATAGCTATTGAATATAAGTAATATAAACCAAAACCTGGAAAAACGGCCGTTTTTAATGTTTAAACCATTTCCTAAAAATGATGGTTAAAACGGGACTTTTTTGGATGAAGCAAATATCTTCAAACCTATCCAATTAAGGTCTCCGATTATAAGTAATATTAGGCAAAAACATGCAAAAACGGCCAGTTTTGAGATTCAATCGATTTCTTCAAAAAAGCTCGAAAAACGTCCGTTTTGGGAAAATAAACCGTTTTTCAAACTTAGCAGGTTATTGCTCTCGAATCTGAGGAATATTAAGCAAAACCTGGAAAAACGGCCGTTTTTAAGGTTTGATCCATTTCCTAAAAAAGATTGAAAAACGGGAGTTTTTAGAAATAATGCAAATATCTTCAAACTTATCCAATTAAGTTCTCCGATTATAAGTAATATTAGGCAAAAACATGCACAAACAGCCAGTTTTGAGATTCAATCGATTTCTTCAAAAAAGCTTGAAAAACGTCAGTTTTGGGAAAATAAACCGTTTTTCAAACTTAGCAAGTTATTGCTCTCGAATCTAAGTAATATAAACCAAAACCTGGAAAAACGGCCGTTTTTAAGGTTTGATCCATTTCCTAAAAAAGATTGAAAAACGGGAGTTTTGGGGATAATGCAAATATCTTCAAACTTATCCAATTAAGTTCTCCGAGTATAAGTAATATTAGGCAAAAACATGCACAAACAGCCAGTTTTGAGATTCAATTGATATCTTCAAAAAAGCTTGAAAAACGTCAGTTTTGGGAAAATAAACCGTTTTTCAAACTTAGCAAGTTATTGCTCTCGAATCTAAGTAATATAAACCAAAACCTGAAAAAACGGCCGTTTTTAAAGGTTGATCCATTTCCTAAAAAAGATTGAAAAACGAGAGTTTTTTGGATAAGGCAAGTATCTTCAAACTTATCAAATTAAGGTCTCCGATTATAAGTAATATTAGGCAAAAACATGCAAAAACGGCCAGTTTTGAGATTCAATCGATTTCTTCAAAAAAGCTTGAAAAACGTCAGTTTTGGGAAAATAAACCGTTTTTCAAACTTAGCAAGTTATTGCTCTCGAATCTAAGTAATATTAACCAAAACCTGGAAAAACGGCCGTTTTAAAGGTTTGATCGAATTCCTAAAAAGATTGAAAAACGGGAGTTTTTTGGATAATGCAAATATCTTCAAACTTATCCAATTAAGGTCTCCAATTATAAGTAATATTAGGCAAAAACATGGAAAAACGGCTAGTTCTGAGATTTAATCGATTTTTTCAAAAAAGCTCGAAAAACGTCAGTTTTGGGAAAATAAACCGTTTTTCAAACTTAGCAATTTATTGCTCTAGAATCTAAGTAATATTAACCAAAACCTGCAAAAATGGCCGTTTTTAAGGTTTAACCCATTTCCTAAAAATGATGGAAAAACGGGAGTTTTTTAGAGGATGCAAATATCTTCAAACCTATCCAATTAAGGTCTCCGATTATAAATAATATTAGGCAAAAACATGGAAAAACGGCCGGTTTGAGATTCAAGCGATTTCTTAAAAAAAGCTTGAAAAACGTCGGTTTTGGGAAAAAAAACCATTTTCAAATATAGCAAGTTATAGCTATCGAATATAAGTAATATAAACCAAAACCTGGAAAAACGGCCGTTTTTAAGGTTTGATCCGAGTATAAGTAATATTAGGCAAAAACATGCAAAAACGGCCAGTTTTGAAATTCAATCGATTTCTTCAAAAAAGCTCGAAAAACGTCAGTTTTGGGAAAATAAACCGTTTTCCAAACTTAGCAATTTATTGCTCTCGAATCTAAGTAATATTAAGCAAGACCTGGAAAAAACGGCCGTTTTTAAGGTTTGATCCGAGTATAAGTAATATTAGGCAAAAACATGCAAAAACGGCCAGTTTTGAAATTCAATCGATTTCTTCAAAAAAGCTCGAAAAACGTCAGTTTTGGGAAAATAAACCGTTTTCCAAACTTAGCAATTTATTGCTCTCGAATCTAAGTAATATTAAGCAAGACCTGGAAAAAACGGCCGTTTTTAAGGTTTGATCCATTTCCTAAAAAAGATGGAAAAACGGGAGTTTTGGGGATAAGGCAAATATCTTCACACTTATCCAATTAAGGTCTCCGATTATAAGTAATATCAGGCAAAAACATGCAAAAACGGCCAGTTTTGAGATTCAATCGATTTCTTCAAAAAACTTCAAAAAACGTCAGTTTTGAGAAAATAAACCGTTTTTCAAACTTAGCAAGTTATTGCTCTCGAATCTAAGTAATATTAACCAAAACCTGGAAAAACGGCCGTTTTTAAGGTTTAAACCATTTCCTAAAAATGATGGTTAAAACGGGAGTTTTTTGGATGAAGCAAATATCTTCAAACCTATCCAATTAAGGTCTCCGATTATAAGTAATATTAGGCAAAAACATGCAAAAACGGCCAGGTTTGAGATTCGAGCGATAATTTCAAAAAAGCTTTAAAAACGTCAGTTTTAAGCAAATAAACAATTTTTTAAACTTAGCAAGTTATTGCTCTCGAATTTAAGTAATATTAAACAAAACCTGGAAAAACTGGCGTTTTTAAGGTTTGATCCAATTCCTAAAAAAGTTTGAAAAACGGGAGTTTTTTGGATAATGCAAATATCTTCAAACTTCTCCAATTGAGGTCTCAGATTATAAGTAATATTAGGCAAAAACATGCAAAAACGGCCAGTTTTGAGATTCAATCGTTTTTTTCAAAAAAGCTCGAAAAACGTCAGTTTTGGAAAAATAAACCGTTTTTCAAACTTAGCAAGTTATTCCTTTCGAATCGAAATAATATTAAGCGAAACCTGGAAAAACGGCCGTTTTTAAGGTTTGATCTATTTCCTAAAAAAGATGGAAAAACGGGAGTTTTTTGGATAATGCAAATATCTTCAAACTTATCCAATTAAGGTCTCCGATTATAAGTAATATCAGGCAAAAACATGCAAAAACGGCCAGTTTTGAGATTCAATCGATTTCTTCAAAAAAGCTCGAAAAACGTTAGTTTTGAGAAAATAAACCGTTTTTCAAACTTAGCAAGTTATTGCTCTCGAATCTAAGTAATATTAACCAAAACCTGGAAAAACGGCCGTTTTAAAGGTTTGATCCAATTCCTAAAAAGATTGAAAAACGGGAGTTTTTTGGATAATGCAAATATCTTCAAACTTATCCAATTAAGGTCTCCAATTATAAGTAATATTAGGCAAAAACATGGAAAAACGGCTAGTTCTGAGATTTAATCGATTTTTTCAAAAAAGCTCGAAAAATGTCAGTTTTGGGAAAATAGACCGTTTTTCAAACTTAGCAATTTATTGCTCTAGAATCTAAGTAATATTAACCAAAACCTGCAAAAATGGCCGTTTTTAAGGTTGAACCCATTTCCTAAAAATGATGGAAAAACGGGAGTTTTTTAGAGGATGCAAATATCTTCAAACCTATCCAATTAAGGTCTCCGATTATAAATAATATTAGGCAAAAACATGGAAAAACGGCCGGTTGGAGATTCAAGCGATTTCTTAAAAAAAGCTTGAAAAACGTCGGTTTTGGGAAAAAAAACCATTTTCAAATATAGCAAGTTATAGCTATCGAATATAAGTAATATAAACCAAAACCTGGAAAAACGGCCGTTTTTAAGGTTTGATCCGAGTATAAGTAATATTAGGCAAAAACATGCAAAAACGGCCAGTTTTGAAATTCAATCGATTTCTTCAAAAAAGCTCGAAAAACGTCAGTTTTGGGAAAATAAACCGTTTTCCAAACTTAGCAATTTATTGCTCTCGAATCTAAGTAATATTAAGCAAGACCTAGGAAAAAACGGCCGTTTTTAAGGTTTGATCCATTTCCTAAAAAAGATTGAAAAACGGGAGTTTTGGGGATAAGGCAAATATCTTCACACTTATCCAATTAAGGTCTCCGATTATAAGTAATATCAGGCAAAAACATGCAAAAACGGCCAGTTTTGAGATTCAATCGATTTCTTCAAAAAACTTCAAAAAACGTCAGTTTTGAGAAAATAAACCGTTTTTCAAACTTAGCAAGTTATTGCTCTCGAATCTAAGTAATATTAACCAAAACCTGGAAAAACGGCCGTTTTTAAGGTTTAAACCATTTCCTAAAAATGATGGTTAAAACGGGAGTTTTTTGGATGAAGCAAATATCTTCAAACCTATCCAATTAAGGTCTCCGATTATAAGTAATATTAGGCAAAAACATGCAAAAACGGCCAGGTTTGAGATTCGAGCGATAATTTCAAAAAAGCTTTAAAAACGTCAGTTTTAAGCAAATAAACAATTTTTTAAACTTAGCAAGTTATTGCTCTCGAATTTAAGTAATATTAAACAAAACCTGGAAAAACTGGCGTTTTTAAGGTTTGATCCAATTCCTAAAAAAGTTTGAAAAACGGGAGTTTTTTGGATAATGCAAATATCTTCAAACTTCTCCAATTGAGGTCTCAGATTATAAGTAATATTAGGCAAAAACATGCAAAAACGGCCAGTTTTGAGATTCAATCGTTTTTTTCAAAAAAAGCTCGAAAAACGTCAGTTTTGGAAAAATAAACCGTTTTTCAAACTTAGCAAGTTATTCCTTTCGAATCGAAGTAATATTAAGCGAAACCTGGAAAAACGGCCGTTTTTAAGGTTTGATCTATTTCCTAAAAAAGATGGAAAAACGGGAGTTTTTTGGATAATGCAAATATCTTCAAACTTATCCAATTAAGGTCTCCGATTATAAGTAATATCAGGCAAAAACATGCAAAAACGGCCAGTTTTGAGATTCAATCGATTTCTTCAAAAAAGCTCGAAAAACGTTAGTTTTGAGAAAATAAACCGTTTTTCAAACTTAGCAAGTTATTGCTCTCGAATCTAAGTAATATTAACACAAACCTGGAAAAACGGCCGTTTTTAAGGTTTAAACCAATTCCTAAAAAAGTTTGAAAAACGGGAGTTTTTTTGGATAATGCAAATATCTTCAAAATTCTCCAATTGAGGTCTCAGATTATAAGTAATATTAGGCAAAAACATGCAAAAACGGCCAGTTTTGAGATTCAATCGTTTTTTTCAAAAAAGCTCGAAAAACGTCAGTTTTGGAAAAATAAACCGTTTTTCAAACTTAGCAAGTTATTCCTTTCGAATCGAAGTAATATTAAGCGAAACCTGGAAAAACGGCCGTTTTTAAGGTTTGATCCATTTCCTAAAAAAGATATAAAAATAGGAGGTCTTAGGATAATGCAAATATCTTCAAACTTATCCAATTAAGGTCTCCGATTATAAGTAATATCAGGCAAAAACATGCAAAAACGGCCAGTTTTGAGATTCAATCGATTTCTTCAAAAAAGCTCGAAAAACGTTAGTTTTGAAAAAATAAACCGTTTTTCAAACTTAGCAAGTTATTGCTCTCGAATCTAAGTATTATTAACACAAACCTGGAAAAACGGCCGTTTTTAAGGTTAAAACCATTTCCTAAAAATGATGGAAAAACGGGAGTTTTTTGGATGATGCAAATATCTTCAAACCTATCCAATTAAGGTCTCCGATTATCAGTAAGATTAGGCAAAAACATGCAAAAACGGCCAGTTTTAAAATTCAATCGCTTTCTACAAAAAAGCTTGAAAAACGTCAGTTTTGGGAAAATAAACCGTTTTTCAAATATAGCAAGTTATAGCTATCGAATATAAGTAATATAAACCAAAACCTGGAAAAACGGCCGTTTTTAAGGTTTGATCCGAGTATAAGTAATATTAGGCAAAAACATGCAAAAACGGCCAGTTTTGAAATTCAATCGATTTCTTCAAAAAAGCTCGAAAAACGTCAGTTTTGGGAAAATAAACCGTTTTCCAAACTTAGCAATTTATTGCTCTCGAATCTAAGTAATATAAACCAAAACTTGGAAAAACGGCCGTTTTTAAGGTTTGATCCATTTCCTAAAAAAGATGGAAAAACGGGAGTTTTGGGGATAAGGCAAATATCTTCACACTTATCCAATTAAGGTCTCCGATTATAAGTAATATCAGGCAAAAACATGCAAAAACGGCCAGTTTTGAGATTCAATCGATTTCTTCAAAAAACTTCAAAAAACGTCAGTTTTGGGAAAATAAACCGTTTTTCAAATATAGCAAGTTATTGCTATCGAATATAAGTAATATAAACCAAAACCTGCGAAAACGGCCGTTTTTAAGGTTTGATCCATTCCCTAAAAAAGATTGAAAAACGGGAGTTTTAGGGATAATGCAAATATCTTCAAACTTATCCAATTAAGTTCTCCGAGTATAAGTGATATTAGGAAAAAACATGCAAAAACGGCCAGTTTTGAGATTCAATCGATTTCTTTCAAAAAAGCTTGAAAAACGTCGGTTTGGGGAAAATAAACCGTTTTTCAAAATTAGCAAGTTATCGCTCTCGAATTTAAGTAATATAAACCAAAACCTGGAAAAACGGCCGTTTTTAAGGTTTGATCCATTTCCTAAAAAAGATGGAAAAACGGGAGTTTTGGGGATAATGCAAATATCTTCAAACTTATCCAATTAAGGTCTCCGATTATGAGTAATATTAGGCAAAAACATGCAAAAACGGCCAGTTTTGAGATTCAATCGATTTCCTCAAAAAAGCTTGAAAAACGTTAGTTTTGAGAAAAAAAACCGTTTTTCAAACTTAGCAAGTTATTGCTCTAGAATCTAAGTAATATTAACAAAAACCTGCAAAAACGGCCGTTTTCTGGTTTAAACCATTTCCTAAAAATGATGGAAAAACACGAGTTTTTTGGATGATGCAAATATCTTTAAACTAATCCAATTAAGGTCTCCGATTATAAGTAATATTAGGCAAAAACATGAAAAAACGGCCCGTTTTGAGATTCAAGCGATTTCTTAAAAAAAGCTTGAAAAACGTCGGTTTTGGGAAAATAAACCGTTTTTCAAATATAGCAAGTTATAGCTATCGAATATAAGTAATATAAACCAAAACCTGGAAAAACGGCCGTTTTTAAGGTTTGATCCGAGTATAAGTAATATTAGGCAAAAACATGCAAAAACGGCCAGTTTTGAAATTCAATCGATTTCTTCAAAAAAGCTCGAAAAACGTCAGTTTTGGGAAAATAAACCGTTTTCCAAACTTAGCAATTTATTGCTCTCGAATCTAAGTAATATTAAGCAAGACCTGGAAAAACGGCCGTTTTTAAGGTTTGATCCATTTCCTAAAAAAGATGGAAAAACGGGAGTTTTGGGGATAATGCAAATATCTTCAAACTTTTCCAATTAAGGTCTCCGATTATCAGTAAGATTTGGCAAAAACATGCAAAAACGGCCAGTTTTGAGATTTAATCGATTTCTTCAAAAAAGCTTGAAAAACGTCAGTTTTGGGAAAATAAACCGTTTTTCAAATATAGAAAGTTATTGCTATCGAATATAAGTAATATAAACCAAAACCTGCAAAAACGGCCGTTTTTAAGGTTTGATCCATTTCCTAAAAAAGATTGAAAAACGGGAGTTTTTAGAAATAATGCAAATATCTTCAAACTTATCCAATTAAGTTCTCCGATTATAAGTAATATTAGGCAAAAACATGCACAAACAGCCAGTTTTGAGATTCAATCGATTTCTTCAAAAAAGCTTGAAAAACGTCAGTTTTGGGAAAATAAACCGTTTTTCAAACTTAGCAAGTTATTGCTCTCGAATCTAAGTAATATAAACCAAAACCTGAAAAAACGGCCGTTTTTAAAGGTTGATCCATTTCCTAAAAAAGATTGAAAAACGAGAGTTTTTTGGATAATGCAAGTATCTTCAAACTTATCCAATTAAGGTCTCCGATTATAAATAATATTAGGCAAAAACATGGAAAAACGGCCGGTTTGAGATTCAAGCGATTTCTTAAAAAAAGCTTGAAAAACGTCAGTTTTGGGAAAATAAACCGTTTTTCAAATATAGCAAGTTATTGCTATCGAATATAAGTAATATAAACCAAAACCTGGAAAAACGGCCGTTTTTAAGGTTTGATCCATTTCCTAAAAAAGATTGAAAAACGGGAGTTTTTTGGATAATGCAAATATCTTCAAACTTATCCAATTAAGTTCTCCGAGTATAAGTAATATTAGGCAAAAACATGCAAAAACGGCCAGTTTTGAGATTCAATCGATTACTTCAAAGAAGCTCGAAAAACGTCAGTTTTGGGAAAATAAACCGTTTTCCAAACTTAGCAATTTATTGCTCTTGAATCTAAGTAATATTAAGCAAGACCTGGAAAAAACGGCCGTTTTTAAGGTTTGATCCATTTCCTAAAAAAGATGGAAAAACGGGAGTTTTGGGGATAAGGCAAATATCTTCACACTTATCCAATTAAGGTCTCCGATTATAAGTAATATCAGGCAAAAACATGCAAAAACGGCCAGTTTTGAGATTCAATCGATTTCTTCAAAAAACTTCAAAAAACGTCAGTTTTGAGAAAATAAACCGTTTTTCAAACTTAGCAAGTTATTGCTCTCGAATCTAAGTAATATTAACCAAAACCTGGAAAAACGGCCGTTTTTAAGGTTTAAACCATTTCCTAAAAATGATGGTTAAAACGGGAGTTTTTTGGATGAAGCAAATATCTTCAAACCTATCCAATTAAGGTCTCCGATTATAAGTAATATTAGGCAAAAACATGCAAAAACGGCCAGGTTTGAGATTCGAGCGATAATTTCAAAAAAGCTTTAAAAACGTCAGTTTTAAGCAAATAAACAATTTTTTAAACTTAGCAAGTTATTGCTCTCGAATTTAAGTAATATTAAACAAAACCTGGAAAAACTGGCGTTTTTAAGGTTTGATTCAATTCCTAAAAAAGTTTGAAAAACGGGAGTTTTTTGGATAATGCAAATATCTTCAAACTTCTCCAATTGAGGTCTCAGATTATAAGTAATATTAGGCAAAAACATGCAAAAACGGCCAGTTTTGAGATTCAATCGTTTTTTTCAAAAAAAGCTCGAAAAACGTCAGTTTTGGAAAAATAAACCGTTTTTCAAACTTAGCAAGTTATTCCTTTCGAATCGAAGTAATATTAAGCGAAACCTGGAAAAACGGCCGTTTTTAAGGTTTGATCTATTTCCTAAAAAAGATGGAAAAACGGGAATTTTTTGGATAATGCAAATATCTTCAAACTTATCCAATTAAGGTCTCCGATTATAAGTAATATCAGGCAAAAACATGCAAAAACGGCCAGTTTTGAGATTCAATCGATTTCTTCAAAAAAGCTCGAAAAACGTTAGTTTTGAGAAAATAAACCGTTTTTCAAACTTAGCAAGTTATTGCTCTCGAATCTAAGTAATATTAACACAAACCTGGAAAAACGGCCGTTTTTAAGGTTTAAACCAATTCCTAAAAAAGTTTGAAAAACGGGAGTTTTTTTGGATAATGCAAATATCTTCAAAATTCTCCAATTGAGGTCTCAGATTATAAGTAATATTAGGCAAAAACATGCAAAAACGGCCAGTTTTGAGATTCAATCGTTTTTTTCAAAAAAGCTCGAAAAACGTCAGTTTTGGAAAAATAAACCGTTTTTCAAACTTAGCAAGTTATTCCTTTCGAATCGAAGTAATATTAAGCGAAACCTGGAAAAACGGCCGTTTTTAAGGTTTGATCCATTTCCTAAAAAAGATATAAAAATAGGAGGTCTTAGGATAATGCAAATATCTTCAAACTTATCCAATTAAGGTCTCCGATTATAAGTAATATCAGGCAAAAACATGCAAAAACGGCCAGTTTTGAGATTCAATCGATTTCTTCAAAAAAGCTCGAAAAACGTTAGTTTTGAAAAAATAAACCGTTTTTCAAACTTAGCAATTTATTGCTCTCGAATCTAAGTATTATTAACACAAACCTGGAAAAACGGCCGTTTTTAAGGTTAAAACCATTTCCTAAAAATGATGGAAAAACGGGAGTTTTTTGGATGATGCAAATATCTTCAAACCTATCCAATTAAGGTCTCCGATTATCAGTAAGATTAGGCAAAAACATGCAAAAACGGCCAGTTTTAAAATTCAATCGCTTTCTACAAAAAAGCTTGAAAAACGTCAGTTTTGGGAAAATAAACCGTTTTTCAAATATAGCAAGTTATAGCTATCGAATATAAGTAATATAAACCAAAACCTGGAAAAACGGCCGTTTTTAAGGTTTGATCCGAGTATAAGTAATATTAGGCAAAAACATGCAAAAACGGCCAGTTTTGAAATTCAATCGATTTCTTCAAAAAAGCTCGAAAAACGTCAGTTTTGGGAAAATAAACCGTTTTCCAAACTTAGCAATTTATTGCTCTCGAATCTAAGTAATATAAACCAAAACTTGGAAAAACGGCCGTTTTTAAGGTTTGATCCATTTCCTAAAAAAGATGGAAAAACGGGAGTTTTGGGGATAAGGCAAATATCTTCACACTTATCCAATTAAGGTCTCCGATTATAAGTAATATCAGGCAAAAACATGCAAAAACGGCCAGTTTTGAGATTCAATCGATTTCTTCAAAAAACTTCAAAAAACGTCAGTTTTGGGAAAATAAACCGTTTTTCAAATATAGCAAGTTATTGCTATCGAATATAAGTAATATAAACCAAAACCTGCGAAAACGGCCGTTTTTAAGGTTTGATCCATTCCCTAAAAAAGATTGAAAAACGGGAGTTTTAGGGATAATGCAAATATCTTCAAACTTATCCAATTAAGTTCTCCGAGTATAAGTGATATTAGGAAAAAACATGCAAAAACGGCCAGTTTTGAGATTCAATCGATTTCTTTCAAAAAAGCTTGAAAAACGTCGGTTTGGGGAAAATAAACCGTTTTTCAAAATTAGCAAGTTATCGCTCTCGAATTTAAGTAATATAAACCAAAACCTGGAAAAACGGCCGTTTTTAAGGTTTGATCCATTTCCTAAAAAAGATGGAAAAACGGGAGTTTTGGGGATAATGCAAATATCTTCAAACTTATCCAATTAAGGTCTCCGATTATGAGTAATATTAGGCAAAAACATGCAAAAACGGCCAGTTTTGAGATTCAATCGATTTCCTCAAAAAAGCTTGAAAAACGTTAGTTTTGAGAAAAAAAACCGTTTTTCAAACTTAGCAAGTTATTGCTCTAGAATCTAAGTAATATTAACAAAAACCTGCAAAAACGGCCGTTTTCTGGTTTAAACCATTTCCTAAAAATGATGGAAAAACACGAGTTTTTTGGATGATGCAAATATCTTTAAACTAATCCAATTAAGGTCTCCGATTATAAGTAATATTAGGCAAAAACATGAAAAAACGGCCCGTTTTGAGATTCAAGCGATTTCTTAAAAAAAGCTTGAAAAACGTCGGTTTTGGGAAAATAAACCGTTTTTCAAATATAGCAAGTTATAGCTATCGAATATAAGTAATATAAACCAAAACCTGGAAAAACGGCCGTTTTTAAGGTTTGATCCGAGTATAAGTAATATTAGGCAAAAACATGCAAAAACGGCCAGTTTTGAAATTCAATCGATTTCTTCAAAAAAGCTCGAAAAACGTCAGTTTTGGGAAAATAAACCGTTTTCCAAACTTAGCAATTTATTGCTCTCGAATCTAAGTAATATTAAGCAAGACCTGGAAAAACGGCCGTTTTTAAGGTTTGATCCATTTCCTAAAAAAGATGGAAAAACGGGAGTTTTGGGGATAATGCAAATATCTTCAAACTTTTCCAATTAAGGTCTCCGATTATCAGTAAGATTTGGCAAAAACATGCAAAAACGGCCAGTTTTGAGATTTAATCGATTTCTTCAAAAAAGCTTGAAAAACGTCAGTTTTGGGAAAATAAACCGTTTTTCAAATATAGAAAGTTATTGCTATCGAATATAAGTAATATAAACCAAAACCTGCAAAAACGGCCGTTTTTAAGGTTTGATCCATTTCCTAAAAAAGATTGAAAAACGGGAGTTTTTAGAAATAATGCAAATATCTTCAAACTTATCCAATTAAGTTCTCCGATTATAAGTAATATTAGGCAAAAACATGCACAAACAGCCAGTTTTGAGATTCAATCGATTTCTTCAAAAAAGCTTGAAAAACGTCAGTTTTGGGAAAATAAACCGTTTTTCAAACTTAGCAAGTTATTGCTCTCGAATCTAAGTAATATAAACCAAAACCTGAAAAAACGGCCGTTTTTAAAGGTTGATCCATTTCCTAAAAAAGATTGAAAAACGAGAGTTTTTTGGATAATGCAAGTATCTTCAAACTTATCCAATTAAGGTCTCCGATTATAAATAATATTAGGCAAAAACATGGAAAAACGGCCGGTTTGAGATTCAAGCGATTTCTTAAAAAAAGCTTGAAAAACGTCAGTTTTGGGAAAATAAACCGTTTTTCAAATATAGCAAGTTATAGCTATCGAATATAAGTAATATAAACCAAAACCTGGAAAAACGGCCGTTTTTAAGGTTTGATCCGAGTATAAGTAATATTAGGCAAAAACATGCAAAAACGGCCAGTTTTGAGATTCAATCGATTACTTCAAAGAAGCTCGAAAAACGTTAGTTTTGAGAAAATAAACCGTTTTTCAAACTTAGCAAGTTATTGCTCTAGAATCTAAGTAATATTAACCAAAACCTGCAAAAACGGCCGTTTTATGGTTTAAACCATTTCCTAAAACGATGGAAAAACACGAGTTTTTTGAATAATGCAAATATCTTTAAACTAATCCAATTAAGGTCGACGATTATAAGTAATATTAGGCAAAAACATGAAAAAACGGCCCGTTTTGTGATTCAAGCGATTTCTTAAAAAAAGCTTGAAAAACGTCGGTTTTGGGAAAATAAACCATTTTTCAAATATAGCAAGTTATTGCTATCGAATATAAGTAATATAAACCAAAACCTGGAAAAACGGCCGTTTTTAAGGTTTGATCCGAGTATAAGTAATATTAGGCAAAAACATGCAAAAACGGCCAGTTTTGAAATTCAATCGATTTCTTCAAAAAAGCTCGAAAAACGTCAGTTTTGGGAAAATAAACCGTTTTCCAAACTTAGCAATTTATTGCTCTCGAATCTAAGTAATATTAAGCAAGACCTGGAAAAAACGGCCGTTTTTAAGGTTTGATCCATTTTCTAAAAAAGATGGAAAAACGGGAGTTTTGGGGATAATGCAAATATCTTCAAACTTATCCAATTAAGGTCTCCGATTATAAGTAATATCAGGCAAAAACATGCAAAAACGGCCAGTTTTGAGATTCAATCGATTTCTTCAAAAAAGCTCGAAAAACGTCAGTTTGGAGAAAATAAACCGTTTTTCAAACTTAGCAAGTTATTGCTCTCGAATCTAAGTAATATTAACCAAAACCTGGAAAAACGGCCGTTTTTAATGTTTAAACCATTTCCTAATAATGATGGTTAAAACGGGACTTTTTTGGATGAAGCAAATATCTTCAAACCTATCCAATTAAGGTCTCCGATTATAAGTAATATTAGGCAAAAACATGCAAAAACGGCCAGTTTTGAGATTCAATCGATTTCTTCAAAAAAGCTCGAAAAACGTCCGTTTTGGGAAAATAAACCGTTTTTCAAACTTAGCAGGTTATTGCTCTCGAATCTGAGGAATATTAAGCAAAACCTGGAAAAACGGCCGTTTTTAAGGTTTGATCCATTTCCTAAAAAAGATTGAAAAACGGGAGTTTTTAGAAATAATGCAAATATCTTCAAACTTATCCAATTAAGTTCTCCGATTATAAGTAATATTAGGCAAAAACATGCACAAACAGCCAGTTTTGAGATTCAATCGATTTCTTCAAAAAAGCTTGAAAAACGTCAGTTTTGGGAAAATAAACCGTTTTTCAAACTTAGCAAGTTATTGCTCTCGAATCTTAGTAATATAAACCAAAACCTGGAAAAACGGCCGTTTTTAAGGTTTGATCCATTTCCTAAAAAAGATTGAAAAACGGGAGTTTTGGGGATAATGCAAATATCTTCAAACTTATCCAATTAAGTTCTCCGAGTATAAGTAATATTAGGCATAAAACATGCACAAACAGCCAGTTTTGAGATTCAATCGATTTCTTCAAAAAAGCTTGAAAAACGTCAGTTTTGGGAAAATAAACCGTTTTTCAAACTTAGCAAGTTATTGCTCTCGAATCTAAGTAATATAAACCAAAACCTGAAAAAACGGCCGTTTTTAAAGGTTGATCCATTTCCTAAAAAAGATTGAAAAACGAGAGTTTTTTGGATAAGGCAAGTATCTTCAAACTTATCAAATTAAGGTCTCCGATTATAAGTAATATTAGGCAAAAACATGCAAAAACGGCCAGTTTTGAGATTCAATCGATTTCTTCAAAAAAGCTTGAAAAACGTCAGTTTTGGGAAAATAAACCGTTTTTCAAACTTAGCAAGTTATTGCTCTCGAATCTAAGTAATATTAACCAAAACCTGGAAAAACGGCCGTTTTTAAGGTTTGATCCAATTCCTAAAAAGATTGAAAAACGGGAGTTTTTTGGATAATGCAAATATCTTCAAACTTATCCAATTAAGGTCTCCAATTATAAGTAATATTAGGCAAAAACATGGAAAAACGGCCAGTTCTGAGATTTAATCGATTTCTTCAAAAAAGCTCGAAAAACGTCAGTTTTGGGAAAATAAACCGTTTTTCAAACTTAGCAAGTTATTGCTCTCGAATCTAAGTAATATTAACCAAAACCTGGAAAAACGGCCGTTTTTAAGGTTTAAACCATTTCCTAAAAATGATGGTTAAAATGGGAGTTTTTTGGATGAAGCAAATATCTTCAAACCTATCCAATTAAGGTCTCCGATTATAAGTAATATTAGGCAAAAACAGGCAAAAACGGCCAGGTTTGAGATTCGAGCGATAATTTCAAAAAAGCTTTAAAAACGTCAGTTTTAAGCAAATAAACAATTTTTTAAACTTAGCAAGTTATTGCCCCCGAATTTAAGTAATATTAAACAAAACCTGGAAAAACGGGCGTTTTTAAGGTTTGATCCAATTCCTAAAAAAGTTTGAAAAACGGGAGTTTTTTGGATAATGCAAATATCTTCAAACTTCTCCAATTGAGGTCTCAGATTATAAGTAATATTAGGCAAAAACATGCAAAAACGGACAGTTTTGAGATTCAATCGTTTTTTTCAAAAAAGCTCGAAAAACGTCAATTTTGGAAAAATAAACCGTTTTTCAAACTTAGCAAGTTATTCCTTTCGAATCGAAGTAATATTAAGCGAAACCTGGAAAAACGGCCGTTTTTAAGGTTTAATCCATTTCCTAAAAAAGATGGAAAAACGGGAGTTTTTAGGATAATGCAAATATCTTCAAACTTATCCAATTAAGGTCTCCGATTATAAGTAATATCAGGCAAAAACATGCAAAAACGGCCAGTTTTGAGATTCAATCGATTTCTTCAAAAAAGCTCGAAAAACGTTAGTTTTGAGAAAATAAACCGTTTTTCAAACTTAGCAAGTTATTGCTCTCGAATCTAAGTAATATTAACACAAACCTGGAAAAACGGCCGTTTTTAAGGTTTAAATCAATTCCTAAAAAAGTTTGAAAAACGGGAGTTTTTTGGATAATGCAAATATCTTCAAACTTCTCCAATTGAGGTCTCAGATTATAAGTAATATTAGGCAAAAACATGCAAAAACGGCCAGTTTTGAGATTCAATCGTTTTTTTCAAAAAAGCTCGAAAAACGTCAGTTTTGGAAAAATAAACCGTTTTTCAAACTTAGCAAGTTATTCCTTTCGAATCGAAGTAATATTAAGCGAAACCTGGAAAAACGGCCGTTTTTAAGGTTTGATCCATTTCCTAAAAAAGATGGAAAAACGGGAGTTTTTAGGATAATGCAAATATCTTCAAACTTATCCAATTAAGGTCTCCGATTATAAGTAATATCAGGCAAAAACATGCAAAAACGGCCAGTTTTGAGATTCAATCGATTTCTTCAAAAAAGCTCGAAAAACGTTAGTTTTGAGAAAATAAACCGTTTTTCAAACTTAGCAAGTTATTGCTCTCGAATCTAAGTAATATTAAGCAAGACCTGGAAAAACGGCCGTTTTTAAGGTTTGATCCATTTCCTAAAAAAGATGGAAAAACGGGAGTTTTGGGGATAATGCAAATATTTTCCAACTTATCCAATTAAGGTCTCCGATTATCAGTAAGATTAGGCAAAAACATGCAAAAACGGCCAGTTTTGAGATTCAATCGATTTCTTCAAAAAAGCTTGAAAAACGTCAGTTTTGGGAAAATAAACCGTTTTTCAAACTTAGCAAGTTATTGCTCTCGAATCTAAGTAATATAAACCAAAACCTGAAAAAACGGCCGTTTTTAAAGGTTTGATCCATTTCCTAAAAAAGATTGAAAAACGAGAGTTTTTGTGATAAGGCAAGTATCTTCAAACTTATCAAATTAAGGTCTCCGATTATAAGTAATATCAGGCAAAAACATGCAAAAACAGCCAGTTTTGAGATTCAATCGATTTCTTCAAAAAAGCTTGAAAAACGTCAGTTTTGGGAAAATAAACCGTTTTTCAAACTTAGCAAGTTATTGCTCTCGAATCTAAGTAATATTAACCAAAACCTGGAAAAACGGCCGTTTTTAAGGTTTGATCCAATTCCTAAAAAGATTGAAAAACGGGAGTTTTTTGGTTAATGCAAATATCTTCAAACTTATCCAATTAAGGTCTCCGATTATAAGTAATATTAGGCAAAAACATGGAAAAACGGCCAGTTCTGAGATTTAATCGATTTCTTCAAAAAAGCTCGAAAAACGTCAGTTTTGGGAAAATAAACCGTTTTTCAAACTTAGCATTTTATTGCTCTAGAATCTAAGTAATATTAACCAAAACCTGCAAAAATGGTCGTTTTTAAGGTTTAACCCATTTCCTAAAAATGATGGAAAAACGGGAGTTTTTTAGAGGATGCAAATATCTTCAAACCTATCCAATTAAGGTCTCCGATTATAAATAATATTAGGCAAAAACATGGAAAAACGGCCGGTTTGAGATTCAAGCCATTTCTTAAAAAAAGCTTGAAAAACGTCAGTTTTGGGAAAATAAACCGTTTTTCAAATATAGCAAGAAATTGCTATCGAATATAAGTAATATAAACCAAAACCTGGAAAAACTGCCGTTTTTAAGGTTTGATCCATTTCCTAAAAAAGATTGAAAAACGGGAGTTTTTTGGATAATGCAAATATCTTCAAACTTATCCAATTAAGTTCTCCGAGTATAAGTAATATTAGGCAAAAACATGCCAAAACGGCCAGTTTTGAGATTCAATCGATTACTTCAAAGAAGCTCGAAAAACGTTAGTTTTGAGAAAATAAACCGTCTTTCAAACTTAGCAAGTTATTGCTCTAGAATCTAAGTAATATTAACCAAAACCTGCAAAAACGGCCGTTTTATGGTTTAAACCATTTCCTAAAAATGATGGAAAAACACGAGTTTTTTGGATGATGCAAATATCTTTAAACTAATCCAATTAAGGTCGACGATTATAAGTAATTTTAGGCAAAAACATGAAAAAACGGCCCGTTTTGAGATTCAAGCGATTTCTTAAAAAAAGCTTGAAAAACGTCGGTTTTGGGAAAATAAACCATTTTTCAAATATAGCAAGTTATAGCTATCGAATATAAGTAATATAAACCAAAACCTGGAAAAACGGCCGTTTTTAAGGTTTGATCCGAGTATAAGTAATATTAGGCAAAAACATGCAAAAACGGCCAGTTTTGAAATTCAATCGATTTCTTCAAAAAAGCTTGAAAAACGTCAGTTTTGGGAAAATAAACCGTTTTTCAAACTTAGCAAGTTATTGCTCTCGAATCTAAGTAATATAAACCAAAACCTGAAAAAACGGCCGTTTTTAAAGGTTGATCCATTTCCTAAAAAAGATTGAAAAACGAGAGTTTTTTGGATAATGCAAGTATCTTCCAACTTATCAAATTAAGGTCTCCGATTATAAGTAATATTAGGCAAAAACATGCAAAAACGGCCAGTTTTGAGATTCAATCGATTTCTTCAAAAAAGCTTAAAAAACGTCAGTTTTGGGAAAATAAACCGTTTTTCAAACTTAGCAAGTTATTGCTCTCGAATCTAAGTAATATTAACCAAAACCTGGAAAAACGGCCGTTTTTAATGTTTAAACCATTTCCTAAAAATGATGGTTCAAACCTATCCAATTAAGGTCTCCGATTGAAAGTAATATTAGGCAAAAACATGCGAAAACGGCCAGTTTTGAGATTCAATCGATTTCTTCAAAAAAGCTCGAAAAACGTCCGTTTTGGGAAAATAAACCGTTTTTCAAACTTAGCAGGTTATTGCTCTCGAATCTGAGGAATATTAAGCAAAACCTGGAAAAACGGCCGTTTTTAAGGTTTGATCCATTTCCTAAAAAAGATTGAAAAACGGGAGTTTTTAGAAATAATGCAAATATCTTCAAACTTATCCAATTAAGTTCTCTGATTATAAGTAATATTAGGCAAAAACATGCACAAACAGCCAGTTTTGAGATTCAATCGATTTCTTCAAAAAAGCTTGAAAAACGTCAGTTTTCGGAAAATAAACCGTTTTTCAAACTTAGCAAGTTATTGCTCTCGAATCTAAGTAATATAAACCAAAACCTGGAAAAACGGCCGTTTTTAAGGTTTGATCCATTTCCTAAAAAAGATTGAAAAACGGGAGTTTTGGGGATAATGCAAATATCTTCAAACTTATCCAATATATAAGTATAAGTAATATTAGGCAAAAACATGCACAAACAGCCAGTTTTGAGATTCAATCGATTTCTTCAAAAAAGCTTGAAAAACGTCAGTTTTGGGAAAATAAACCGTTTCTCAAATATAGCAAGTTATTGCTATCGAATATAAGTAATATAAACCAAAACCTGCAAAAACGGCCGTTTTTAAGGTTTGATCCATTTCCTAAAAAAGATTGAAAAACGAGAGTTTTTTGGATAATGCAAGTATCTTCAAACTTATCCAATTAAGGTCTCCGATTATAATTAATATTAGGCAAAAACATGCAAAAACGGCCAGTTTTGAGATTCAATCGATTACTTCAAATAAGCTCGAATAACGTTAGTTTTGAGAAAATAAACCGTTTTTCAAACTTAGCAAGTTATTGCTCTAGAATCTAAGTAATATTAACCAAAACCTGCAAAAACGGCCCTTTTATGGTTTAAACCATTTTCTAAAAATGATGGAAAAACACGAGTTTTTTTGATGATGCAAATATCTTTAAACTAATCCAATTAAGGTCTCCGATTATAAGTAATATTAGGCAAAAACATGGAAAAAAGGCCGGTTTTGAGATTCAAGCGATTTCTTAAAAAAAGCTTGAAAAACGTCGGTTTTGGGAAAATAAACCGTTTTTCAAATATAGCAAGTTATAGCTATCGAATATAAGTAATATAAACCAAAACCTCGAAAAACGGCCGTTTTTAAGGTTTGATCCGAGTATAAGTAATATTAGGCAAAAACATGCAAAAACGGCCAGTTTTGAAATTCAATCGATTTCTTCAAAAAACCTCGAAAAACGTCAGTTTGTGGAAAATAAAGCGTTTTCCAAACTTAGCAAGTTATTGCTCTCGAATCTAAGTAATATAAACCAAAACCTTAAAAAACGGCCGTTTTTAATGTGTGATCCATTTACTATATAAGATTGAAAAACGGGGGTTTTTAGGATAATGCAAATATCTTCACCTTATGCAATTAAGGTCTCCGATTATGAGTAATATTAGGCAAAAACATGCAAAAATGGCCAGTTTTGAGATTCGAGCGATTTCTTAAAAAAGCTTGAAAAACGTCAGTTTTGGGAAAATAAACCGTTTTTCAAACTTAGCAAGTTATTGCTCTTGAATCTAAGTGATATCAACTAAAACCTGGAAAAACGGCGGTTTTAAGGTTTAAACCATTTCCTAAAAATGATGGAAAAACGGGATTTTTTGGATGATGCAAATATCTTTAAACTAATCCAATTAAGGTCTCCAATTATAAGTAATGCAAAAACATGGAAAAACGGCCGGATTTGAGATTCAAGCGATTTCTTAAAAAAAGCTTGAAAAACGTCGGTTTGGGAAAATAAACCGTTTTTCAAACATAGCAAGTTATAGCTATCGAATATAAGTAATATAAACCAAAAGCTGGAAAAACGGCCGTTTTTAAGGTTTGATCCATTTCCTAAAAAAGATTGAGAAAACTGGAGTTTTTTGGATAATGCAAATATCTTCAAACTTATCCAATTAAGTTCTCCGAGTATAAGTAATATTAGGCAAAAACATGCAAAAACGGCCAGTTTTGAAATTTAATCGATTTCTTCAAAAAAGCTCGAAAAACGTCAGTTTTGGGAAAATAAACCGTTTCCCTAACTTAGCAAGTTATTGCTCTCGAATCTAAGTAATATTAAGCAAAACCTGGAAAAACGGCCGTTTTTAAGGTTTGATCCATTTCCTAAAAAAGATGAAAACACGAGAGTTTTGGGGATAATGCAAATATCTTCAAACTTATCCAATTAAGGTCTCCGATTGTGAGTAATATTAGGCAAAAACATGCAAAAATGGCCAGTTTTGAGATTCGATCGATTTCTTTAAAAAAATTTGAAAAACGTCAGGTTTGGGAAAATAAACCGTTTTTCAAACTTAGCAAGTTATTGCTCTCGAATCTAAGTGATATTAACTAAAACCTGGAAAAACGGCGGTTTTAAGGTTTAAACCATTTCCTAAAAATGATGGAAAAACGGGATTTTTTGGATGATGCAAATATCTTTGAACTAATCCAATTAAGGTCTTCAATTATAAGTAATATTAGGCAAAAACATGCAAAAACGGCCAGTTTTGAGATTCAATCGATTACTTCAAAAAAGCTCGAAAAACGTTAGTTTTGAGAAAATAAACCGTTTTTTAAACTTAGCAAGTTATTGCTCTAGAATCTAAGTAATATTAACCAAAACCTGCAAAAAAGGCCGTTTTATGGTTTAAACCATTTCCTAAAAATGATGGAAAAACACGAGTTTTTTGGATAAGTTTTTTTCTTTGAACTAATCCAATTAACGTCTCCGATTATAGGTAATATTAGGCAAAAACATGGAAAAACGGCCGGTTTTGAGATTCAAGCGATTTCTTAAAAAAAGCTTGAAAAACGTCGGTTTTGGGAAAATAAACCGTTTTTCAAATATAGCAAGTTATAGCTATCGAATATAAGTAATATAAACCAAAACCTGGAAAAACGGCCGTTTTTAAGGTTTGATCCGAGTATAAGTAATATTAGGCAAAAACATGCAAAAACGGCCAGTTTTGAAATTCAATCGATTTCTTCAAAAAAGCTCGAAAAACGTCAGTTTTGGGAAAATAAACCGTTTTCCAAACTTAGCAATTTATTGCTCTCCAATCTAAGTAATATTAAGCAAGACCTGGAAAAACGGCCGTTTTTAAGGTTTGATCCATTTCCTAAAAAAGATGGAAAAACGGGAGTTTTGGGGATAATGCAAATATCTTCAAACTTATCCAATTAAGGTCTCCGATTATCAGTAAGATTAGGCAAAAACATGCAAAAACGGCCATTTTGAGATTCAATCGATTTCTTCAAAAAAGCTTGAAAAACGTCAGTTTTGGGAAAATAAACCGTTTTTCAAATATAGCAAGTTATTGCTATCGAATATAAGTAATAAAAACCAAAACCTGCAAAAACGGCCGTTTTTAAGGTTTGATCCATTTCCTAAAAAAGATTGAAAAACGGGAGTTTTGGGGATAATGCAAATATCTTCAAACTTATCCAATTAAGTTCTCCGAGTATAAGTAATATTAGGCAAAAACATGCAAAAACGGCCAGTTTTGAGATTCAATCGATTTCTTCAAAAAAGCTTGAAAAACGTCGGTTTTCGGAAAATAAACCGTTTTTCAAAATTAGCACGTTATTGCTCTCGAATTTAAGTAATATAAACCAAAACCTGGAAAAACGGCCGTTTTTAAGGTTTAAACTATTTCCTAAAAAAGATTAAAAAACGGTGTTTTTTTGGATAATGCAAATATCTTTAAACTTATCTAATTGAGGTCTCAGATTATAAGTAATATTAGGCAAAAACATGCAAAAACGGCCAGTTTTGAGATTCAATCGATTTCTTCCAAAAAAATTGAAAAACGTCAGTTTTGGGAAAAAATAAACCGTTTTTTTAAACTTAGCAAGTTAGTGCTCTCGAATCTAAGTAATATTAACCAAAACCTGGAAAAACGGCCGTTTTTAAGGTTTGATCCAATTCCTAAAAAAGATTGAAAAACGGGAGTTTTTTTGGATAATGCAAATATCTTCTAACTTATCCAATTAAGGTCTCCGATTATAAGTAATATTAGGCAAAAACATGGAAAAATGGCCGGTTCTGAGATTTAATCGATTTCTTCAAAAAAGCTCGAAAAACGTTAGTTTTGAGAAAATAAACCGTTTTTCAAACTTAGCAAGTTATTGCTCTAGAATCTAAGTAATATTAAACAAAACCTGCAAATACCGCCGTTTTATGGTTTAAACCATTTCCTAAAAATGATGGAAAAACACGAGTTGTTTCGGATGATGCAAATATCTTTAAACTAATCCAATTAAGGTCTCCGATTATAAGTAATATTAGGCAAAAACATGGAAAAACGGCCGGTTTTGAAATTCAAGCGATTTCTTAAAAAAAGCTTGAAAAACGTCGGTTTTGGGAAAATAAACCGTTTTTCAAATATAGCAAGTTATAGCTATCGAATATAAGTAATATAAACCAAAACCTGCAAAAACGGCCGTTTTTAAGGTTTGATCCGAATATAAGTAATATTAGGCAAAAACATGCAAAAACGGCCAGTTTTGAAATTCAATCGATTTCTTCAAAAAAGCTCGAAAAACGTCAGTTTTGGGAAAATAAACCGTTTTCCAAACTTAGCAAGTTGTTGCTCTCGAATCTAAGTAATATTAAGCAAGACCTGGAAAAACGGCCGTTTTTAAGGTTTAAACCATTTGCTAAAAATGATGGTTAAAACGGGAGTTTTTTGGATGAAGCAAATATCTTCAAACCTATCCAATTAAGGTCTCCGATTATAAGTAATATTAGGCAAAAACATGCAAATACGGCCAGGTTTGCGATTCGAGCGATTTCTTCAAAAAAGCTCGAAAAACGTCAGTTTTGAGAAAATAAACCGTTTTTCAAACTTAGCAAGTTATTGCTCTCGAATCTAAGTAATATTAACCAAAACCTAGAAAAACGACCGTTTTTAAGGTTTAAACCATTTCCTAAAAATGATGGTTAAAACGGGAGTTTTTTGGATGAAGCAAATATCTTCAAACCTATCCAATTAAGGTCTCCGATTATAAGTAATATTAGGCAAAAACATGCAAAAACGGCCAGGTTTGAGATTCGAGCGATAATTTCAAAAAAGCTTTAAAAACGTCAGTTTTGAGCAAATAAACAATTTTTTAAACTTAGCAAGTTATTGCTCTCGAATTTAAGTAATATTAACCAAAACCTGGAAAAACGGGCATTTTTAAGGTTTGATCCAATTACTAAAAAAGTTTGAAAAACGGGAGTTTTTTGGATAATGCAAATATCTTCAAACTTCTCCAATTGAGGTCTCAGATTATAAGTAATATCAGGCAAAAACTTGCAAAAACGGCCAGTTTTGAGATTCAATCGATTTCTTCAAAAAAGCTCGAAAAACGTTAGTTCTAAGTAATATTAACCAAAACCTGCAAAAACGGCCGTTTTTAAGGTTTAAACCATTTCCTAAAAATGATGGAAAACGGGAGTTTTTTGGATGATGCAAATATCTTCAAACCTATCCAATTAAGGTCTCCGATTATCAGTAAGATTAGGCAAAAATATGCAAAAACGGCCAGTTTTGAGATTCAATCGATTTCTTCAAAAAAGCTAGAAAAACGTCAGTTTTAAGAAAATAAACAGTTTTTCAAACTTAGAAAGTTATTGCTCTCGAATCTAAGTAAAATAAACCAAAACCTGGAAAAACGGCCGTTTTTAATGTGTGATCCATTTACTATAAAAGAATGAAAAACGGGAGTTTTTAGGATAATGCAAATATCTTTAAACTTATCCAATTAAGGTCTCCGATTATAAGTAATATTAGGCAAAAACATGCAAAAATGGCTAGTTTTGAGATTCGAGCGATTTCTTAAAAAAAGCTTGAAAAACGTCAGTTTTGGGAAAATAAACCGTTTTTCAAACTTAGCAAGTTATTGCTCTGGAATCTAAGTAATATAAACCAAAACCTGGAAAAACGGCCGTTTTTAATGTGTGATCCATTTACTAAAAAAGATTGAAAAACGGGGGTTTTTAGGATAATGCAAATATCTTCAAACTTATCCAATTAAGGTCTCCGATTATGAGTAATATTAGGCAAAAACATGCAAAAATGGCCAGTTTTGAGATTCGAGCGATTTCTTAAAAAAAGCTTGAAAAACGTCAGTGTTGGGAAAATAAACCCTTTTTTAAATTTAGCAAGTTATTGCTCTCGAATCTAAGTAATATAAACCAAAACCTGGAAAAACGGCCATTTTTAAGTTTTGATCCATTTCCTAAAAAAGATTGAAAAACGGGGGTTTTTTGGATAATGCAAATATCTTCAAACTTTTCAATTAAGGTCTCAGATTATAAGTAATATTAGGCAAAAACATGCAAAAACGGCCAGTTTTGAGATTCAATGGATTTCTTAAAAAAAGCTTGAAAAACGTCAGTTTTGAGAAAATAAACCGTTTCCCTAACTTAGCAAGTTATTGCTCTCGAATCTAAATAATATAAACCAAAACCTGGAAGAACGGCCGTTTTTAAGGTTTGATCCATTTCCTAAAAAAGATTGAAAAACGGGGGTTTTTAGGATAATGCAAATATCTTCACCTTATGCAATTAAGGTCTCCGATTATGAGTAATATTAGGCAAAAACATGCAAAAATGGCCAGTTTTGAGATTCGAGCGATTTCTTAAAAAAGCTTGAAAAACGTCAGTTTTGGGAAAATAAACCGTTTTTCAAACTTAGCAAGTTATTGCTCTTGAATCTAAGTGATATCAACTAAAACCTGGAAAAACGGCGGTTTTAAGGTTTAAACCATTTCCTAAAAATGATGGAAAAACGGGATTTTTTGGATGATGCAAATATCTTTAAACTAATCCAATTAAGGTCTCCAATTATAAGTAATGCAAAAACATGGAAAAACGGCCGGTTTTGAGATTCAAGCGATTTCTTAAAAAAAGCTTGAAAAACGTCGGTTTGGGAAAATAAACCGTTTTTCAAACATAGCAAGTTATAGCTATCGAATATAAGTAATATAAACCAAAAGCTGGAAAAACGGCCGTTTTTAAGGTTTGATCCATTTCCTAAAAAAGATTGAGAAAACTGGAGTTTTTTGGATAATGCAAATATCTTCAAACTTATCCAATTAAGTTCTCCGAGTATAAGTAATATTAGGCAAAAACATGCAAAAACGGCCAGTTTTGAAATTCAATCGATTTCTTCAAAAAAGCTCGAAAAACGTCAGTTTTGGGAAAATAAACCGTTTCCCTAACTTAGCAAGTTATTGCTCTCGAATCTAAGTAATATTAAGCAAAACCTGGAAAAACGGCCGTTTTTAAGGTTTGATCCATTTCCTAAAAAAGATGAAAACACGAGAGTTTTGGGGATAATGCAAATATCTTCAAACTTATCCAATTAAGGTCTCCGATTGTGAGTAATATTAGGCAAAAACATGCAAAAATGGCCAGTTTTGAGATTCGATCGATTTCTTTAAAAAAATTTGAAAAACGTCAGGTTTGGGAAAATAAACCGTTTTTCAAACTTAGCAAGTTATTGCTCTCGAATCTAAGTGATATTAACTAAAACCTGGAAAAACGGCGGTTTTAAGGTTTAAACCATTTCCTAAAAATGATGGAAAAACGGGATTTTTTGGATGATGCAAATATCTTTGAACTAATCCAATTAAGGTCTTCAATTATAAGTAATATTAGGCAAAAACATGCAAAAACGGCCAGTTTTGAAATTCAATCGATTTCTTCAAAAAAGCTCGAAAAACGTCAGTTTTGGGAAAATAAACCGTTTTCCAAACTTAGCAAGTTATTGCTCTCGAATCTAAGTAATATTAAGCAAGACCTGGAAAAACGGCTGTTTTTAAGGTTTGATCCATTTCCTAAAAAAGATGGAAAAACGGGGGTTTTGGGGATAATGCAAATATCTTCAAACTTATCCAATTAAGGTCTCCGATTATAAGTAATATCAGGCAAAAACATGCAAAAACGGCCAGTTTTGAGATTCGATCGATTTCTTCAAAAAAGCTCGAAAAACGTCAGTTTTGAGAAAATATACCGTTTTTCAAACTTAGCAGGTTATTGCTCTCGAATTTAAGTAATATTAACCAAAACCTGGAAAAACGGCCGTTTTTAAGGTTTAAACCATTTCCTAAAAATGATGGAAAACGGGAGTTTTTTGGATGATGCAAATATCTTCAAACCTATCCAATTAAGGTCTCCGATTATCAGTAAGATTAGGCAAAAATATGCAAAAACGGCTAGTTTTGAGATTCAATCGATTTCTTCAAAAAAGCTAGAAAAACGTCAGTTTTGGGAAAATAAACCGTTTTTCAAACTTAGCAAGTTATTGCTCTCGAATCTAAGTAATATAAACCAAAACCTGGAAAAACGGCCGTTTTTAATGTGTGATCCATTTACTAAAAAAGATTGAAAAACGGGGGTTTTTAGGATAATGCAAATATCTTCAAACTTATCCAATTAAGGTCTCCGATTATAAGTAATATCAGGCAAAAACATGCAAAAACGGCCAGTTTTGAGATTCAATCGATTTCTTCAAAAAAGCTCGAAAAACGTTAGTTTTGAGAAAATAAACCGTTTTTCAAACTTAGCAAGTTATTGCTCTCGAATCTAAGTAATATTAACACAAACCTGGAAAAACGGCCGTTTTTAAGGTTTAAATCAATTCCTAAAAAAGTTTGAAAAACGGGAGTTTTTTGGATAATGCAAATATCTTCAAACTTCTCCAATTGAGGTCTCAGATTATAAGTAATATTAGGCAAAAACATGCAAAAACGGCCAGTTTTGAGATTCAATCGTTTTTTTCAAAAAAGCTCGAAAAACGTCAGTTTTGGAAAAATAAACCGTTTTTCAAACTTAGCAAGTTATTCCTTTCGAATCGAAGTAATATTAAGCGAAACCTGGAAAAACGGCCGTTTTTAAGGTTTGATCCATTTCCTAAAAAAGATGGAAAAACGGGAGTTTTTAGGATAATGCAAATATCTTCAAACTTATCCAATTAAGGTCTCCGATTATAAGTAATATCAGGCAAAAACATGCAAAAACGGCCAGTTTTGAGATTTAATCGATTTCTTCAAAAAAGCTCGAAAAACGTTAGTTTTGAGAAAATAAACCGTTTTTCAAACTTAGCAAGTTATTGCTCTCGAATCTAAGTAATATTAAGCAAGACCTGGAAAAACGGCCGTTTTTAAGGTTTGATCCATTTCCTAAAAAAGATGGAAAAACGGGAGTTTTGGGGATAATGCAAATATCTTCCAACTTATCCAATTAAGGTCTCCGATTATCAGTAAGATTAGGCAAAAACATGCAAAAACGGCCAGTTTTGAGATTCAATCGATTTCTTCAAAAAAGCTTGAAAAACGTCAGTTTTGGGAAAATAAACCGTTTTTCAAACTTAGCAAGTTATTGCTCTCGAATCTAAGTAATATAAACCAAAACCTGAAAAAACGGCCGTTTTTAAAGGTTTGATCCATTTCCTAAAAAAGATTGAAAAACGAGAGTTTTTGTGATAAGGCAAGTATCTTCAAACTTATCAAATTAAGGTCTCCGATTATAAGTAATATCAGGCAAAAACATGCAAAAACAGCCAGTTTTGAGATTCAATCGATTTCTTCAAAAAAGCTTGAAAAACGTCAGTTTTGGGAAAATAAACCGTTTTTCAAACTTAGCAAGTTATTGCTCTCGAATCTAAGTAATATTAACCAAAACCTGGAAAAACGGCCGTTTTTAAGGTTTGATCCAATTCCTAAAAAGATTGAAAAACGGGAGTTTTTTGGTTAATGCAAATATCTTCAAACTTATCCAATTAAGGTCTCCGATTATAAGTAATATTAGGCAAAAACATGGAAAAACGGCCAGTTCTGAGATTTAATCGATTTCTTCAAAAAAGCTCGAAAAACGTCAGTTTTGGGAAAATAAACCGTTTTTCAAACTTAGCATTTTATTGCTCTAGAATCTAAGTAATATTAACCAAAACCTGCAAAAATGGTCGTTTTTAAGGTTTAACCCATTTCCTAAAAATGATGGAAAAACGGGAGTTTTTTAGAGGATGCAAATATCTTCAAACCTATCCAATTAAGGTCTCCGATTATAAATAATATTAGGCAAAAACATGGAAAAACGGCCGGTTTGAGATTCAAGCCATTTCTTAAAAAAAGCTTGAAAAACGTCAGTTTTGGGAAAATAAACCGTTTTTCAAATATAGCAAGAAATTGCTATCGAATATAAGTAATATAAACCAAAACCTGGAAAAACTGCCGTTTTTAAGGTTTGATCCATTTCCTAAAAAAGATTGAAAAACGGGAGTTTTTTGGATAATGCAAATATCTTCAAACTTATCCAATTAAGTTCTCCGAGTATAAGTAATATTAGGCAAAAACATGCCAAAACGGCCAGTTTTGAGATTCAATCGATTACTTCAAAGAAGCTCGAAAAACGTTAGTTTTGAGAAAATAAACCGTCTTTCAAACTTAGCAAGTTATTGCTCTAGAATCTAAGTAATATTAACCAAAACCTGCAAAAACGGCCGTTTTATGGTTTAAACCATTTCCTAAAAATGATGGAAAAACACGAGTTTTTTGGATGATGCAAATATCTTTAAACTAATCCAATTAAGGTCGACGATTATAAGTAATTTTAGGCAAAAACATGAAAAAACGGCCCGTTTTGAGATTCAAGCGATTTCTTAAAAAAAGCTTGAAAAACGTCGGTTTTGGGAAAATAAACCATTTTTCAAATATAGCAAGTTATAGCTATCGAATATAAGTAATATAAACCAAAACCTGGAAAAACGGCCGTTTTTAAGGTTTGATCCGAGTATAAGTAATATTAGGCAAAAACATGCAAAAACGGCCAGTTTTGAAATTCAATCGATTTCTTCAAAAAAGCTTGAAAAACGTCAGTTTTGGGAAAATAAACCGTTTTTCAAACTTAGCAAGTTATTGCTCTCGAATCTAAGTAATATAAACCAAAACCTGAAAAAACGGCCGTTTTTAAAGGTTGATCCATTTCCTAAAAAAGATTGAAAAACGAGAGTTTTTTGGATAATGCAAGTATCTTCCAACTTATCAAATTAAGGTCTCCGATTATAAGTAATATTAGGCAAAAACATGCAAAAACGGCCAGTTTTGAGATTCAATCGATTTCTTCAAAAAAGCTTAAAAAACGTCAGTTTTGGGAAAATAAACCGTTTTTCAAACTTAGCAAGTTATTGCTCTCGAATCTAAGTAATATTAACCAAAACCTGGAAAAACGGCCGTTTTTAATGTTTAAACCATTTCCTAAAAATGATGGTTCAAACCTATCCAATTAAGGTCTCCGATTGAAAGTAATATTAGGCAAAAACATGCGAAAACGGCCAGTTTTGAGATTCAATCGATTTCTTCAAAAAAGCTCGAAAAACGTCCGTTTTGGGAAAATAAACCGTTTTTCAAACTTAGCAGGTTATTGCTCTCGAATCTGAGGAATATTAAGCAAAACCTGGAAAAACGGCCGTTTTTAAGGTTTGATCCATTTCCTAAAAAAGATTGAAAAACGGGAGTTTTTAGAAATAATGCAAATATCTTCAAACTTATCCAATTAAGTTCTCTGATTATAAGTAATATTAGGCAAAAACATGCACAAACAGCCAGTTTTGAGATTCAATCGATTTCTTCAAAAAAGCTTGAAAAACGTCAGTTTTCGGAAAATAAACCGTTTTTCAAACTTAGCAAGTTATTGCTCTCGAATCTAAGTAATATAAACCAAAACCTGGAAAAACGGCCGTTTTTAAGGTTTGATCCATTTCCTAAAAAAGATTGAAAAACGGGAGTTTTGGGGATAATGCAAATATCTTCAAACTTATCCAATATATAAGTATAAGTAATATTAGGCAAAAACATGCACAAACAGCCAGTTTTGAGATTCAATCGATTTCTTCAAAAAAGCTTGAAAAACGTCAGTTTTGGGAAAATAAACCGTTTCTCAAATATAGCAAGTTATTGCTATCGAATATAAGTAATATAAACCAAAACCTGCAAAAACGGCCGTTTTTAAGGTTTGATCCATTTCCTAAAAAAGATTGAAAAACGAGAGTTTTTTGGATAATGCAAGTATCTTCAAACTTATCCAATTAAGGTCTCCGATTATAATTAATATTAGGCAAAAACATGCAAAAACGGCCAGTTTTGAGATTCAATCGATTACTTCAAATAAGCTCGAATAACGTTAGTTTTGAGAAAATAAACCGTTTTTCAAACTTAGCAAGTTATTGCTCTAGAATCTAAGTAATATTAACCAAAACCTGCAAAAACGGCCCTTTTATGGTTTAAACCATTTTCTAAAAATGATGGAAAAACACGAGTTTTTTTGATGATGCAAATATCTTTAAACTAATCCAATTAAGGTCTCCGATTATAAGTAATATTAGGCAAAAACATGGAAAAAAGGCCGGTTTTGAGATTCAAGCGATTTCTTAAAAAAAGCTTGAAAAACGTCGGTTTTGGGAAAATAAACCGTTTTTCAAATATAGCAAGTTATAGCTATCGAATATAAGTAATATAAACCAAAACCTCGAAAAACGGCCGTTTTTAAGGTTTGATCCGAGTATAAGTAATATTAGGCAAAAACATGCAAAAACGGCCAGTTTTGAAATTCAATCGATTTCTTCAAAAAACCTCGAAAAACGTCAGTTTGTGGAAAATAAAGCGTTTTCCAAACTTAGCAAGTTATTGCTCTCGAATCTAAGTAATATAACCTAAAACCTTAAAAAACGGCCGTTTTTAATGTGTGATCCATTTACTATATAAGATTGAAAAACGGGGGTTTTTAGGATAATGCAAATATCTTCACCTTATGCAATTAAGGTCTCCGATTATGAGTAATATTAGGCAAAAACATGCAAAAATGGCCAGTTTTGAGATTCGAGCGATTTCTTAAAAAAGCTTGAAAAACGTCAGTTTTGGGAAAATAAACCGTTTTTCAAACTTAGCAAGTTATTGCTCTTGAATCTAAGTGATATCAACTAAAACCTGGAAAAACGGCGGTTTTAAGGTTTAAACCATTTCCTAAAAATGATGGAAAAACGGGATTTTTTGGATGATGCAAATATCTTTAAACTAATCCAATTAAGGTCTCCAATTATAAGTAATGCAAAAACATGGAAAAACGGCCGGATTTGAGATTCAAGCGATTTCTTAAAAAAAGCTTGAAAAACGTCGGTTTGGGAAAATAAACCGTTTTTCAAACATAGCAAGTTATAGCTATCGAATATAAGTAATATAAACCAAAAGCTGGAAAAACGGCCGTTTTTAAGGTTTGATCCATTTCCTAAAAAAGATTGAGAAAACTGGAGTTTTTTGGATAATGCAAATATCTTCAAACTTATCCAATTAAGTTCTCCGAGTATAAGTAATATTAGGCAAAAACATGCAAAAACGGCCAGTTTTGAAATTTAATCGATTTCTTCAAAAAAGCTCGAAAAACGTCAGTTTTGGGAAAATAAACCGTTTCCCTAACTTAGCAAGTTATTGCTCTCGAATCTAAGTAATATTAAGCAAAACCTGGAAAAACGGCCGTTTTTAAGGTTTGATCCATTTCCTAAAAAAGATGAAAACACGAGAGTTTTGGGGATAATGCAAATATCTTCAAACTTATCCAATTAAGGTCTCCGATTGTGAGTAATATTAGGCAAAAACATGCAAAAATGGCCAGTTTTGAGATTCGATCGATTTCTTTAAAAAAATTTGAAAAACGTCAGGTTTGGGAAAATAAACCGTTTTTCAAACTTAGCAAGTTATTGCTCTCGAATCTAAGTGATATTAACTAAAACCTGGAAAAACGGCGGTTTTAAGGTTTAAACCATTTCCTAAAAATGATGGAAAAACGGGATTTTTTGGATGATGCAAATATCTTTGAACTAATCCAATTAAGGTCTTCAATTATAAGTAATATTAGGCAAAAACATGCAAAAACGGCCAGTTTTGAGATTCAATCGATTACTTCAAAAAAGCTCGAAAAACGTTAGTTTTGAGAAAATAAACCGTTTTTTAAACTTAGCAAGTTATTGCTCTAGAATCTAAGTAATATTAACCAAAACCTGCAAAAAAGGCCGTTTTATGGTTTAAACCATTTCCTAAAAATGATGGAAAAACACGAGTTTTTTGGATAAGTTTTTTTCTTTGAACTAATCCAATTAACGTCTCCGATTATAGGTAATATTAGGCAAAAACATGGAAAAACGGCCGGTTTTGAGATTCAAGCGATTTCTTAAAAAAAGCTTGAAAAACGTCGGTTTTGGGAAAATAAACCGTTTTTCAAATATAGCAAGTTATAGCTATCGAATATAAGTAATATAAACCAAAACCTGGAAAAACGGCCGTTTTTAAGGTTTGATCCGAGTATAAGTAATATTAGGCAAAAACATGCAAAAACGGCCAGTTTTGAAATTCAATCGATTTCTTCAAAAAAGCTCGAAAAACGTCAGTTTTGGGAAAATAAACCGTTTTCCAAACTTAGCAATTTATTGCTCTCCAATCTAAGTAATATTAAGCAAGACCTGGAAAAACGGCCGTTTTTAAGGTTTGATCCATTTTCTAAAAAAGATGGAAAAACGGGAGTTTTGGGGATAATGCAAATATCTTCAAACTTATCCAATTAAGGTCTCCGATTATCAGTAAGATTAGGCAAAAACATGCAAAAACGGCCATTTTGAGATTCAATCGATTTCTTCAAAAAAGCTTGAAAAACGTCAGTTTTGGGAAAATAAACCGTTTTTCAAATATAGCAAGTTATTGCTATCGAATATAAGTAATAAAAACCAAAACCTGCAAAAACGGCCGTTTTTAAGGTTTGATCCATTTCCTAAAAAAGATTGAAAAACGGGAGTTTTGGGGATAATGCAAATATCTTCAAACTTATCCAATTAAGTTCTCCGAGTATAAGTAATATTAGGCAAAAACATGCAAAAACGGCCAGTTTTGAGATTCAATCGATTTCTTCAAAAAAGCTTGAAAAACGTCGGTTTTCGGAAAATAAACCGTTTTTCAAAATTAGCACGTTATTGCTCTCGAATTTAAGTAATATAAACCAAAACCTGGAAAAACGGCCGTTTTTAAGGTTTAAACTATTTCCTAAAAAAGATTAAAAAACGGTGTTTTTTTGGATAATGCAAATATCTTTAAACTTATCTAATTGAGGTCTCAGATTATAAGTAATATTAGGCAAAAACATGCAAAAACGGCCAGTTTTGAGATTCAATCGATTTCTTCCAAAAAAATTGAAAAACGTCAGTTTTGGGAAAATAAACCGTTTTTTTAAACTTAGCAAGTTAGTGCTCTCGAATCTAAGTAATATTAACCAAAACCTGGAAAAACGGCCGTTTTTAAGGTTTGATCCAATTCCTAAAAAAGATTGAAAAACGGGAGTTTTTTTGGATAATGCAAATATCTTCTAACTTATCCAATTAAGGTCTCCGATTATAAGTAATATTAGGCAAAAACATGGAAAAATGGCCGGTTCTGAGATTTAATCGATTTCTTCAAAAAAGCTCGAAAAACGTTAGTTTTGAGAAAATAAACCGTTTTTCAAACTTAGCAAGTTATTGCTCTAGAATCTAAGTAATATTAAACAAAACCTGCAAATACCGCCGTTTTATGGTTTAAACCATTTCCTAAAAATGATGGAAAAACACGAGTTGTTTCGGATGATGCAAATATCTTTAAACTAATCCAATTAAGGTCTCCGATTATAAGTAATATTAGGCAAAAACATGGAAAAACGGCCGGTTTTGAAATTCAAGCGATTTCTTAAAAAAAGCTTGAAAAACGTCGGTTTTGGGAAAATAAACCGTTTTTCAAATATAGCAAGTTATAGCTATCGAATATAAGTAATATAAACCAAAACCTGCAAAAACGGCCGTTTTTAAGGTTTGATCCGAATATAAGTAATATTAGGCAAAAACATGCAAAAACGGCCAGTTTTGAAATTCAATCGATTTCTTCAAAAAAGCTCGAAAAACGTCAGTTTTGGGAAAATAAACCGTTTTCCAAACTTAGCAAGTTGTTGCTCTCGAATCTAAGTAATATTAAGCAAGACCTGGAAAAACGGCCGTTTTTAAGGTTTAAACCATTTGCTAAAAATGATGGTTAAAACGGGAGTTTTTTGGATGAAGCAAATATCTTCAAACCTATCCAATTAAGGTCTCCGATTATAAGTAATATTAGGCAAAAACATGCAAATACGGCCAGGTTTGCGATTCGAGCGATTTCTTCAAAAAAGCTCGAAAAACGTCAGTTTTGAGAAATTAAACCGTTTTTCAAACTTAGCAAGTTATTGCTCTCGAATCTAAGTAATATTAACCAAAACCTAGAAAAACGACCGTTTTTAAGGTTTAAACCATTTCCTAAAAATGATGGTTAAAACGGGAGTTTTTTGGATGAAGCAAATATCTTCAAACCTATCCAATTAAGGTCTCCGATTATAAGTAATATTAGGCAAAAACATGCAAAAACGGCCAGGTTTGAGATTCGAGCGATAATTTCAAAAAAGCTTTAAAAACGTCAGTTTTGAGCAAATAAACAATTTTTTAAACTTAGCAAGTTATTGCTCTCGAATTTAAGTAATATTAACCAAAACCTGGAAAAACGGGCATTTTTAAGGTTTGATCCAATTACTAAAAAAGTTTGAAAAACGGGAGTTTTTTGGATAATGCAAATATCTTCAAACTTCTCCAATTGAGGTCTCAGATTATAAGTAATATCAGGCAAAAACTTGCAAAAACGGCCAGTTTTGAGATTCAATCGATTTCTTCAAAAAAGCTCGAAAAACGTTAGTTCTAAGTAATATTAACCAAAACCTGCAAAAACGGCCGTTTTTAAGGTTTAAACCATTTCCTAAAAATGATGGAAAACGGGAGTTTTTTGGATGATGCAAATATCTTCAAACCTATCCAATTAAGGTCTCCGATTATCAGTAAGATTAGGCAAAAATATGCAAAAACGGCCAGTTTTGAGATTCAATCGATTTCTTCAAAAAAGCTAGAAAAACGTCAGTTTTAAGAAAATAAACAGTTTTTCAAACTTAGAAAGTTATTGCTCTCGAATCTAAGTAAAATAAACCAAAACCTGGAAAAACGGCCGTTTTTAATGTGTGATCCATTTACTATAAAAGAATGAAAAACGGGAGTTTTTAGGATAATGCAAATATCTTTAAACTTATCCAATTAAGGTCTCCGATTATAAGTAATATTAGGCAAAAACATGCAAAAATGGCTAGTTTTGAGATTCGAGCGATTTCTTAAAAAAAGCTTGAAAAACGTCAGTTTTGGGAAAATAAACCGTTTTTCAAACTTAGCAAGTTATTGCTCTGGAATCTAAGTAATATAAACCAAAACCTGGAAAAACGGCCGTTTTTAATGTGTGATCCATTTACTAAAAAAGATTGAAAAACGGGGGTTTTTAGGATAATGCAAATATCTTCAAACTTATCCAATTAAGGTCTCCGATTATGAGTAATATTAGGCAAAAACATGCAAAAATGGCCAGTTTTGAGATTCGAGCGATTTCTTAAAAAAAGCTTGAAAAACGTCAGTGTTGGGAAAATAAACCCTTTTTTAAATTTAGCAAGTTATTGCTCTCGAATCTAAGTAATATAAACCAAAACCTGGAAAAACGGCCATTTTTAAGTTTTGATCCATTTCCTAAAAAAGATTGAAAAACGGGGGTTTTTTGGATAATGCAAATATCTTCAAACTTTTCAATTAAGGTCTCAGATTATAAGTAATATTAGGCAAAAACATGCAAAAACGGCCAGTTTTGAGATTCAATGGATTTCTTAAAAAAAGCTTGAAAAACGTCAGTTTTGAGAAAATAAACCGTTTCCCTAACTTAGCAAGTTATTGCTCTCGAATCTAAATAATATAAACCAAAACCTGGAAGAACGGCCGTTTTTAAGGTTTGATCCATTTCCTAAAAAAGATTGAAAAACGGGGGTTTTTAGGATAATGCAAATATCTTCACCTTATGCAATTAAGGTCTCCGATTATGAGTAATATTAGGCAAAAACATGCAAAAATGGCCAGTTTTGAGATTCGAGCGATTTCTTAAAAAAGCTTGAAAAACGTCAGTTTTGGGAAAATAAACCGTTTTTCAAACTTAGCAAGTTATTGCTCTTGAATCTAAGTGATATCAACTAAAACCTGGAAAAACGGCGGTTTTAAGGTTTAAACCATTTCCTAAAAATGATGGAAAAACGGGATTTTTTGGATGATGCAAATATCTTTAAACTAATCCAATTAAGGTCTCCAATTATAAGTAATGCAAAAACATGGAAAAACGGCCGGTTTTGAGATTCAAGCGATTTCTTAAAAAAAGCTTGAAAAACGTCGGTTTGGGAAAATAAACCGTTTTTCAAACATAGCAAGTTATAGCTATCGAATATAAGTAATATAAACCAAAAGCTGGAAAAACGGCCGTTTTTAAGGTTTGATCCATTTCCTAAAAAAGATTGAGAAAACTGGAGTTTTTTGGATAATGCAAATATCTTCAAACTTATCCAATTAAGTTCTCCGATTATGAGTAATATTAGGCAAAAACATGCAAAAATGGCTAGTTTTGAGATTCGAGCGATTTCTTAAAAAAACCTTGAAAAACGTCAGTTTTGGGAAAATAAACCGTTTTTCAAACTTAGCAAGTTATTGCTCTCGAATCTAATTATTTATAAACCAAAACCTGGAAAAACGGCCGTTTTTAATGTGTGATCCATTTACTATAAAAGATAGAAAAACGGGGGTTTTTAGGATAATGCAAATATCTTCAAACTTATCCAATTAAGGTCTCCGATTATGAGTAATATTAGGCAAAAACATGCAAAAATGGCCAGTTTTGAGATTCGAGCGATTTCTTAAAAAAAGCTTGAAAAACGTCGGTTTGGGAAAATAAACCGTTTTTTAAAATTAGCAAGTTATTGCTCTCGAATCTAAATAATATTAACCAAAACCTGGAAAAACGGCCATTTTTAAGGTTTGATCCATTTCCTAAAAAAGATTGAAAAACGGGGGTTTTTTGGATAATGCAAATATCTTCAAACTTATCCAATTAAGGTCTCAGATTATAAGTAATATTAGGCAAAAACATGCAAAAACGGCCAGTTTTGAGATTCAATGGATTTCTTAAAAAAAGCTTGAAAAACGTCAGTTTTGGGAAAATAAACCGTTTTTTAAACTTAGCAAGTTATTGCTCTCGAATCTAAGTAATATTAACCAAAACCTGGAAAAACGGCCGTTTTTAAGGTTTGATCCAATTCTTAAAAAAGATTGAAAAACGGGAGTTTTGGGGATAATGCAAATATCTTCAAACCTTTCCAATTAAGGTCTCCGATTATAAGTAATATTAGGCAAAAACATGGAAAAACGGCCAGTTTTGAAATTCAATCGATTTTTTCAAAAAAGCTTGAAAAACGTAAGTTTTGGGAAAATAAACCTTTTTTCAAACTTATCAAGTTATTGCTCTCGAATCTAAGTAATATAAACCAAAACCTGGAAAAACGGTCGTTTTTAAGGTTTGATCCATTTCCTAAAAAAGATTGAAAAACGGGAGTTTTTTGGATAATGCAAATATCTTCAAACTTATCCAATTAAGGTCTCCGATTATGAGTAATATTAGGCAAAAACATGCAAAAATGGCCAGTTTTGAGATTCGAGCGATTTCTTAAAAAAAGCTTGAAAAACGTCAGTTTTGGGACAATAAACCGTTTTTATAACTTAGCAAGTTATTGCTCTCGAATCTAAGTAATATTAACCAAAACCTGCAAAAACGGCCGTTTTTAAGGTTTTATTCAATTCCTAAAAAAGATTGAAAAACGGGAGTTATTTGGATAATGCAAATATCTTAAACTTATCCAATTAAGGTCTCCGATTATAAGTAATATTAGGCAAAAACATGCAAAAACGGCCAGTTTTGAGATTCAAACGATTTCTTCAAAAAAGCTCGAAAAACGTCAGTTTTGAGAAAATAAACCGTTTTTCAAACTTAGCAAGTTATTGCTCTCGAATCTAAGTAATATTAACCAAAACCTGGAAAAACGGCCGTTTTTAAGGTTTAAACCATTTCCTAAAAATGATGGTTAAAACGGGAGTTTTTTGGATGAAGCAAATATCTTCAAACCTATCCAATTAAGGTCTCTGATTATATATAATATTAGGCAAAAACATGGAAAAACGGCCGGTTTGAGACTCAAGCGATTTCTTAAAAAAAGCTTGAAAAACGTCAGTTTTAGGAAAAAAAACCGTTTTTCAAATATAGCAAGTTATTGCTATCGAATATAAGTAATATAAACCAAAACCTGGAAAAACGGCCGTTTTTAAGGTTTGATCCATTTTCTAAAAAAGATTGAAAAACGGGAGTTTTGGGGATAATGCAAATATCTTCAAACTTATCCAATTAAGTTCTCCGAGTAGAAGGAATATAAGGCAAAAACATGCAAAAACGGCCAGTTTTGAGATTCAATCGATTTCTTCAAAAAAGCTTGAAAAACATCAGTTTTCGGAAAATAAACCGTTTTTCAAAATTAGCAAGTTATTGCTCTCGAATTTAAGTAATATAAACCAAAACCTGGAAAAACGGCCGTTTTTAAGGTTTAAACTATTTCCTAAAAAAGATTAAAAAACGGGGGTTTTTTGGATAATGCAAATATCTTTAAACTTATCTAATTGAGGTCTCAGATTATAAGTAATATTAGGCAAAAACATGCAAAAACGGACAGTTTTGAGATTCAATCGATTTCTTCAAAAAAGCTCGAAAAACGTCCGTTTTGGGAAAATAAACCGTTTTTCAAACTTAGCAAGTTATTGCTCTCGAATTTAAGTAATATAAACCAAAACCTGCAAAAACGGCCGTTTTTAAGGTTTAAACTATTTCCTAAAAAAGATTAAAAAACGGGTTTTTTTTGGATAATGCATATATCTTCAAACTTATCCAATTGAGGTCTCAGATTATCAGTAATATTAGGCAAAAACATGCAAAAACGGCCAGGTTTGAGATTCGAGCGATTTCTTCAAAAAAGCTAGAAAAACGTCAGTTTTGGGAAAATAAACCGTTATTTAAACTTAGCAAGTTATTGCTCTCGAATCTAAATAATATTAGGCAAAACCTGAAAAAACGGCCGTTTTTAAGGTTTGATCCATTTCCTAAAAAAGATGGAAAAACGGGAGTTTTTTGGATAATGCAAATATCTTCAAACTTTTCCAATTTAGGTCTCCAATTATAAGTAATATTAGACAAAAACATGCAAAAACGGCCAGTTTTGAAATTCATCGATTTCTTCAAAAAAGCGCGAAAAACGTCAGTTTGGGGAAAATAAACCGTTTTTCAAACTTAGCAAGTTATTGCTCTCGAATCTAAGTAATATTAACCAAAACCTGCAAAAACGGCCGTTTTTAAGGTTTAAACCATTTCCTGAAAATGATGGAAAAACTGGAGTTTTTGGATGATGCAAATATCTTTAAACCTATCCAAATAAGGTCTCCGATTATCAGTAAGATTAGGCAAAAACATGGAAAAACGGCCAGTTTTGAGATTTAATCGTTTTCTTAAAAAAAGCTTAAAAACGTCAGTTTTGGGAAAATAAACCGTTTTTCAAACATAGCAAGTTATTGCTATCGAATATAAGTAATATAAACCAAAACATGGAAAAACGGCCGTTTTTAAGGTTTGATCCATTTCCTAAAAAAGATTGAAAAACGGGAGTTTTTAGAAATAATGCAAATATCTTCAAACTTATCTAATTAAGTTCTCCGATTATAAGTAATATTAGGCAAAAACATGCAAAAACGGCCAGTTTTGAGATTCAATCGATTTCTTCAAAAAAGTTTGAAAAACGTCAGTTTGGGGAACATAATCCGTTTTTCAAACTTAGCAAGTTATTGCTCTTGAATCTAGGTAATTGTCGTAGAATGACTCCCGACGATACTATATATAACACTATTCGTTGATGGAACTTCCTTAATTATCTCTAGAGTGCGTTTTACTGTCTGGCGGCCGGTATTATGTATATCTTCAAAATGCTTAAGAAGTGGAACTGAGCTCAAGGATAATAATATTGCTATCATTTTTTAAATAGAGTTTTATTAATAATAACTATAAACAAAACACAAAAACGGAAAATATTGACAAACAGAATGGAAAGGGTCGTGGAGACTCGGGCTAATCCAAGGATTTAAGGGATCAAAAAAAGGTAAAACAAATATGGAGTTAAAGAGATGGGATGGTTCGATAAACCATTTAAAGCACAGGATAGAATTGACAAATAAGGGATCAATACTCAAAAGGTGACGCTTGGCTTACGTAACTTCATTAGGGTGCAGTGGAAGGTACTTGAAGGAATATTCGGTCCGCTGGCGAGTTCCAGCCGAAGGGGGGGGATAAAAGGATCCTGACGTGGCGTCTTAGAAGGAGAACCGTTACTCGACGAACAGCTTGACGAACAATGGCTGTTCTAGGTTGTTCTCTTCTGAACAAAGGGGGGGGATGAGAACCGTCTCTTGTCTACGGGCTCAAGAACAATGGCTGTTCTAATGTTGTTCTCCTTTGAACAACAGGGGGGGATGAGAACCGTTTCTTGGCGAAGGGCTCAAAACGAACAATGGCTGTTCTAATGTTGTTCTCCTTGAACAACAGGGGGGGGGAAGCCTTGGGGACTTGGCGTCACTAAAGGCTCGAACCTTTGGCACTCAAGGAATATTGTCCTCCTTCTGGACAAGTGATGGTGAATCTCGAGGTCGAGGTCCCTTGGCGCACAAAGGGAGAGAGGGTCGTGGTGATGTTTCGCGACGAAAATCTGGATCTCCAATCTGATCTTAGTGGTAAAGTTTCCATATAAATAGCCAGGACATCTCCTTGGCGTGGGGGAGAATGGAGTGAAAGCTTGGAGGGAACGCACAGCTGGGCCGGAGAAAAATGCCTTATCTGTTCATAAGCCTAACTCGATCTGGTGAGGTCGGCGAATGGGGGTGAACGGGGGGACGATAACCTCCTTGTTTAAACATTGGCGTCCGGTAGCTGAAGATAAGACTACAAGCCTCGAATCGAAGATGCACGTGGGCATCCTCGAGGTTTTAACTAATATGGGATAGGAGTTGAATTTAACACAGTTTCAACTCGTTCTATCACACCAATATTAACCAAAACCTGGAAAAACGGCCGTTTTTAAGGTTTGATCCAATTCCTAAAAAAGATTGAAAAACGGGAGTTATTTGGATAATGCAAATATCTTCAAACTTATCCAATTAAGTTCTCCGATTATAAGTAATAGGAGGCAAAAACATGCAAAAACGGCCAGTTTTGAGATTCAGTCGATTTCTTCAAAAAAGCTCGAAAAACGTCAGTTTTGGAAAAATAAACCGTTTTTCAAACTTAGCAAGTTATTGCTCTTTTGAATCTAAGTAATATTAACCAAAACCTGGAAAACGGCCGTTTTTAAGGTTTAAACCATTTCCTAAAAATGATGGCAAAACGGGAGTTTTTTGGATGATGCAAATATCTTCAAACCTATCCAATTAAGGTCTCCGATTATAAGTAATATTAGGCAAAAACATGCAAAAACGGCCGGTTTTGAGGTTCGAGCAATTTCTTAAAAAAAGTCTGAAAAACGTCAGTTTTGGGAAAATAAACCGTTTTTCAAACATAGCAAGTTATTGCTATCGAATCTAAGTAATATAAACCAAAACATGGAAAAAAGGCCATTTTTAAGGTTTGATCCATTTCCTAAAAAAGATTGAAAAACGGGAGTTTTGGGGATAATGCAAATATCTTCAAACCTATCCAATTAAGGTCTCCGATTATAAGTAATATTAGGCAAAAACATATAAAAACGGCCGGTTTTGAGATTCAAGCGATTTCTTAAAAAAAAGCTTGAAAAACGTCAGATTTTGGAAAATAAACCGTTTTTCAAACATAGCAAGTTATTGCTATCGAATATAAGTAATATAAACCAAAACCTGGAAAAACGGCCGTTTTTAAGATTTGATCCATTTCCTGAAAAAGATTGAAAAACGGGAGTTTGGGGGATAATGCAAATATCTTCAAACTTATCCAATTAAGTTCTCCGAGTAAAAGGTAATATTAGGCAAAAACATGCAAAAACGGCCAGTTTTGAGATTCAATCGATTTCTTACCAAAATCTTGAAAAACGTCAGTTTTGGGAAAATAAACCGTTTTTTAAACTTAGCAAGTTATTGCTCTCGAATCTAAGTAATATTAACACAAACCTGGAAAATCGGCCGTTTTTAATGTTTGATCCATTTCCTAAAAAAGATTGAAAAACGGGAGTTTTTTTAGATAAGCAAATATCTTTAACTAATCAAATTAAGGTCTCCGATTATAAGAAATATTAGGCAAAAACATGCAAAAACGGCCACATTTGAGATTCGATCGATTTCCTAAAAAAAAACTTTAAAACGTCAGTTTTGGGAAAATTAACCGTTTACAAACTTACCAAGTTATTTCTCTCGAATCTAAGTAATATTCCCTAAAACCTGGAAAAACGGCCGTTTTTAAGGTTTGATCCATTTCTAAAAAAGATTTTAAGACGGGAGTTTTTTGGATAATGCAAATATCTTCAAACTTATAAAATTAAGGTCTCCGATTATAGGTAATATTAGGCAAAATTATTAAAAAAAGAGCCGGTTTTGAGATTCGAAAGATTTCTTAAAAAAAGCTTGAAAAACGTCAGTTTTTGGAAAAAAAAACGTTTTTCAAACTTAGCAAGTTATTGCTCTCGAATTTAAGTAATATTAACCAAAACCTGAAAAAACGGCCGTTTTTAAGGTTTAATCCATTTTCTAAAAAAGATTGAAAAACGAAAGTTTTTTGGATCATGCAAATATCTTAAAAAAACTTTTTAATTAATATTAAGCAAAAACATGGAAAAACGGCCAATTTTGAGATTCGAGCAGTTTTTTTTTAAAAAGTTTGAAAAACATCAGTTTTAAGAAAATGAACCGTTTTTCAAACTTATCAGGTTATTGCTCTCGAATATAATTTATATTAACCAAGACCAGGAAAAACAGCCGTTTTTAAGGTTTGATCCAATTCTTAAAAAAGATTGAAAAACGGCAGTTTTTTGGATGATGCAAATTGCTTTCAAATTATCCAATAAAGGTCTCCGATTATAAGTAATATTATGAAAAAACATGGAAAAACAGGCGGATTTGAGATTCGATCGATTTTTTAAAAAAAGCTTGAAAAACGTCAATTTTGGGAAAATAAACCGTTTTTTAATCTTAGCAGGTTATTGCTCTCAACTTTATGTAATATAAACGAAAACCTGGAAAGACAGCCGTTTTTAAGGTTTGTTCCCTTTCCCCAAAAAAGATTGAAAAACGGTAGTTTTTTGGATAATGCAAATATCTTCCAACTTATCAAATTAAGGTCTCCGATTATAAGTAATATTAAGCAAAAACATGCAAAAACGTTAAGTTTTGAGATTCGATCTATTTCTCAAAAAAAGCTTAAAAAACGTCAGTTTTGGGAAAATAAACCGTTTTTCAAAGTAGCAAGTATTTGCTCTCGAATCTTAATAATATTAACCAAAACCTGGAAAAACAGCCGTTTTCAAGTTTGATCCATTTCCTAAAAAAGATTGAAAAACGGGAGTTTTTCTGATGATGCAAATATCTTCAAACCTATCGAATTAAGGTCTCCGATTATAAGTAATATTATTCCAAAACATGGAAAAACGGCCAGTTTTAAGATTCGAGCGATTCCTTAAATAAAGCTTGAAAAACGTCGGTTTTGGGAAAATAAACCCTTTTTCAAACTTAGCAAGTTATTGCTCTCGAATACAAGTAATATTAACCAAAACCTGAAAAAACGGCCGTTTTTAAGGTTTGATCCATTCCCTAAAAAAGATTGAAAAAGAGTGTATTTTGGATGATGCACTTATCTTTAAACCTACTTAATTAAGCTCTCCGATTATAAGTAATATTAGGCAAAAACATGGAAAAACGGCTAGTTTTGAGATTCGATCGATTTCTTAAAAAAAGCTTAAAAAACGTCAGTTTTGGGAAAATAAACCGTTTTTCAAACTTTGCAAGGTATGTCTCTTGAATTTAAGTAATATTAACGAAAACCTGGAAAGACAGCCGTTTTTAAGGTTTGTTCCATTACCTAAAAAAAGATTGAAAAACGGTAGTTTTTTGGATAATGCAAATATCTTCCAACTTATGAAATTAAGGTCTCCGATTATAAGTACTATTAAGCAAAAACATGCAAAAACGGCTAGTTTTGAGATTCGATCGATTCCTCAAAAAAAGCTTGAAAAACGTCAGTTTTTGGAAAATAGACCGTTTTTCAAACTTAGCCAGTTATTGCTCTCGAATCTAGGTAATAAATAGCAAAACCTGGAAAAAACCGTTTTTAAGGTTTGATCCATTTCCTAAAAAAGATGGAAAAACGGGAGTTTTTTGGATGATGCAAAAATCTTTAAACCTATTTAATTAAGGTCTCCGATTATAAGTAATATTAGGCAAAAACATGGAAAAACGGCTATTTTTGAGATTCGATCGATTTCTTAAAAAAAGCTTGAAAAACGTCAGTTTTGGGAAAATAAACCGTTTTTCAAACTTTGCAAGTTATTCCTCTTGAATTTAAATGATATTAACGAAAACCTGGAAAGACAGCCGTTTTTAACGTTTGTTCCATTTCCTAAAAAAAGATTGAAAAACGGTAGTTTTTTGGATAATGCAAATATCTTCCAACTTATGAAATTAAGGTCTCCGATTATAAGTAATATTAAGCAAAAACATGCAAAAACTTCAAGTTTTGAGATTCGATCGATTTCTCAAAAAAAGCTTGAAAAACGTCAGTTTTGGGAAAATAAACCGTTTTTCAAAGTAGCAAGTCTTTGCTCTCAACTCTGTTATATTAACCAAAACCTAGATAAACGGCGGTTTTTAAGGTTTGATCCATTTCCTAAAAAAGATTGAAAAACGGGAGTTTTTTGGATAATGCAAATATCTTTAAACTTATCAAATTAAGGTCTCCGATTATTAGTAATATTAAGCAAAAACATGCAAAAACGGCTAGTTTTGAGATTCGATCGATTTCTCAAATACGTCAGTTTTTGGAAAATAAACCGTTTTTCAAAGTAGCAAGTATTTGCTCTCAAATCTTAGTAATATTAACCAAAACCTGGAAAAACAGCCGTTTTCAAGTTTGATCCATTTCCTAAAAAAGGTTGAAAAACGGGAGTTTTTCTGATGATGCAAATATTTCCAAACTTATCGAATTAAGGTCTCCGATTATAAGTAATATTATTCTAAAAGATGGAAAAACGGCCAGTTTTAAGATTCGAGCGATTCCTTAAATAAAGCTTGTAAAACGTCGGTTTTGGGAAAATAAACCCTTTTTCAAACTTAGCAGGTTATTGCTCTCGAATACAAGTAATATTAACCAAAACCTGAAAAAACGGCCGTTTTTAAGGTTTGATCCATTCCCTAAAAAAGATTGAAAAACAGAGTATTTTGAATGATGCACTTATCTTTAAACCTACTTATTTAAGGTCTCCGATTATAAGTAGTATTAGGCAAAAACATGGAAAATTGGCTAGTTTTGAGATTCGATCGATTTCTTAAAAAAAGCTTAAAAAACGTCAGTTTTGGGAAAATAAACCGTTTTTAAAACTTAGCAAGTTATTGCTTTCGAATGTAATTAGTATTAACCAAAACCTGAAAAAACGGCCTTTTTCAAGATTTGATCCATTTCCTTAAAAAGATTTACAGACGGTAGTTTTTTAGATAATGCAAATATCTTCAAACTTATCCATGTAAGGTCTCTGATTATAAGTAATATTTTTTGGCAAAAACATGAATACCTGGCCAGTTTTGAGATTCGATCGATTTTTAAAAAAAGCTTGAAAAACGAAAATTTCAGGAAAATAAACCGTTTTTTAAAACTTAGCAATTTATTGCTCTACAGTTTAATTAATATTAACCAAAACCTAGAAAAACGGTCGTTCTTAAAGGTTAATCCATTTCCTAAAAAAGATTGAAAACGGGAGTTTTTTTGATAATGCAAATATCTTCAAACTTAACAAATATGGAGCTCTGATTATAAGAAATATTAAGCAAAAACATGCAAAACGGTCAGTTTTGAAATTAAATCGATTTCTTAAAAAAAGCTTGAAAAACCGTTTTTCAAATTAGAGAGTTATTGCTCGCGAATCTAAGTAATATTCCCTAAATCCGGGAAAAACAGCCGTTTTTAAGGTTTGATCCATTTCCTTAAAAAGATTGAAAAACGGGAGTTTTTTTGGATAATGCAAATATCTTCAACTTATCAAATTAAGGTCTCCGATTATAAGTAAAATTAAGCAAATTCATGGAAAAACGGCTAGTTTTGAGATTCGATCGATTTCTTAAAAAAGCTTGAAAAACGTCGATTTGAGGAAATAAACCGTTTTTTAAACTTAGCAAGTTATTGCTCTCGAATCTAAGTAATATAAACTAAAACCAGTCAAAACGGCGTTTTTTAAGGTTTGATCCATTTCCTAAAAAAGATTGAAAAACGGGACTTTTTTGGATAATGCAAATATCTTCAACTTATCAAATTAAGGTTTCTGATTCTGAGAAATTTTAATCAAAAACATGCAGAAACGGCCAGGTTTGAGATTTGATCGATTTCGTAGAAAACACCTTGAAAAAAGTCCGTTATGGAAAAATCAACCGTTTGCAAACTTAGCAAGTTATTGCTCTTGAATCTAAGTAATATTAACCAAAACCTTGAAAAACGGCCGTTTTTAAGGTTTGATCTATTTCCTAAAAAAGAAGGAAAAACAGGAGTTTGTTTGATAATGCAAACATCTTCAAACTTATTGAATTAGGGTCTTCGAGTATAAGTAATATTAAGCAAAAACATGCAAAAAAGGCCAGTTTTGAGATTCGATCGATTTCTTAAAAAAAGCTTGAAAAACTTCAGGTTTCGGAAAATAAACCGTTTTTCAAACTTAGCAAGATATTGCTCTCGAATTTAAGTAATACTAACCAAAACTTCGAAAAACGGCCTTTTTTAAGGTTTTATCCATTTCCTTAAAAAGATTGAAAAACGGGAGTTTTTTGGATAATTCAAATATCTTCAAACTTATTTAATTAAGGTCTCCGATTATAAGTAAAATTAGGCAAAGACATGGAAACACGGCCAGTTTTGAGATTCGATCGATTTCTTGAAAAAAGCTTGAAAAATGTCAATTTTTGAGAAAATAAACCGTTTTTTAAACTTACCAAGTTATTGCTCTCGAATTTAAGTAATATTAACCAGACCCTGGAAAAACGCCCGTTTTTGAGGTTTGATCCATTTTCTAAAAATGATTGAAAAACGGAAGTTTCTTGAATGATGCAAATATCTTCAAACTTATCCAATTAAGGTCTTCGATTATAAGTAATATTAGGCAAAAACATCGAAAAACTGCCATTTTGAGATTTTAGCGATTTATTAAAAAAAGCTTGAAAAACGTCAGTTTTGAGAAAATAAACCGTTTTTCAAACTTAGAAAGTTATTGCTCTTGAATCTACATAATATTAACCAAAACCTGAAAAAACAGCTGATTTTAAGGTTTAAACCATTTCCTAAAAATGATGGAATAACGAGAGTTCTTGGATAATGCAAATATCTTCAACTTATCAAATTCAGGTCTCCGATTATAAGTTATATTAAGCAAAAACATGAAAAAACGGCTAATTTTAGGATTCGATCGATTTCTTGAAAAAAGCTTGAAAAACGTCAATTTTAGGAAAATAAACCGTTTTTCAAACTTACCAAGTTTCTGCTCTCGAATGTATGTAATATTAACCAAAACCTGAAAAACCAGCCGTTTTTAAGTTTTGATTTATTTACTAAAAAACATTGAAAAACGGGAGTTTTGGGGATAAAGCAAATATTTTTAAACTTATGAAATTAAGGTCTCCGATTATAATTAAGATTAAGCAAAAACATGAAAAAACAACCAGTCTTGAGATTCGATCGATTTTTTTAAAAAGCTTGAAAAACGCCAGTTTTGGAAAAATAAACTGTTTTTAAACTTAGCAAGTTATTGCTTTTGAATCTAAGTAATATAAACCAAAACCTGGAAAAACGGCGGTTTTAAGGGTTTCATCCATCTCCTAAAAATATTGAAAAACGTAAGTTTTTTGGATGAAGCAAATATTTTCAAACTTATCCAATTAAGGTCTTCGATTATAAGTAATATTAGGCAAAAACTTTTAAAAACGGCCGTTTTTAAGGTTTGATCCATGTCCTAAAAAGGATTAAACAACGGAAGTTTTGGGGATAATGCAAATATCTTCAACTAATTAAATTAAGGTCTCCGATTATAAGTTATATTAGGCAAAAACTTGAAAAACGTCAGTTTTGGTAAAATAAACCGTTTTTCAAACTTATCAAGTTATTGCTCTAGAATGTAATTAATATTAACCCAAAACCTAGAAAAACGGCCGTTTTTGAGGTTTTGATCCATTTTCTTAAAAAGATTGAAAAACGGAATTTTTTAAGGTCTCCGATTATAAGTTATATTAGGCAAAAACATGGAAAAACGCCTGGTTTTTAGATTTGATCGATTTTTTAAAAAAAAGCTTCAAAAACGTTAAATTTTGGAAAATAAACTGTTTTTCAAACTTAGCAAGTTATTGCTCTCGAATCTAAGTAATATAAAACAAAACCTGGAAAAACGGCCGTTTTTAAGGTTTGATCAATTTCCTAAAAAAGATTGAAAAACGGTAGTTATTTGGATAATGCAAATATCTTCAAACTTATCAAATTAAGGTCTCCGATTATAAGTATTATTAAGCTAATACATGGAAAAACGTCCAGTTTCAATATTCGAGCGATTTCTTAAAAAAAGCTTTAAAACGTCGGTTTTAGGAAAATAAACAGTTTTTTAAACTTAGCAAGTTATTGCTCTCGAATCTATGTATTATTAACCAAAACCTCGAAAAACGGCCGTTTCAAGGTTTGATCCATTTCCTAAAAAAGATAGAATAACGCAAGTTTTTTGGATAATGCAAATATCTTCAAACTTATCAAATTAAGGTCTCCGATTATAAGTAATATTAGGCAAAAACATGCAAAAACGGCCAGTTTTAAGATTCGATTGATTTCTTTAAAAAAGCTTGAAAAACATCAGTTTTGGGAAAATAAACCGTTTTTCAAACTTGGCAAGCTATTGCTCTCGAATCTAAGTAATATTAACCAAAACCTGGAAAAACGGACGTTTTCAAGGTTTGATCCATTTCCTTAAAAAAGATTGAAAAACGGTAGTTATTTAGATAATGCACCTATTTTCAAACTTATTAAATTAAGGTCTCACATTATAAGTAATATTAAGCCAAACCATAAAAAATTGCCAGTTTTCAGAATCGATCGATTTCTTAAAAGAAGGGTAAAAAACGTCAGTTTTGGGAAAATAAACCGTTTTTCAAACTTAGCAAGTTATTGCTCTCGAATCTAAGTAATATAAGCCAAAACCTGGAAAATCGGCCGTTTTTAAGGTTTGATCCATTTCTTAAAAAAGATTAAAAAACGGGCGTTTTTTGGATAATGCACATATGTTCAAACTCATTAAATTGAGGTCTCCGATTATAAGTAATATAAGTCCAAAACATGGAAAAGCGTCCAGTTTTGAGATTTGATCGAGATCCTAAAAAAAGCTTGAAAAACGTCGGTTTGGGGAAAATAAACAGTATTTCAAACTTAGCAAGCTATTGCTCTATAAAAAAATAATATCAACCAAAACCAGAAATAACGGGGTTCTTTTAAGGTTCGATCCATTTCTCAAAAAAATTGAAAAACAGGAGTTTTTTGGATAATGCACATATGTTCAAACACATAAAATAAAGGTCTCCGATTATGAGTAATATTAGGCTAAAACATGGAGAAACGGCCTGTTTTGACATTCGATCGATTTCTTAAAAAAAACTTGAAAAACATCAGTTTTGGGTAAATAAACCGTTTTTAAAACTTAGCAAGTTATTGCTCTCGAATATAAGTAATATTAATCAAAAACTGGAAAAACGGCCATTTTTAAGATTTGATCCATTTCCTCCAAAAAGATTGAAAAACGTCAGTTTTGTGAAATGGATCCAACCATTAAAACGGCCATTTTTCTAAGTTTGGGTTAATATTAATTAGACTCGAGAGCGATAACCTGCTATGTTTTAAAAACGGTTTATTTTCCCAGAACTGAAGTTTTTGAAACTTTTTTATGAAATCGATCAAACCTTAAAACTCGCCGTTTTTCCATGTTTTGGCTTGATATTATGTACTTATAATCGGGACGTTAATTGGATAAGTTTGAACATATGTGCATTATCTAAAAAACTCCCGTTTTTGAATATTTTTTAGGAAATGGATCAAACCTTGAAAACGGCCGTTTTTCCAGGTTTAAAGTAATATTACTGATATTCAAGAGCAATAACTAGGTAAGTTTGAAATGTTTTCTATTTTAACAAAACTGACGTTTTTCAAGCTTTTTTCGGAAATTGATCAAATGTTAAACAGGCTGTTTTTCCATGTTTTCGCTTGATATTACTTATATTCAGAGACCTTAATATGATAAGTTTGAACATATGTTCATAATACCAAAACTGCAGTTTTCAATCTTTTTAAGGAATTGATTATCCCTTGAAACCGGCCAGATTTTTTGGTTTTGGTTAGTATTACTCATATTCAGAGCAATAACTTACTAATTTTAAAATCTGTTTATTTTCCAAAACTGATGTTTTTCAAGCGTTTTTGGAAAATTGATCAAATCTTATAACAGTCCGTTTTGCCATGTTTTGGCTTAATATTACTTTAATCGAAGACCTTAATTTGATAAATTTGATCATATGTGCATTATGGAAGAAAATCCCGTTTTTTAATCTTTTTTATGAAATGGAATCAAACCTTAAAAACGGCCGTTTTTTTAGGCTTTGGTTAATATTTCGTATATTCGAGACCAATAAGTTGCTAAGTTTGAAAAGCTGTTTAATTTCCCAAAACTGTCGTTTTTCAAGCTCTGTTTGGAAATTGATCAAATCTCAAAACTAGCTGTTTTTCCAAGTCTTGGCTTACTATTACTTATAATCTGAGAACTTAATTTAAAAAGTTTAAACATATGTGCATTATCCAAATAACTGGTTTTTTAATCTTTTTAAGTAAATTGGGTAAACCCTAAAAACGGCCGTTTTTCCAGGTTTTGGTTAATTTAACTTATATTCGAGACAAATAACTCGCTGAGTTTTAAAAGCTATTTAAATTCCCAGAACTTAAGTTTTCAAAGGTTTTTTAGAAAATGGATCAAACCTTAAAAACGGCCGTTTTTCCAGGTTTTGGCTAATATTTCTTATATTCGAGAGCAATAACTCGCTAAGTTTGAAAAGCGTTTTATTTTCCCAAAACTGACGTTTTTCAAGCTTTTTAGGAATTTGATCAAATCTTAAAACATGCCGTTTTTTCATGTTTTAGCTTAGTTTTTCTTTAACGAAAACGTTAATTAGATAAGTTTGAACAAATATTCATTATCCAAATAACTCCCGCTTTTCAATCTTTTTAGGAAATAGATCAAACCTTAAAAATGGCCGTTTTGACAGGTTTTGGCTAATATTACTTATATTCGAGAGGAATAACCTGCTAAGTTTAGAAAGCGTTTTATTCTCCCAAATCTGACGTTTTATCAAGCTTTTTTAGGAAATTAATCAAATCTTAAAACAGGCCGTTTTTCCATGTTTAGGCTTAATATTACCTATAATCGGAGACCTTAATTTTATAAGTTTGAACATATGTGCATTATCCAAAAAACTCCCGTTTTTCAATCTTTTTTGGGAAATGGATCAAACTTTAAAAACAGCCGTTTTTTCTAGGTTTGGGTTTATATTATTTATATTTGAGAGCAATAACTTGCTAAGTTTGATATACTGTTTATTTTCCCAAATCTGACGTTTTTCAAGATCTTTTTAGGATATCGATCGAATCTCAAAACAGGCAATTTTTTCATGTTTTGGTTTAATATTACTTATAATCGGAGACCTTAATTTGATAAGTTTGAACATATGTGCATTATCCAAAAAACACCTTATTTTAATCTTTTTCAAGAAATGGATCAAACCTGAAAAACGGCCGTTTTTCAAGGCTTTGGTTAATATTACGTATATTCGAGACCAATAAGTTGCTTAGATAGAAAAGCTGTTTATTTTCCTAAAACTGACGTTTTTCAAGCTCTTTCAGAAATCCGTTCAAATCTCAAACTGGCCATTTTTCCATGTTTTGGCTTACTATTACTTATAATCGGAGACCTTTATTTGATAAGTTTGAAGATATTTGCATCATCCAAAAAACTCCCGTTTTTCAATCTTTTTTAGGAAATGGATCAAACCTTAAAAACGGCCGTTTTTCCAGGTTTTGGTTAATATTACTTAGATTCGAGAACATAACTGGCTATGTTGGAAAAGCTATTTTTTTTTATCAAAACTGATGTTTTTCAAGCTCTTTCAGGAAATTGATCAAATCTTAAAACAGGCTGTTTTTCCATGTTTTGGCTTAAAGTTACACATAATCGGATTCCTTAATTTGATACGTTTAAACATATGTCCATTATCCCCAAACTCCTGTTTTTAAATCTTTGTTTAGGAAATTGATCAAACCTTCGAAACGGCCGTTTTTCCAGGTTTTAACTAATATTACTTATATTTCACAGCAATAATCGGAGACCTTAATTTTATAAGTTTCAACATATGTGCATTATCTAAAAACACCCGTTTTTTAATTTTTTTTAGGAAATGGATCAAACCTTACAAACGGCCGTTTTTCCAGGTTGTGGTTAATATCACTTATATTCGAGAACATAACTGGCTAAGTTTAAAAAGCGTTTTATTGTCCCAAAACAGCTGTTTTTCAATCAAATTTAGGAAATTGATCAAATCTTAAAACAGGCCGTTTTTCCATGTTTACGTTTAGTATAACTTATTATAGGAGACCTTAATTTTATAAGTTTGAACATATGTGCACAATCCAAAAACTCCTGTTCTTTAATCTTTTTTAGGAAATATTACATTTTTTCGAGATCAATAACTTGCAAAGTTTAAAAAGCTATTTATTTTGCCAAAACTGACTTTTTTAAAGCTCTTTTAGGAAATCAATCAAATCTCAAAACCGAGCATTTTTCCATGATTTGGCTTAATGTTACTTAAAATCGGAAACCTTAATTTGATAAGTTTGATCATATGTTTATTATCCAAGAAACTCCCTTTTTTTTACTCCTTTTGGAAATGCATTAAACCTTAAAAACGGCCGTTTTTTCAGGCTTTGATTAATATAACGTATATTGAAGACCAATAAGTTTCTAAGATAGAAAAGCTGTTTAATTTTCCAAAACTGACGTTTTTCAAGCTCTTTTAGAAATTCGTTCAAATCTCAAAACTGGCCGTTTTTCCATGTTTTGCCTTATAATTAGAGACCTTAATTTGATAGGTTTGAACATATGTGCAATATCCAAAAACTCCAGTTTTTCAATCTTTTTTAGGAAATGGATTAAACCTTGAAAACAACCGTTTTTCCAGGTTTTGGTTAATATTAATATATCCGCCTCAATAACTCGCTAAGTATTAAAATCTGTTTATTTTTCCAAAACTCTCATTTTCAAGCGTTTTTAGGAAATTAATCAAATCTTAATACAAGCTGTTTTTCCATATTTTGGCTTAATATTACTTATAATCGAAGACTTCAATTTTAAAAGTTTGAACATATGTGCATGATCCAAGAAACTCCCGTTTTCTAACTTTTTTACGAAATACATCAAACATTAAAAACGGCCGTTTTTCCAGGTAGAAGCTATTTATTTTATCAAAACTGATGTTTATTAAACACTTTTAGGAAATTGATGAAATCCAAAACAGGCAGTTTTTCCATGTTTTGGCTTAATATTACTTATTATCGGAATCCTTAATTTGATAAGTTTGAACATATGTACTTTATTCCCAAAACTCCTGTTTTTCAATCTTTGTTTAGGAAAGAGATCAAACCTTTAAAACGGATGCTTTTCAGGTTTTAGCTAATATTATTTATATTCTAGAGCAAAAACTTGCTAAGTTTTAAAATCTGTTTATTTTCCCCAAAACTGACGTTTTTAAAGCTTTTTAAAAAAAATCGATCCGATCACAATCCAAAAAAGTCCAGTTTTTCAATCTTTTTTAGGAAATGGATCAAACATTAAAACAACCGTTTTTCCAGGTTTTGGTTAATATTACTTATATCCTACAGCAATAACTCGCTAAGTTTTAAAATTTGTTTACTTTCCTAAAACTGACGTTTTTCAAGTGTTTTTAGGAAATTGATCAAATCTTAAAACAGGCCGTTTTTACAAATTTTGGCTTAATATTACTTATAATCGAAGACTTAAATTTTAAAAGTTTGAAAATATGTGCATTATCCAAAAAAACTCTCGTTTTTTAATCTTTTTTACGGAATAATTCAAACATTAAAAACTGCCGTTTTTCCAGGTTTTTGTTTAGATTACTTATATTCGAAAGCACTTACTGGTTAAGTTGGAAAAGCTATTTATTTTATCAAAACTGATGTTTTTCAAGCTCTTTTAGGAAATTGATGAAATCTACAACAGGCGGTTTTTCCATGTTTCATTTTAATATTACTTATTATCGGAATCCTTAATTTGATCAGTCTAAACGTATGTACCTTATTCCCAAAACTCCTGTTTTTTAATCTTTGTTTAGGAAATTAATCATACATACTATACGGCCGTTTTTCTAGCTTTTAGGTTAATATTATTTATATTCTAGAGCAATAACTCGCTAAGTTTTAAAATCTGTTTATTTTCCCCAAATTGACGTCTTTCAAGCGTTTTTAGGAAATTGATAAAATCTTTTAAACAGGCAGTTTTTGCATGTTTTAGCTTAATATAACTTATAATCGGAGACCTTAATTTTATAAGTTTGAACATATGTGCATTATCCAAAAAACTCCCGTTTTTCAATCTTTTTTAGGGAATGGATCAAACCTTAAAAACGGCCGTTTTACTAGGTTTTGGTTAATATTCCGTTTATCTGGCAGCAATAACTCGCTAAGTTTTAAAATCTGTTAATTTTCCCAAAACTCACTTTTTTCAAGCGTTTTTAGGAAATTGATCAAATCTTAAAAAAGGCCGTTTTTCCATGTTTTGGCCTAATATTTCTAATATTGGGAGACCTTAATTGAATAAGTTCGAACATATGTGCATTATCCAAAAAAAACTCCCGTTTTTCAATCTTTTTTAGAAAATGGATCAAACCTTAAAAACAACCGTTTTTCCAGGTTGCGTAAATATTATTTATATCCGACAGCAATGATTTGCTTAGTTTTAAAATCTGTTTATTTCCCAAAACTGACGTTTTTCAAGCTTTTTTAGGAAATTGATCGAATCCTAAAACAGGCCGTTTTTCCAAGTTTTGGCTCAATATTAATTATAATCAGAGACCTTAATTTGATAAGTTTGAACATATGTGCATCATCCAATAAACTCCCGTAGTTCAATCTTTTTTAGGAAATGGATAAACTTTTAAAAACGGCCGTTTTTCCAGGTTTTGGTTAATGTTACTTAGATTCGAGAGCAATAACTTGCTAAGTTCAAAAAACGGTTTATTTTCCCAAAACTGACTTTTTTGAAGCTTTTTTTAAAAAAAATCGCTCGAATCTCAAATCTGGTCGATTTTCCATGTTTTGGCCTAATATAACTTATAATTGGAGACCTTAATTTTAAAAGTTTGAACATATGTGAATTATTCCAAAAACCCCTGTTTTTCAAGCTTTTATAGGAATTGGATCAAACCTTAAAAAGGGCCGTTTTTCCAGGTTTTAGATAATATTACTTAGATTCGAGAGTAAAAACTTGGTAAGTTTAAAAAACGGTTTATTTCTCCAAATCTGACGTGTTTCAAGCTTTTTTTAGGAAATCGATCGAATCTACATAAAACAGGCCGCTTTTCCATGTTTTGCCTCAATATTACTTATAATCAGAGACCTTAATTTGAAAGGTTGGAATATATGTGAATTATCCAAAAAACTCCCGTTTTTCAATCTTTTTATAAGAAATTGATCAAACCTTAAAATGTCAGTTTTTCGAGGTTTTGGTTAATATTACTTAGATTTGAGAGCAATAACTTGCTAAGTTTAAAAAACTGTTCCTTTTTTCCCCAAACTAACGTTTTTGAAGCTTTTTTTAGGAAATCGATCAGATTTAAAACAGGCTGCTTTTCCATGTTTAGGCTTAATATTAATTATAATCAGAGACCTTAAGTTGATAAGTTTGAACTTTTCAAAACGGCCGTTTTTTCCAGGTTTTGGTTAATAATACTTAGATTCGATAGCAATAACTTGCTAAGTTTGAAAAACGCTTTATTTACCTAAAAGTGACGTTTTTTAATCTTTTTTGAAGAAATCGATCGAATCTCAAAACAGGCCGTTTTTCCATGTTTTTGATTTATATTACTTATAATCGAAGACCTTAATTTGATACGTTTAAACATATTTGCATGATCGAAAATAATCCCGTTTTTAGATCTTTTTAAGGAAATGGCTAGCACCTTAAAAACGGCCGTTTTTCCAGGTTTTGGTTAATATTACTTAGATTCGAGATCAATAACTTGCTAAGTTTGAAAAACGGTTTATTTTCCCCAAACTGACGTTCACAAACTTTTTTAAAGAAATCGATCGAATCTCAAAACAGGCCGTTTTTCCATGTTTTGGCTTAATATTACTTATAATCTTCGACCTTAATTTGATAAGTTCTAACATAGGTGCATTATCCAAAAAACTCCCGTTTTTCAATCTTTTTCAGGAAATGAATCAAACTTTAAAAAAAAGCCGTTTTTCCAGGTTTTGGTTAATATTACTTCGATTCGAGATCGATAACTAGCTAAGTTTGAAAAAATGTTTAATTTCCCTAAAACTGACGTTTTTGAAGCTTTTTTTAAGAAATCGATCGAATCAAAAAACTGATTAGTTTATACATATGTGCATCATCTAAAAAACTCCTGTTTTTCAATCTTTTTAAGGAAATGAATAGCACCTTAAAAACTGCTGTTTTCCAGGTATTAAATAATATTACTTAGATTAAAAATCAATAACTTGATAAGTTTGACAAACGGTTTATTTTCCCCAAACTGACGTTTTGCAAACTTTTTTAAAGAAATCAATCGAATCTCAAAACAGGCCGTTTTTCCATGTTTTGGCTTAATATTACTTATAATCTGAGACCTTCATTTGATTAGTTTTAACATAGGTGCATTATCCTAAAAAACTCCCGTTTTTCAATCTTTTTAGGAAATGGATCAAACCTTAAAAACGGCCGTTTTTCCAGGTTTTGGTTAATATTACTTAGATTCGAGATCAATAACTTGCTAAGTTTGAAAAACGGTTTATTTTCCCCAAACTGACGTTCACAAACTTTTTTAAAGAAATCGATCGAATCTCAAAACAGGCCGTTTTTCCATGTTTTGGCTTAATATTACTTATAATCTTCGACCTTAATTTGATAAGTTCTAACATAGGTGCATTATCCAAAAAACTCCCGTTTTTCAATCTTTTTCAGGAAATGAATCAAACTTTAAAAAAAGCCGTTTTTCCAGGTTTTGGTTAATATTACTTCGATTCGAGATCAATAACTAGCTAAGTTTGAAAAAATGTTTAATTTCCCTAAAACTGACGTTTTTGAAGCTTTTTTTAAGAAATCGATCGAATCAAAAAACTGATTAGTTTATACATATGTGCATCATCTAAAAAACTCCTGTTTTTCAATCTTTTTAAGGAAATAAATAGCACCTTAAAAACTGCTGTTTTCCAGGTATTAAATAATATTACTTAGATTAAAAATCAATAACTTGATAAGTTTGACAAACGGTTTATTTTCCCCAAACTGACGTTTTGCAAACTTTTTTAAAGAAATCAATCGAATCTCAAAACAGGCCGTTTTTCCATGTTTTGGCTTAATATTACTTATAATCTGAGACCTTCATTTGATTAGTTTTAACATAGGTGCATTATCCTAAAAAACTCCCGTTTTTCAATCTTTTTAGGAAATGGATCAAACCTTAAAAACGGCCGTTTTTCCAGGTTTTGGTTAATATTACTTAGATTCGAGAGCAATACCTTGCTAAGTTTGAAAAACGGTTTATTTTCCTAAAACTGCCGTTTTTCAACATTTTTTCAAGAAATCGATCAAATCTCAAAACTTGCCGTTTATATATGTTTTGGCCTCATAATACTTATAATCGGAGACCTTAATTTTATAAGTTTGAACATATGTGCCCTTTTCCAAAAAACTCCCGTTTTTTAATCTTTTTTAGGAAATGGATCAAACATTAAAAACAGCTATTTTTCTAGGTTTTGTTTAATATTACTTATATTATAGAGCAATAACTGGCTAAGTTTGAAAAGCGTTTTATTTTACCAAAACTGACGTTTTCCAAGCGTTTTTAGGAAATTGATCAAATTTTAAAACACGCCGTTTTTCTATATTTTGGCCTAATATTACTTATAATCCGAGACCTTAATTTGATAAGTTTGAACATATGTGCATTATCCAAAAAACTCCTGTTTTTGAATCTTTTTTTAGAAATGGAAGAAACCTTAATAACGGCCGTTTTTCCAAGTTTTGGTTAATATTACGTATATTGGAGAGCAATAACTTGCTAAGTTTAAAACCGGTTTTTTTTTCGAAAATTGACGTTTTTCAAGCTCTTTTAGGAAATCGATCAAATCTCAAAACTGGGGTTCTTTCCATGTTTTTAGAATTAGTATTACGTATAATTGGAGACTTTAATTTTATCAGTTTGAACATATGTGCATTATTAAAAAAACTCCAGTTTTTTATTTTTTTTACGAAATGGATCAAACATTTAAAACCGTTGTTTTTCTAAGTTTTGGTTAATATTACTTATATTCGAGAGCAATAACTGGCTAAGTTGGAAAAGCTATTTATTTTTTCAAAAACTCATGTCTTTCAAGCTCTTTTAGGAAATTGATCAAATCTCAAAACAGGCCGTTGTTACATGTTTTGGCTTAATATTACTTATAATCGGAACCCTTAATTTTATAAGTGTGAACATATGTACGTTAGTCCCAAAACTCCTGTTTTTCAATCTTTTTAGGTAATTGATCAAACCTTAAAAACAGCCATTTTTTCAGGTTTAGGCCAAAATTACTTATATTCTAGAGCAATAATTCGCTAAGTTTTCAAATCTGTTTATTTTCTCCAAATTAACGTTTTTCAAGCAATTTTAGAAAATTGATTAAATCTTTAAACAGGCCGTTTTTACATGTTTTAGCTTAATATTACTTAAAATCGGGGCCTTTAATTGGATAAGTATGAACATATGTGCATTATCTAAAAACTCCTGTTCTTCTATCTTTTTAAGGAAATGGATCAAACCTTAAAAACGTCATTTTTCCAGGTTTTGGTTAATATTACTTATATTTGAGAGCAATAACTAATTAAGTTTGAAAAGCATTTTATTCTCCTCAAACTGACGTTTTTCAAGTTTTTTTAGGAAATTGATCAAATCTTAAGACAGGCCGTTTTACCAGGTTTAGATTTAACATTACTTATAATCGGGGACCTCAATTTCATAAGTTTAAACATATATGCACAATCAAAACACTCCCGTTTTTCAATTTTTTTTAGGAAAAGGATCAAACCTTAAAAACGGCTGTTTTTCCCGGTTTTGGCTAATATTACACATATTCGAGGACAATAACTTGCAAAGATTGAAACGCTATTCATTTTGCTAAAACTGACGTTTTTCAAGCTCTTTTAGGAAATCGATCAAACATTAAAACAACCGTTTTTCCAGGTTTTTGGTTAATATTACTTATATCCGACAGCAATAACTTGCTAAGTTTAAAAACCTGTTTATTTTTTCAAAACTCACGTTTTTCAAGCGTTTTTAGAAAATTGATCAAATCCTTGAAAAAGCCGTTTTTCCATGTTTTGGCTTAGTATTACTTATAATCGGAGACCTTAATTTGATAAGTTTGAACATATGTGCATTATCCAAACAAAACTTCCGTTTTTCAATCTTTTTTAGGAAATGGATCAAACCCCTAAAAACGGCCGTTTTTCAAGGTTTTGGTTAATATTACTTATATTAATAAGCAATAACTCGGTGAGTTTGAAAAGCAGTTTATTTTTCCCAAACTGACGTTTTCAAGCTTTTTTAGGAAATTGATCAAATCTTAAAACAGGCTGTTTTTCCATGTTTCGGCTTAACATTACTTATAATTATAGACCTTAATTTGATAAGTTTGAACATATGTGCATTATCAAAGAAACTCGCGTTTTTCAAGATTTATAGAAAATGTATCGAACATTAAAAAAGGCCGTTTTTACATGTTTTGGCCTAATATTACTTACCTTCGAAAACCTTAATTTGAGAAGTTGAACATATGTGCATTATCAAAAAAATTCCAGTTTTTCAATCTTTTCAGGAAATAGATCAAACCTTAAAAAAAGCCGTTTTTCCAGGTATTGGTTAATATTAGTTATATTTGAAAGCCATAACTCGCTAAGTTTAAAAAGCTGTTTATTTTCCCAAAACTGACGTTTTTTAAGCTTTTTTAGGAAATTGATAAAATCTTAAAACATGCCGTTTTTCCATGTTTAGGCTTAATATTACTTATAATCGGAGACCTTAATTTTATAAGTTTGAACATATGTGCACAATCCCAAAAATCTCGTTTTTCAATCTTTTTTGGAAAAGGATCAAAACATAAAACGGCCTATTTCCAGGTTTTAGCTAATATTTCTAATATTCGAGAGCAATAACTTGCAAAGTTTGAAAAGCGATTTATTTTGCCAAAACTTACGTTTTTCATTGTTTTTAGGAAATTGATCAAATCTTAAAACATGCCGTTTTTCCATGTTTTGGCTTAATATTAAAAAATAATCGAAGACCTTAATTTTATAAGTTTGAACATATGTGCATTATCCCAAAACTTTTTTTCAATCTTTTGTAGGAAATAGATCAAACCTTAAAAACGGCCGTTTTTCCAGGTTTTGGTTAATATTACTTATATTCGAGAGCAATAAAGCGCTAAGTTTAAAAAGCGTCTTATTTTTCCAAAACTAACGTTTTTCAAGTTTTTCTAGGAAATTGATCAATTCTCAAAACAGGCCAATTTACCATGTTTTGGCTTAATGTTACTTATATTCGGAGACTTTAATTTGATAGGTTTGAACATATGTGCATCATTCAAAAAAATATCCCGTTATTTAATCTTTTTTAGAAAATGGATCAAACCTTAAGAACGAAGGTTTTTCCAGGTTTTGGTTAATATTACTTATATTCGAGAGCAATAACTTGCTCAGTTTTAAAATCTATTTATTTTCCCAACACTTACGTTTTTCAAGCTTTCTTAGGAAATTGATCAAATCTTAAAATTGGCCGTTTTTCTATGTTTATTTCCATATTTATTTTTGTAAAACTGACGTTATTCTAGCTTTTTTAGGAATTTGATCAAATATTAAAACAGGCCGTTTCTCCATGTTTTGGCTTAATTTTACTTTTAATCGGAGCCCTTAATTTTATAAGTTTGAACATATGTGCATTATTCTAAAACTCCCGTTTTTTAATCCTTTTTTATGAAATAGATCAAACCTTAAAAACGGATGTTTTTTTAGGTTTTGAGTAATATTACTTAGATTTGAGTGCAATAACTGGCTAAGTTTGAAAAGCTATATATTTTCCCAAAACTTACGTTTTTTAAGCTGTTTTAGGAAATGAATCAAACCTTCAATAGGCAGTTTTCCAGGTTTTGGTTAATATTATATATATTCGGCGACCTTAATTTTAAAGTTTTAACATATGTGCATTATCCCTAAAACTCCCGTGTTTTAATCATCTTACGAAATAAATCAAACTTTAAAAACGGATGTTTTTCCAGGTTTTGTTTAATATTACTTTTATTCGAGTGCAATAACTTGCTAAGTTTGAAAAGCTACTTATTTTCCCAGAACTGATGTTTTTTAAGTTAGTTTAGGAAAGTGATTAAATCTTAAAACAGTCCGTTTATCCATGCTGTGAATTAATATTACTTTTAATCGGAGACCTTAATTTAATAAGTTTCAATATATGTGCATTATTCAAAAATTCCCATTTTTCAATCTTTTTTATGAAATGGATCAAACCTTAAAAACATCCGTTTTTCCAGGTTTTGTTTAATATTACTTTTATTCCAGAGCAATGACTGGCTAAGTTTAAAAAGCTATTTATTTTATCAAACCTGATGTTTTTCAAGCTTTTTTAGGAAATTGATCAAATCTTGAAACTGGCCGTTTTTTTTTTTTGGCTAAATATTACTCATAATCGGAAACTTTAATTCGAGAAGTTTGAAAATATGTACATTATCCGAAAAACTTCTGTTTTTCAATCTTTTTGATAGAATGAAACAAACCTTAAAAACGGCCGTTTCCTCAAGTTTTGGTTAATATCACTTATATTCGTGAGCAATAACTTGCTGAGTTTGATAAGCTGTTTATTTTCCCCAAAATGACGTTTTTAAAGCTTTTTTAGGAAATTGATCAAATCTTAAAACAGGCCGTTTTTCCATGTTTTGGCTTAATATTACTTATATTTGGAGACCCTAATCTGATAAGTTTGAACATATGTACATTAACTAATAAACTACTGTTTTTCAATCTTTTATAGGAAATAGATCAAACCTTCAAAACGGCCGTTTTTCCAGGTCTTGGCTAATATTACTTATATTCGAGAGCAATAACTTGCTAAGTTTTAAAAGCTATTTATTTTAAGAAAACTGACGTTCTTCAGGCGTTTTTAGGAAATTGATCAAATCCTAAAACAGGCCGGATTTAATATTTTGGCCTAATATTACTTATAATCGGAGACCTTAATTTGATAAGTTTAAACATATGTGCATTATCTAACAAACTCCTGTTTTTCAATCTCTTTTAGGAAATGGAACAAACCTTAAAAACGGCCGTTTTTCCAGGTTTTTGTTAATATTACTTATATTCGAAAGCAATAACTTGCTAAGTTTTAACAGCTAATTATTTTCCCAAAACTGACGTTTTTCAAGCTTTTTTTTGTGAAATCGATCAAACATTAAAAACGGCCGTTTTTCCAGGTTTTGGTTAATATTACTTATATTCGATAGAAATTCCACGCTAAGTTTTAAAAGCTGTTTATTTTCCCAAAACTGACGTTTTTCTAGTTCTTTTAGGAAATTGATCAAATCTTAAAACAGGCCGTTTTTCCATGTTCAGGCTGAATATTACTTATAATCGGAGACCTTAATTTTATAAGTTAGAACATATGTGCATTATCCAAAAACTCCCTTCTTTAAATCTTTTTTAGGAAATGGATCAAACCTTAAAAACGGCCGTTTTTTCAGGTTTTAGCTAGCTAGTACTACTTATATTCTAAAGAAATACCTCGCCTAGTTATAAATTCTGTTTATTTTTCAAAAACGGACGTTTTTCAAGCCTTTTTATAAAATTGATCAAACCTTAAAACACGCCGTTTTTTCATGTTTTGGCTTAATATTACTTATAATCGGAGACCTTAATTTGATAAGTTTGAACATATGTGCATTATCCAAAAACTTCCGTTTTTCAATCTGTTTTAGGAAATGGATCAAATCTTTGGTTAATATTACTTATATTCGAGAGCAATAACTCGCTAAGTTTTAAAAGCTGTTTATTTACCTCAAATTGACATTTTTCAAACTTTTTTAGGGAATCAATCAAACCTTAAAACAGGCCGATTTTCAATGTTTTTGCTTAATATTACCTATAATCGAAAACCTTAATTTGATAAGTTTGATCATATATGCATTATCAAAAAAAGTCCAGTTTTTCAATGTTTTTTAGGGTAATATTACTTATAATCGAGAGCAATAACCTGTTACATTTGAAAAACGGTTTATTCTGCTTAAACTGAAGTTTTTTATTCTTTTTTAGGAAAAGGATTAAACGTTTAAACAGGTCGTTTTTCCATGTTTTAGCTTACTATGACTTACAATTGAAAACCTTATTTTGATAAGTTTGAACACATGTGCATTTTTTAAAAATTACCCGTTTTTTAATCTTTTCCAGGAAATGGATCAAAGGTAACAAAAGGCTTTAATCCAGGTTTTGGTTTATATTACTTATAATCGAGAGCAATTTCTTCATAAATTTGTATAGCTGTTTATTTTCCCAAAACTGACGTTTTTTAAGCTATTTCAGGAAATGGATAAAAACCTTTGATTATAAGTAATATTATGCTAAAACATGTAAAAACGGTCTGTTTTAAGGTTTGATCTATTTTATAAAAAAGATTGAAAAACGGGAGCCGTTTTGATAATGCACATATTTTCATACCTATCAAATTGTACTTTTCGATTATTAATAATATTAAGCCAAAACATGCAAAAATTGCCTGTTTTAAGGTTTGATCAATTTCCGACACAAGCTTAAAAACGTCAGTTTTGGCAAAATGAATAGCTTTTCAAACTTAGCAAGTTATTGCTCTCGATTAGACGTAATATTCCCATAAACCTGAGAAAAACGGCCTTTTTTAAGGTTTGAACTATTCGCTATAAAGATTGATAAACTCCTATTATTTTGATAATGCGCTTATGTTCAAACTTATCAAAATAAAGTTTTCGAATGTAAGAAATATTAAGGGGAAAAACGTCAGTTTTGGGAAAATATACAGTTTTTGAGTTTATCAAGTTTTTGCTTTGGATTATAAGTAATAATAACCAAAACCTTGAAAAACGGCGTTTTTTAAGGTTTGAGTCCTTAGCTAAGAAAGATTGAAAAACGGGAATTTTTGATAATGCCCAATGTTCCAACCTATTAAATCAAGGTTTTCGATTATAAGTAATATTAAGCCAAAACATAAATAAACACTTGTTTGAGGTTTTAGCCATTTGCTATAAAAGCTTAAAAAAGGTCAGTTTTGTGAAAATAAATAGCTTTTCAAACTTAGCAATTTATTGCGCCTTATTATAAGTATTATTAAAGAAAACATGGAAAAATGGCCTTTTTTAAGGTTTGATCTATTTCATAAAATAGTTTACAAAAACGGGAGTTTTTTTTGATAATGCACATATTTTCAAACTTATCAAATTAAAGTTTTCGATTGTGAATAATATAAAGCCAAAATATGGAAAAACGGCCTGTTTTAAGGTTTGATAGATTTCCTAAAAAAGATTGAAAAACGTCAGTTTTGGAAAAATATAGCTTTTCAAACTTAGCAAGTTATTACTCTCGATTATAAGTAATATTACTCAAAACTTTAAAAAACGGCCTTTTTTAAGGTTTGATCTATCTCTTAAAAAGATTGAAAAACGCGAGTCTTTTTTTATAATGCACATATGTTCAAACTTTTCAAATTAAGGTTTTCGATTGTAAGTCAAATTAAGCCAAATCATGGAAAAAGAGCCTGTTTTAAGGTTTGATCCACTTCCTAAAAAAGCTTGACAAACGCCAGTTTTGGGAAAATAAAAAGCTTTTTAAACCTAGCAAGTCATTGCTCTCGATCATAAGTAATATTAACCATAACCTGTTAAAGCGGCATTTTTAAAGGTTTGATCTATTTCCTAAAAAGATTAAAAAACTGGAGTTTTTTTGATAATGCACATATGTTCAACTTCTCAAATTAAGGTTTTCGAAGGTACGTAATATTAGGCCAAAACATGGAAAAACGGCCTTTTTTATAATGTTCGATCCATTTTCTATAAATCTTGAAAAACGAGAGTTTCTTTGATAATGCACATATGTTCAACCTCATCAAATTTAGGTTTTCGTTATATGTAATATTGGGCCAAGTCTTGGAAAAACTGCCTGTTTTAAGGTTTGATCCATTTCCTAAAAAAGCTTGAAAACCCTCAGTTTTGGATAAATAAACAGCTTTTCAAACTTAGCAATTTTGTGCTCTAGATTATAAGTAATATTAACCAAAACCTGGAAAACGGCCTTTTTTAAGATTTGATCTATTTCCTAAAAAAGATTGAAAAACTGGAGTCTTTTAAATAATGCACATATTTTCAAACTTATCAAATTATGCTTTTCGATTATAAGTAATATTAAGCTAAAACATGGAAAAACGGCCTGTTTTAAGGGTTGATCAATTTCCTACAAAAGCTTGAAAAACGTCAGTTTTGGGAAAATAAACAGCTTTTCAAACTTAGCAAGTTATTGCTCTCGATTATAAGTAATATTAAAGAAAACTAATCTATTTCGCCCAAAAAGGTTGAAAAACCGCATTTTTTTGTTAATGCACATATGTTAAACTTATCAAATTAAGGTTTCTGATTGTAAGTAATATTAAGCTAAAACAATGAAAAACACCCTGTTTTAAGGATTGATTGTTTTTCTAAAAACGCTTGAAAAACATCAGTTTTTTGAAAATAAACACCTTTTTAAACGTAGCAATTATTGCTCTTGATTTTTCACCTTGTTACCATTGATTAATTTCCTAATAGGTTTTCGTTATATGTAATAGGGATTAAATGCAGAGGATTTTGATATAATTTTAATGAGGTGTTGCTAAGGTATTTGTCAAACTAACCTATGAAATTAATGAAAGTATAGTCAATATTATTTTAGTTATATTGGGTCCAAATCCGTGGTAACCCTTAAGTAACGTTTGATAATTTTGTAACTTACGATAAATGCTGCCTATTTTACTTTTTATTTAATATTTGTTTCTGTTAGTATTTAAATTATTTATCGCATACTACAGTGTTTTTAGTCGCGAGCGAATCTATGTCGGTGGGTGGGTGGGTGAGTGGGTCGGTCCTTGTTTTGCTTTTTATTGTTTTTGTAATAAGGTTGTAACTAATTAGCCGATTCTAACCAAATTTGAAATTCTTATGTTGTTTTACATTCTCTTTCGAATGATATGATTGCCAAAGTCCTAATAAGGTTAGCCCTGGAATTATTTTGGTTTAGCCATAACATCATAACTATTCGGCCGATTCTCACGAAAATTGAAACCGTTATATTGTTTTATATTCTATTACGAATAATATAATTGAAATGTCCTCCCAAGGATACTTATGGAATTATTTTGTTTTTGCAATAATATCCTAGCGACTAAAAGAATTCTAACGAAATTTGAAACATTTATGTTGTTTAACATTCTCTTCCGAATAATACAATTGCAAAAGTCTTCCAAAGGTTAGTCCAGGAATTATTATAGTTTTGAAGGTAGTAAGGTCATAATCGATAGGTAAGAATAAGTGAGAGCTCGCGAATTGTTGGTCGCAGACCTTGTTTCTTTGCAGGAGAAAGAGTTAAAATACCTAGAGAATGCAAAAATTGCCCTGATAGTTTTTGTTATATATGTGGATAATTTACATTAACACAATACCAGTGACGCTTGACTAAACATGTGAAGAAACTTCATGAGGCGTACTTTAGATGTAAATTCGGTGACTAGGACAAACGCCTGGGCCAATGTGAGTGCGTGTGTGAAGGGCCATTCTCCCACCTTTTTCCGAATACCCTCTTCCTCCCTCTGTAAGAATGTGTGTGTAAATGGAAATGGGTTTGTTTTTTTTTGGTTTATTTTTTTATAAAATTGATTTCCATGTTATTATAAAATGTTTTTCTTTCTTTCCAGGCGCATATTCTGGAAAGATAAGAGTAATCCTGTAACTTTCCCCTGTATCCAAAACTAACTATTTATTATTGTTAATTCATAAAGGCCAATAGTATTTGACAAAGGTTCAAGGCCGTGTTCTGTCTTACTTGTTGAGTTTAAAATAGTATAGCTTTAATGAAGGAGGGCTTATAATAGCCACGCAATCGTGATAAGGTCACTTATCTTCCATCAAGCTCAGAGACGCCACTTGTTTGTAAGTCCTATGCATTTTGCTCGCCTGACTGGCGGCTGGCTGGACGTATCCCCCCTCCCTTTGTAGCAGGTGAGGCCTTTCTTTTTGTTATTTATATATTGACTGTTGTAGTTCGGGTATTTTTGGGGGGTTGTTCGAACTTGCATAAAATTGTTTCTTAGGATTGATTGATTGCTAAAATTTATAAGTAGGATATATATTTTTTTTTATTGCATATATTTAGGAAATTTAGCTGTATATTTTTTGTGAATAGTAACGAGATCTCAAATTTAATCACCCCTCTCTATTTTAAATATTATTGTACATTTATTTTGTTAGTAAATGATTGTATATACAATCCGTTTCATTCTCCTTCGATTTTTCACCTCCGGATTAGTGTAGGAAGCGGGTTGGATCGATTGGGGTTAATCTAGATTTTCGGCCCGCTACAACGTATCTTGCCTCAAGTGTATAAGTTTTCTTTCTGCATGGGTCAAATGCAAATGCCCTGGCCTCATGTTTGGCGTGTCAATAGTCTGGAGGGAGCCAAAGGCCTATCAACGGATTGCGACCTCTGATTAACAGATATTAAACGTGGGTATTCAATGTGTTTTCTTTCCTGGTCTTTTCTATATTTTCAAGAGATCTATCAATTAAAAAGTTCTAAATACATACTATTTTGTAATTACACTATTTCTGCAAGTATTATTCATTTTTAGTCTGATTGTATTTTATTTCACTGCAGGTCGCAACCGAGAAGGCAATAAATCTATCGTGAATCCAGAACTTTAGCCTGCTATTCGCCAAGTTCGACATTCACGTGCTATTCCTGTACCACAGCCGCCCTCTGAAATACCAAGCGATGACATGAATAACTCAGACGATTTAGAATCTCAAGATACACCATATGTGGCATATCTTAAACCTGACAAGAAACCACACCTCACCAACCAACCGTAACACATTGATCTCGTGCGTAATCTAACACTTACTAAGCAAAGGAATTAAGTCCTGGCCTCATGTAATTCGAGCATGAACATGCTCGAATTAGGATACACAGCGAAAGTAATAGATTATGTATAGATTTATGAAGATAGAATTTACTTTAGAAGTTAAAACCTAAAAATAAAGATCATATCATGTCTTGGAATGTGTATGGAAATTTATTGCTTTACCTTTTAACAGATGATCCAGTTTATTCTACCATTAAATGTAAGAAGAGATAACTAATATTAAATTAGATTATACCGTGTATCATTTCACCTTTGTCTCTTTGGAGATCGTTTATCTTCAAGCAGGGCAAATTAGGATCTCTTATCTTTCAGAGCCCAAACTTATGTTTCCTCTAATCAGGAACCATTTTGCAGGTCGGATATAATGAGGTTTTATTAGATTTTCGATAGTTTTTATAGTTACCCTCTAGATTGAGCCTTGCGACAACTAGCATATCTTAAATGTTAGAGTGAGTTAATATAACGTAACCTTTTTGTTTATTTTATTCATTTTTTGTTTCTTTAAAAATTTTTTATTACACTTTACTATTTATCTGGAAAAGGGTTTGGCTGAATTTTGTCAAGTACTCTTACTCAATTGTATACTTAATCAATTTTCATTTACATTTCTAAAAACAAATTTGATCACCTGTGTGGAAAAGAGAAAAAGAACAAAGAAGAAATAAAAGATATTAGATTTTTTCTCAATTTTCGCTTTAAGAATGGTTCCTTTAAAAGCTCAATGCATGATATCCCTTTGGATATTATTAAAAAAAACAGTGAATTTTCAAGGATAACTAACATTTGGACAAGTCTCTTTTATTTGAATAAGGAGTATGTTAGATCTTAAGCCATAAATGTTTAAATATTTGCCAAAGGTCTATTAAAACAGTCGTAACTTGATGAACTAAATGTTATCGTAACCATAACACTAACCGGGTGTGAGGGATATTTTGGTCGGTTAAAATTTAATATCCCACAGATCCTCTCCAAACTCACACTGACTATTTTCGGGGATTACCTCTAGGTTTAGAATAATATTACTAGATAATTCTCCATTTGTTATCCAAAGTATTTCTAATAAAATAATCATAATAATAATAAGGCTTAAAATTTTCTACTAGGCACTAACGATTTCGCAAATATTTCTTGTGGTGATGATGAAAGTAGACATGAAACAAAGTTTTCAATTATTTATGCAAATTAATGCAACATGCTAGTTTTCGCTGAATTATTCGTTCTTTAATAAATTATAAACATAGAAGATGTTGGCATAAAATAATATAAATGAAATTGAGTCTTTAAAATGAATCTATCGGCTTAAAGATTTACAAAATTATCTTCCAAGTAGTTACTAAAAGAGTTTTCTTTATTTTTATTTTCTGTAATGTTCTTATCAGGTACATGTTTAAACAACACAAAAGATTGTCGAGAAATTATCTGTATTTTGGTGTAAATTAAGGAAACTTTTATGACCTAAAATTACCAATTAAATATAACTCAGCATTAATACAATTCTTTATAGTTTCCTAGAGTCGCTACCACGATCACAAGACAATTTCATACGAAAGATTTACCTCTTTAATATACACGCTAATAATGTTTGACGCCTCTGATGACACAGCTCGATAATATCTCTTTATGGTAATACCCCTTTCAGTATACCTTTTGAAAATATCGAATCAAAGGTTATATCTATTCAATAAACTGAAGTTTAAAAAAAATTCTTCTTATCGCTATTATTATTTAATGTCATTTTTCCCCACAAATTATGCTAAGTAAAGTTTCGTTTCTTCCTATCGTTGTTCATTTTTGAATATAGGATTAGTTGAGGAAGGAGCACGCAATTCAAATAAAATAGAAAAGAGCATTAAATATTCATTTTAATTTGAAACGTAAAAGATTTATTTTTCTCGGATAATTAATTATATATATATATATATATATATATATATATATATATATATATATATATATATATATATATATATATATATATATATATATATATATATATATATATATATATATATATATTTAACTCTGATAGCGGAAAGAAACCTAGAAAAATATTAGATTTTGAAATATTCTCTTTTAAATGGTATCCGAGAAATTATTTGTGAGGGATTGAAATAGAATTTTCGGTGAAAAAAGAATTTGCCATTTAATCATGATTTGTGAAGGGGCTAAGTTTACTTTGGAATACATTATTTTCTCCAAATAGTATAAAACCGGCAAAAGCTTTTCATATGGATCCATAGTTGAATTTATATGAGTTATTTTATGAGATATGCTAAATTATTTCAACTAAACTAAATATTGTAAGGACAAGATTAAAGGCAAGAAACAATTTACATAAAGATATTCCCTATAAGGTCAATTACAATATCCAAACTTCCATATATTCATTTTTAAATTATCTCTGTTCATGCAGTTTTATCCACTTTTGCATCAACTTAATGAATGGTTAGCAAGAACAAAGATGCATTCTCATATAAAGTACTTGACTGCGGAACAGAATTACGGACAGACAACGATAGATTACATAACAGTGCTTTAAAATAAAGAAGGAAAGGTAGGAAGGATCAAAGCAGATGGAAGAAAGGCAAATAATTTTATATTAGTTAAATGGAGCTATTTTTTTCACTTTTGGATTGTAAATTAATATGCATAAATTCTTCCATTACGACAATTACAGTTATTTACATCAAGTTTCAAAATTAAATTAATCCATAAATTACTGGCAAAGGCTTCATGATAAATTACGTTTAAAGATTTCGTTAATTAGTTTGAAGCGTATATTTCTAATGGCCGCCCGGTAATCGAAATACTTAATTATCATATCATACCTTATATATATATATATATATATATATATATATATATATATATATATATATATATACTCGTATATAGATACATATATAATTTATTACTTTTTTGTCCCTTGGCTAGATATTACGTTTTTCTCGCCCCGTCAAGGAGGTCACAACGTGGACACTTTTGTTAGTTTCTTTGCTTTCTTTGTTTCTAGATTTACCGATTGGGTGGGGGCTTGAACTTATTATCAAATAATAACTTTTGATTCTCTTTGGTCGGTCAATTTTCTCTTTGTTTTGTCACTCTGGTTTGAATAGAGTAGGTAATAAGGAACATTTTTGAAAGAAATTATGATTTTCAGGTATGTTTACTGTTTTTTAGCATTTGCATTGAGCAAAGGCATTAGGTTAATTGTTAATTTTGTTTCATTTTGAAGTCTTTCACATTTTGGAGTGTTTTATCAAATTGGCCAAAACTAGGAAAAGTTGGGGGAAATTAGTTTATTACTAGGCTGAAATATTTTCATTATTATTATTTTATTTCCACTTCTATGTGAATTAGGCAATTTGACATTGTTTTGGTCTTTGGGATTATTGAGATTGTGTTGGGAATTTAAAAAATTGTGTTTAACATTTCTATGTGTTATTTAAGAACTTCTAAATCAGTTTATTCACGGTTTACTAGGTAAAGTATATCTTTTATTTTTGGTGACAAATAGAATTTCAGCTGGAAAAAACAAAAGACTATAAACTCAGACGCCAGCAGAGAACTCAATTTGCTACCTTAATATAAAAATATAATATACTAAGTAGGAATACCTAAATGAAGCTAAGGACTCTACATAAAATAATGTTAGTAAAAAAAAGATATCATCTAATATTAAATTATTTTGCAAAGAGATTCCACCTCTGAATATCTCGCAATTAAACAAAAGCACTAGGAAACGTATTCCAAATCCTTCGTGCGGGAAGAATAAAACACCTAGAGAAGATAACAATTAGCAGCATCAGCTTGTCTAGATTGTCCTACAGGATTAAACATAACTGACAAAGATGCATATAATGAATGGGTGTAAAGAAATATATATATACATTACACATAGGGAGAAACTACCTTACACACAATGCCATAAATAACTTTTTTTATCTGGTATTTCAGGCAAAAATTATTATTTTTAAGGTAATTTCGAAATGTGAATCTCCGCCCCCATACCCATTTTAATTGTCGGAGTTGTCCTCCACAATTTATAAATAAAACTAACAATGTATGGATACAATTAATTTCATCAGAATGGAAACAAAAACGGGTATTCCTATATAATTTGGTGAGCTAATTAACATTTCTTCAAAACTTTTATTGATTAGAAGGCTCTAAAACACTGGGAATGACGGCGCTATCGTTTTCTTAATTTACTTTTAATTTGGGGGAAAAGAAATTTAATAGGCAGCATGGTGCACGAAACTCTAAACATGTAAGAAAGAAAAGAGTATTATATTTGACAATAACATATCACGGAATACTTTAAAACACTTTTCAGGATAGCAATTATTTGTGAGTCTTCCGAGGCATCATTCCGAATGTTTCTCAAAGGTAAGTTTATTATTAAATTTAACTCAAATAATTTTGAAAGCTTGATTTTGCGAATATGGTCTCCTAAATTACTAGTTAACATGCTCAGAGTTTGTGGGGGATTATCTTAATGCCATAAACTTTACAATACTGTAAAATATGTGTAAAATCACTATCAGAGGCTCGACACTATAACCACTCAAATTTTTGGATTTTATACAAGCAACTAAATTTACATCATCAACATACACAAAAGGCGTGTTTTATAAGCCTAAGTGGCACAGAAGATAAAATTTCTCCATCAAAAAAAGAATTCTATAAAAATATAAGGAAAGAGGCCCCTTTACCTTATAGTTTTAACATAAACATGTCTTAATAATTTTCATTCTCAAATGATTCAATAAATTCTAAACAAACATAGGAGCTTCACATCAAAAAATCAAGAGCCTGTTATGAATAGATAGATAACACTGTGTAACACGATTTTTGTCTTAGGGTAGCAACTGTTATTTTCTATTTGCTTGTGTCTAGAATATATGTAAAATATTTATTTATTTCAAACTTTGCTTTAGTGTCCAGGATAATGATATCTATATAAAATTTACCTATTCCCTTTGGAAGGAAACTTTAAATTTAAACTTTAATTTGCATAAAGTACGAGTAGAAACAAACGATATGATAAAAAATAGCATATATTTATTCTAGAATTACATAAGTGAGACAATTAAAATATTATAAATCAGTAGTTTTCCGTGATTTACGCCTATACTGTAAATTACTTTCAAGAATCAGCCCCCAAATATAGTCTCTCATCAGATTTTCATTATAGTATCCTTCATAGCAGCGTTCAAATTATAGTAAATCGTATGAAAGCACTTACTATGCCCCTCAGAGTACGCTACCATGTTCTCCATAAATTTATTTAAGATGAGCGTCAAGAATATGGACTTTCAGGGATATCGTGCAACGCATCTTGCAGTAATTTCTCACCAAATTAACGTTGCCTTTTTCGCCCTAGTAAGCTGCTCAGGAAACTTTGCATTCCCTGATCTTTTTTATTTGTGGACCGACGAAGACCCCGGCTTCCAGCTTTGCCGCAGATTAGCTTAGGAAAGAAATCTTGGAGATACTTGAAAGCAGCAGACTCCTTATCTAGAGCTCCGATAAATTGTTTCATAATGCCCCATTATAAGGGCCGAGGAGAGAACAATACACTAAACTAGGTCCGTTGTGGCTCATTCCTCTGATCGTAGTGTGCCACGGTGCCTCTGCTGTACCAAAGGCAAAGGTAACAAGGAAACCTGGTAAAGCCGACTTAGAGACCACTCGAGAAGGCCACCATTTTGAAGTCTCCGATAACCCCTCAAACGTAATCATCAGATTTCAATACTTTTACAAGATCTTGACACTGCTGTATTTCTCTTTAAGCTGGCCTGAGTGAGCAAGTGGAAGAGACGTTTACATGTTCCCTTTACGAAGCAGCACTGCGTTTAGGCTCCTGTGAAATCTGTCAATCAAGAGGCGCCACTCGTTGTGGTTACATGCGATTACGATTGCTTCAAACAGAGTGGTTACATTGTGACAAAAGGAAAGCTCATATTAACATGTAAAAAGCTAAAGAAAACTGGTAACGCTTTCTCTGACTTGATATTTACACACTGTCATCTAACAAATCCCACTGATTGACTGCCGAAGTTAATAGTTCGGCATTAGACTTTGTGAGACCTAGATCGCTGACAAGGTCGTTGATATTTTTTTGGTGTAGGTAGTATGGGTTTCTATCCTCAGTTGCACCTCTGTAATCTCGATCAATGACTTCATCTTCTTCTGAACTGCTTTTTCTTACTAAACACCGGTACTCTTTTTGGGGGGTAGTGGGTACAGGGAGTTCAGAACTGTATAGCACTGGTGAAATAAATTACTGAAAGTCCGGATACACGATAACAGGCGCATTTTTGCTTGCTCGACGTTGGGAAACAACTAGTGGTCATTTGGTTCCTTTCATATTTTGGAATTGCGAAATTCATAGCTCTCTTTTCTCGTCTGTATCATTTTGCAAAAAACAAAACAAAATGAAAACATAAGTATAAATATACAAATACTTGCACCTAACCATGCAGAGTTTTTTTCCAGAGCTCGCAGGTGAAATGAAGTGCCCAATGTTTGCTTTAAACTCTGACTGGCATGCCTTGTAGGCCTTACACATTTTAGCAGATCTCTCTTAATAAATTCGCTGCAGTCATAGCAAAATGCGTCTGTCAGATGCTTACAACCTCTTGGTGCCATGTGTAACGAATGCTTCTATCAATGACGAGTGACGATGTCTGCGCTGTGACAGCTAGAGTTAACCAGATATGTTGAGTAGACATTCCTTATATTTATACAGTCATCTACGTTGCTAGAATGTTCCAGAAATTCCTCAAATTTATAAAAAAAATCTCGAAAGTTCTAGAAATCTCTACCGTTTATTTTTCACCAAATTAGTGCTAAATATATATGGAATGTAACAGAGCTGCTATTGCAGTCCAGGTCGCAAAAGAACAAAATATAAGGGAAATAATAGCTATTACCACTGTATTAATGTTTTTATAACTTTTTATATACATTATATCATCTTTATACCATAACTGACAAAAATATAAACCTTTTAACTTTTTATATATTTTTACTATTTGCATCAAAATAAATTTATTTATATACCATAAATAGGCTAATTTTAAAATTCAATGTCCTAGCCATAAAAGCAAAACTTGGAGATTAAAATGACTTTTTTATTTAATAGAGCTACAAATAATTGTGAAATAACAGTTTTAACCCAAGGACAAGATAAAAGTGAAATTTTGTTAAACAGTGATCAACAGTGCAACACAAATAATACTACCCATTTGAATTCAAATGAAAGTAAGGAAGCATTTCGTTTCAACAATCAAATTACACAGTGCTGGCAATAGTAGTAATATTATATAGCAGGTTATAATGATACAAGTAGTGAAAAGATAGTCTGTTACGTATAGTGCACCAGATAATCATAGTACCTGGCAAAATATGACTAAAGCCTAAAACATTTACCAGTGTTAGGACTTACTATAAGGTTCATTATAAGATCGGGAGATAAGTCATATTTGACCTCTGAAGGTCGTTAGAAGTCAGTGACATAAAAAATAGAATATTGATAATTTCAAACAAACTTTTTAGTTGCGTGCGAGTCTTGTCGCGAGTGACTACAAATCTCACTATCTCGGTCGGTCGGTACCCGTTTTTTTTGTAATAACATTGTAACTATTAGGCCGATTCTAACGAAATTTGAAATGATTATATTGTTTTACATTCTCTTTTGAATAATATAATTGTGAAAGTATTCGAAAGGTTAGTCCGGGAATTACTTTGTTTTGACAATAACATCATAACTATTCGGCCGATTCTAACAAAATTTTAACTCCTTATGTTGTTTTACATTCATTTCCAAATGATAGAATTGCCAAGCTCCTCCCAAGGTTAGTCCGGCAATTATTAAAGGTTTTGAAGGTCCTTATTTCATAAATAAGAATAAGTAATAGCACGCGACTTTTTGGTCAGCAGACCTTGTATGATTACAGTCCGATTCTCACGGACTGTTCAGAATATCTTGCATTCAATCGTGTTCTAAAATAATCTGTCCAACTTTAATTTTCAATTTGCACTAAACGAAGTGCGTAAGCTTAAAAGTACAGTAAAGTGAGTATGTTCAGACATATGTATAGTACCTACCAATAGATGTAACATACATGCATTATCTAAATCGACTCATAAATATAGAGGTGTATGATTACACCTAACAGTCTCCTGAACATGCACATGCGGTGCGCTTGAGTGCAGCCTTTGTGCATTTGCAGCGTCTGGTAAATCTCTTCTTGCAGCCTCAATAGATAAGTTGGTAGCGAGATTGTGATTTCTCAGGGAGTGTCGTCCAGAATTAAGGACCAGAGTTTGGTTTCAGCCTTTACCCTGGAGAAATGCACATTTGTGGGTATGCTGGAGTAGTGCCTTTTTCTGAGGGGATGTTTTCTAGAGCCCTAGACTTGTGTGCAAAGAACTGCTTCCTAGCATCGTTCACTTCCATGATATGACTGTTGGAGTAATACATTAGCAAAAAAAGCATTGCACCACTGACATTGACTCCTCAATGACATCACTGGGCAAGCGTAATAATTCGTCAAAAGCATCAATGACCTCTGAGAAAACTTTCACTTTCCAAATCTCCCAGGCAGTCATCGTCCCGCTGCTAGCTAAAGAAAACACGGTGTCGCACTCTGAGATAAAATATAACAGCTATACACCGTAAGCTGGATCCAGTACCAAGAGATATCCACAGTTCGCCAGGATTGGTGTTGTTGAATGAAGCCACATCCAGTGACACAATATCAGTGTCCACAGTGCATATGGACACCTTCCTCATTTCCTTCTACACAGCATCGTCGACATGTAGAAGTATGCGTGTGTCCGCCTCCTCGTGGTAGCAGCTTCGGGCGAGACTAATCAAGCTGGACTCGCAGCAGTGCAGAGGACCTCTGTTCCACATGTTGCATACATTTCCATGCCATCAGCTATTGTAAGACGAATGGCCTTTCGCGACAGGAAACCAAATAGCTCAGTCTAGTTTTCATCAACACTAAGGAAGTCCTTCCAGTTATTAGGCATGACTGTAGAGGAAACCACTCTTTTCCAAACCCCCTTGCCCCTCTCCTGTCTGGTTGTGCCTTTCATAAGAGGTCAAGTTTGTGAATCTTTTCCAGTTGAATAGAGATGTAAGTTGCAAAGACTATGCTTACATACTCTTGAAAGGTCTTTGCCACTACAGAATTGAGCATTTGAATAATAGCTCCTCCGTCAAGGATTGTGTCATCAACCGCAGGTGCATTTGTGGTTTCAGGCTCGTCTGATTTCAGGCATTGTAGTAGCTTGGAGTTGGCGGCAATGTGCAGTTTTCCTCGCTTTATAATGCAAGTGAGGCTGCTTGATCTTCGTGGCAGAAAACTGATCGTGATCACCCTCACGTGATTGATATGAAATGTACAGCTTCAAAAAGAAACTACAATCACTCGTCTCTGCAGCGAGTTTTACCTGTTGCTTTGACTGCATCTTGCTATGTGGCCAACTGAAGAGTGGAAAATTGTTATTGGGCAGTTTGTCTGTAACTGGCTTCGTGCTTAGTTCCAGTCTTTGTTAAACAAACTTTTTGTACTGCTCCTCACTAATGGACTCAATCTCCCTGACAGTTTATGCCTCTTGGGTTTCCATGATGTTTCTAGTGTCATGTACAAGTAGATCTTGAGTGTCGTCTAGGAATGGATTCCCATCTCTCGGAACACTTCCATAAGTGCTCTGACATCCTTTACAATGGCTGCTTGCAATCAGATTTCTGGTCATGGTGAAAAAGTTTAGTGTCGTGATTACTGCCATGACCTCTTATGGCTTCCTCTTAAACTCTGCAGTGACCCCAACTATTTCTTGCCCAGCCACTAAGCAGCGTCTCTGTGCCATAATTGCTGATCTTGTGTATCACAAACTTCCCCGACTTTAATTATGCTAGGAAAACTGGAGTAGTTAGTGTGATCTAAGGCGAATATCAAGAGCATGAGCTGTGTCAGTGAAGGCACATAGAGCTCAAAGTTTCCTTCATGAATTGGTCAGATGTACATAAGCAAGAGAACCTCAAAGGGCACACTAGCCTTTGCTCGCTGTATGCACCACTCCACAAAGATCTCATCATTTGTCTGAGTGATGTTACAATCATCTGGTGGTCAGTCTTTACTATATGCCTGCTGGAGTATTGTGTGAATTGTTTCAGCTGTGACTTCGTGTACGTGGCGGGTCTTGGTAAAATGGCTGACTCGAATAAGGGAATCTGCTATCACAAAGCTAGCAATATCGGAATGTACCAGGGCGTTCGTCCAACCGCTGTTCTTCAGCCAGAAAACACAAATGATGTTGAGAGTGTACGACCGTAGCCTCTCCCTGACACAATGTACATAAACCTAAGCCTACTATTTCAATTGCTAGATATACATGCTCAGAATAGTGGTAAAACATTGTTGTTGTTGCGACTACATGTACTGGAATATCTTTAGTACAACTCTTGTCTATTATGGAAATTACCTTCAACACACTGATCTCGATATGCAGACCACCGAACATGATCATATATTAATTCTCTCTATGTGTGGCTGGCCAGTTCCATTGTATTTTCTTGGCAAGGAGAAGAGTGGCTGATCAGCCGCAAGTATAGCTACTTATCCAGGGTTCAGGAAATGAGTAGCTGCCTTCGTAATGGACATAGAATGTCTTATCATTGAAACCGCATGTGCGCTGTACAAACAAAGGTAACAAGTATTTATCACTGCATGTAATATCACTGCTTGTTGGACATCCGCATGGTAGGCAGACCATGACACCCATTCATCTATAGATTGTTTCACTAAAGCTGTCTTCACCATCCTCAGCTCCCGAAACTCTTCCTGTAGGGCAGCTTGAGCAGCCAAGAGGTCAGAAGGTCTTGCAAGACGTTGTACAGCTGGTGACGTGAAGTGCTGAGTCTTCATTGCAGCAGGTGACATGCTTGTGTACACTGATGGCAGAGGTGTTACTGACTTGGCGGAAGAGATGTCTGGCCCTTCCACCACTACATCACGTTTGATTCCGCCATTTGTGTGTAATGGATGTTGCATTAGTGATATGCTAGTGCCATGAAAAGGATCTTTTGCCGTCGCAGAGCTAGGGTTATGATCGATATTATCAACAGCCCAAGTAATGAACAATCCCCGGCGCAGTTTGGGTGGGCAAACAACGTTTTTCATGTTGAAGCGCTGGCAGATACCATTGGCATTCTCTGCTGTAAGCTGTAGTAATCTATGATATGACACACACATACTGAAGCTAAATAGTGTCTTAATTAGACATCTCCTCGGGGTTACAGCGTGAACCTTAACGGACAAATAGAGAGGAAGTAGAGTTTTTCTCTCCCAGCTGTGGCGCATTGAGGTTGACTCTACACTGCGTTCATGCTTAACAATGTTGAACACCAATAGGTGCGATATTATAACAGCAGCACTTGTAGTACTCGTGTTGTCAGACTGAGTATGGTGCGTGGTGTTCGCCCCATCGAGGATCATGTTTACCAAAGCAACGAGGTATAACGTGACAAAATCTTTCTGGCATTCATTTTGGAACGCAACGGCAATGGTGAACCTTGTCTCCAACATCTCTCTATAAACTACCTGCGTTGCTCTTAATAGGTGCATGACATCACTCTTATGACTACAAGCCTTCGTCAGGGCACTACCTATATCTTTCTTAAATAAGAGAAACGTGTATCTGAACTGATAATGGGCTCTTAGATCAGGAAACATAGATAGAAGTCAGTCAAATGTCTGGTTGTGTGTACCTTATTGGCTACCATGGCACCCAGATTCTTCAGTCTCGTCTTGTATAGGTTATCAAAGTATGAGAGTTTAAATACAGGAGCATTCTCCTTATCTGCATGTAAGTCCTCCATTAATACCACCAGCTCAGCAAAGGCTATGCCATGTAGACGATCCGCTTGATCGTCATTTAGTGCCGCTGATCTGATTTTGTTATATAATATACGGAGACAGTTGCGATGGTAATTTTCCTCGATGGCTACCATGTCTCATGCAGAGAGCTTGAACAGCAGTTCAGTGTCCCCCCATTTAGTGGTACATACCTGAACGTTCTTGTTAATTTCCTTTGTAACTGCCTGATGCACCTCTGCAGTGCCTCGCTCGGTTCACTGTGGAGGCGTTTGGGCAGCTGCTAATTGCGTGCGCACGGCTAAAGTACCGGTAATAGATTGTCCTTAAGACGATTCTGCTCTGATCTGCTGATCAACACTTTTCTGTTAAATTTAAAACGACATTTTTTGTGCCACTGAACACTGTGTCTTCTCAATGCAGTTTATATGCCACCGTCCTCATGCAGTCTGTTCAAGGTTTAGTTCCATTGTAATGTGGTAAAGTCCCTGGAACTTGTGGAAGTTTTCTTTCCATGATGTATAGCTAACACTGCTCGGTATCAGGTAGATCTTAATGGGCACGGCAAAGTTTCATCTGTCTCTGCTTGACAAATTACACATAGGTCGCAGTTATTTCTTGGGGATGGTCTTGATTTCTTGCCCGGAGAGGTTTGGGCTGGGTCTGTGAATATATTACACTTTTTATAGTGACAATCACGACTTAGATACTTATATCTTACCTTCGATCATCAGTCAGGAATCCTACAACACAAAAGAACAGCAATTGTGTTAGTACTAGCCACGACAGTTTGCATTAATTAACATCAATATTTGACATGCTGTGGTAATTGACCTCTCACTCTCAATTTTCATACTAGGAAAAAAATACTAACAGATTGATAATCGTGAAAGCATTTTGAAAAAACATGGTTCGATTTTTTTCCTTCGTCTAAAGTATCAACACAAAGTGATGAAAAGTTATGAAAACCTGAAGAAAAATTGAAAAATGTAAAAGTCTTTAGTATATTAGTTTGGATTTTTTGTTCAAAAGCGATCAAGACTTTTTTTCAAAATGCTTTCACGACTCTGAATCTGATATTATTTTTTCCCTAGGGTAAAAATTGACGGTGGAATAGCAAATTTCAAAATTAAAAATAAAGAAAAAGAGGCCAATCTATCAAAGGAATAAAAAAAATCATGAGAAAATTGTTTTATTTTCGTTTTTACATGTTCTCAAATCTAACTTATCTCCTGATCTTAAAATGAACCTAATTGGTATGTACTAACACTGGTAAAATTTCATGCTTTGTAATAATGTGCACAATTATTCATATATGGGAGATTATCCGCTGTACTGGTAGAGATGTTTAGTCGCGGGTAGTCTACATCTCACTATATCTGTAGGTCAGTCGGTATCAGTTTTGCTTTTTATGTTTTGGTAGTAACATCATAACTATTCGGCCCATTATAAGGAAATTTGAAACCCTTAAGTTGTTTTACATTCTCTTTCTAATAATATAATTGACAAGGTCCTGCCAAGGTTAGTCGTGGAATTATTTTGTTTTGGCTATAACATAATTATTCGGCTGATTCTGACGGAATTTGAAACCCTTAAATTGTTTTACATTTTGTTTCAAATGATAGAATTGCCAAGGTTCTCCCAAGTTTAGTCCAGGAATTATTAAAAGTTTAGAAGGTTGTAAGGTCATAAATCAGAATAAGTGAGCTCAAGCGACGTTTTGGTAGGCAAACCTTGTTTTCTTCTTAAACGTATTTTTTATTGAAATAATAACAAATATTGTGATTAATTTCTCGAGCTAAAGTAGCCAGATGGTTATAATCGACAAATATGTATACCTTCCAAAAGGCAAAGATCTCTGAATTGACGAAGGCACATATGAACTTCTATCAATTCGCTCCTCGCGTCTAAACAAGGGACAGTGTTCCCTACGATGCATTCATTATCCCCAAGTTTAACTCCTCGTCCCACGAATTAATGAAATAGCTTGCCTAGTACATATCTCCTAGTTTAGTCAGTAGTTCCAAAATATACATCAAAATGAGTGACATAAAAGGGTAAGTCAACCAAAGACCAGGTTGATAAATATAGGATTTCGCCCCTTGATGAGAATTCCTACTTTACCAACGTTCCATAGATGAACCCTTCTTTTTTGAAAACAATAATTTTCTTGTCTTAACCCTATATGGACATTTGTGACAAATATGTAAAGTTTCAATTACACAGAAAAAATACGGTCAAAATGAATTTATCTGGCAGATTGGACCATCACACCGGATTTGTAATGTATCAAAAGATATCATTGGCAACTCAATATCAATACACCCAAAATTGACTTCAGTCACTGGACTCAGTCCAGTGTAGAGAGGTAGTTAGTACTATGAATGGAGGTGTGAGGCATATGCAGATTTTGTTCTCCTATTTTATCTACATTATCACTTACCAAGTAAGAGTTTTGCATTTAGTATTTTTTTTTGCTTACATTATGATACATTATGCTAATTATGGTGATATTATTCAACATTATGTATTATTTTTGATATAGGCCTTTCAACTTTAAACGGGATATATTTGTTGGATTGGGCTTTGGAGCATGAATTGTAAAAAAAAATCATTGCTGCCTAGGTTGTAAAGATAAGCTTCACAATTTGTTTTTATTTGTAATATTTGCTGATAGGATAGTTTTTGTTTATAAATATATATCAACATATATATTGCTTTGAAATTTTATATTATTCTGCATTTTACAGACATGGACGCCGATGTATTTTATGGAGGATATAAAAGTGCAGCTCCTGTTGGAGGATCAAATGGAGAAAGTGACGACGAAATGTTGGATGGTGAAGAATCTGACGATGAATATATCCCACCAAATACTACTCTCCATGAAGATGAAGACAGTGAAAGCAGCAGTGATTCAGGTACCTATGTATTTTGTTTCTTATAGCTGGTCGTTGATACAATTTGACGCCTTTTTCTCTTCTTATTGATGTTTCTATTTTTTTTGTCTTTCCGACCATTCCCCCACACATTGGTACACAGGGAGGGGTGAGTCGATTTGTACTTATGGTAAGATATAAATATCAACAATAGCCATTGCTAGGCACATAAATATGAAGAGCAGGTGGCAGAAAATTGTGGTTCAGTTAGGCATATATGTCATTTTTCGCGAGTCCTTCTGAACTCCCACAGAAACAGATCAACACCGACTATTACTAAACAAACAAATACGAGAAGTAATTAAGATTCCAATATAATATTGCCATTCCTCCTTACAAATGAAGAAACCTTACCCACAATTAATACTGATGCTCAACAAGGCAAAGGAAGGATGATCTGGAAAGTGGTATCAGATAAGTCACCTCTTTTAGGTGTCCCTGAAATGGCAAGGGAACCTACCCAACTCATTGCCAATCTTATCCCCAATAATGATTACTTTTTGTCCTTTTTGATAGCATAATTGTAGATCATATTGTCAATCAGTCTAAGCAGCTAAACCTTACCAAAGTTAATTCAAACAATTTCTTGGAGTACTGATGATTATGTCGATTAATGTCCTTCCACGCACACGCCTTTATTGGTCTCAGATTTGGGTAATGATAGGATTCGTAACACTCTGAGTAGAAATCCCTTTAAACAAATAAAAACGTTTGTTCACTTGAAGTGGTATGATAATACAGCTGTGACTCTCCTTTCAATAGTTGCTTCAGCAAACCAAATCGGGACTGTAAGGAGGTGGGATGAGAAAACTAAAACAAAAATTGATGTACGTCAGCCACAAACTGTACATATCTACAATCAGTGTAAGGGTGGGGTTGATCTGTCAGACTCTTTGATAGGTCTCTATAGGATAAAATTTAGGTCTAAGAAGTACTATCATAGAATCTTATTCCGTTTCATCGACATGACAGTCGTAAATTCCTGACTATTGTACATAAGGGAATGCAATGATTTGTGTTTAGAAAAAAAATTAAAAAAACACAGCTATATCTGCTGGACTTAAAGATTGAGTTGCTGATGTTCTCTGTAGGGCTGGCAAGACAGGGCAGGTTATTAAAAGAAGTAGGACTTCAACATCCTCCACAAAGAGAACATGCTGAAAAAAATCGGCCATAACACAAAGCCTATCGCACAAAAAGCTCTTAGACAGGATAATGTTGACCAATTCCCGATAGTTCAGGAGAAACGAGGACGGTGCAAGGTCCCTAACTGTAAGAGCAGTCCGAATTTGTTTTGCCAAAAGTGGAAGGTGTATTTATGTATTGATAAGAAGAAAAATTGTTTCATAAACTTTCACAAAGGATAATTTATTTAGAAATATCATTTTTCTTTACCTAAAGGATTTTTTTTCACAAACAATGTTATCTACTTATGTTCACTTCATATATTACCCTAAAGGTCACCGAATAAGTTTTATTTAAGTTCTACATTGCAATTTATATGTATCAAGAGATATTTCTCATTATAAAAGAATAGCCTAGATGACCACTGTAACGAATTTGTCACGTTTCAATAAAATACTTATAAATGTTTTTTTTCAGTGAACCCAAATATTTATTTGATAAGGCCTAAATAACACAGAAATGCTATAAAAATATTTTTAAATCAAGGGAATTTATTCTGTCCATGTAGGGTATTAATCTATTTACTCATTACGAAGTATTTATTCAATTAATTAACTTATGTTTGCCATAATGTGTTCTAATGCAAAGGTACTCACTATATTTAACATTTATAAGGCTTCGATTAAATTTGAGTTAAAATGAGAATTACACCTCCCTTGGAAGTTCCTAGTCTGGAGATATGCTGTGTTTGATAGGATGAAGCTTTGTGTAAATTTGAATCTGAGACCATGAGAGATTTCAAAATTTATTGTGAAAACGTTTCCGATTATTTAATCCAACTTCAGTCTAAAAAGATTGAGACGGAGTTAAAGGGCAAGACACATGATAATAAGTAAAATTTTTAAATAACTTTGAACTAAAGTTACATTTTAAAAAACACAGTCATACATAGTAAAATTTATATACTATATTTCAACGGTGGCCAAATTGTGTCTCTCGAGCCGCATGCGGCCTTTGAAGGTACAACATTAATTTTGTGAGCTTCATTGAAATTTTAACAAACATTTAATAGTAATAACTTCATATAAAGATTAGAATATTACGCGCAATATACGGTAGTTTGTTGAATTTGTACACGAATAAATAATCTTTTAAGATTAAAATAAGTATCAATTCATCAAATTATTTCCGAGATCGAGTGCAGTGGCTCGTCAATCGAGTTTCTAAAATGGACCTGCCCGTTTTAATCTTGACTGATCACGCATGCGTACGACTGCTAAATTGCAGCTTGTGCTGGCTAAAATTTTTGTACAAAATAAGAATCACCTTTACATAAAAAATATCAGACATTTTATTTGTTATTATGAGCCAATTTCAGAACCTTATTCACATTATCTTTTTAAAGAATTGTCAGAGGTTGTGTTGTTTCCATAAAATGTAGACACCGACACCGGCTTTTGAAATTGCACTGCTTCGCTTGCTGCTTTCAATGTTCAATTCATTGCTCGCTTACTACAGTAGTAGTGGAATATTAGTTGTGCAATTTGTGCTGAAGCAAATTCTTTTCTGATTTATAGTTAACATTGTTTTTTGTAAAATTTATAAAAACATCTTAAAAATCACTGAGAGACAGAAATGTATAAAACGGAAATGCGAACAATGGGAGGACGAGTTTGTCTCATCTGTCAAACTACCATAGGTCACTTTAAAGTCAATAATTTCAAGCGTCATCTGAATTTAGTTATAAATAATTTGCATCACACCAACTTAGGAACATCCGAGTGATTTTTACACCCTATCTTCATACCTCCTCGAAAATTAACGTTTGATTATCCATCTAACATATAAAGAAAGATCAACTACAAGTTCTGCATTTAGTAACAACCAATGCTTTTCCGTATTTAATTTTTGCCATTCCAAAACATTTTAAAAACAGAAAGAAGGATGCCTAGAACTTATATTGCAGATTATATGTTACAGGCTACAATAAATTACAGGAGAAGAAAAGATTTGACGCATATGACGAAAGAGACAAGAAATAGGAGTTTTTTTTAATGCAAGAAAAAGGGACATTGGAAGATACAAAAGTCAAGGACAGCAAAGGACGGCACATTGAAGGCAATTTGTACTACCATCATCTAGTGACAGCTAATGTAACTCGCAATCCTTATACCTCAACGAGGATCAACCATACTATATTCATGCTCACCTGCGAGTGTGGTTCTGAACCTTAGATGAATTTGATCACTTCCATCTAACTTATCTAACAATTCACACACATAATCAATGCTCTATTTTATTGAGCATCTAACCTGCCAGGCTTTAGATGTAATTATATAATTTATTTTAATTTTATAGCCTTTCACCAAAGAAAGTCGGTAAAAAAATAAGTTCATATACCACTATAAATAATATTCATTAATTATGACAAAAATTTAAACTGTAAGTCAGTAAACGCCAAATCATTTTAATTGTAAAAGGAAGAAAATAAATAATAAAACCTACATTCTGGTAATTACATACGCACTTGCTTTTGTATATGACGAAAATCTAAAAGAATCTTGTAGAACGTTGAAAAATCGTGAAAACAATTCAGCAGACAAACTTGACGGAATGATAGAACGTTGCTGAATTATGTCGTGTCAGATATGCGAGCTCAAATCTCCCTTATATTCCTTTACACACAGGAGCAATATCTGAACCATGCAGCTTACTCACGGCAATGGGGAGGTTAGAAAGGAACTAGTAAGACCTGGAAGAGTAGCAGAAGTTTAATTGTAGGAGTGAAAGCAGGGTTTAAGGGCAAATGCTATAAGTAGACTTTTAACTATTCCACGTCAATAGTGGAATAAGGCACCACTTATCATAAGCATGATATAGACGCCTAACCCTTCTATATTTAAAATTGTATTATAAATAATTTTTACTAGGTTAATAATATTGATAGTCTAAGTTGTATGGGTAGAAAACATGTAAAGAGTGCTGAAAAAGTGGATAGATATGTCGAAATTCGTGATCATTAAACAAATGAAGAGATGTTGACTTTCAATTCGTCTTTTGAAACCTCAACAGGGTTTAAGGGTAAATGCTGTAAGTAGACTTTTAACTACCTAGCGCTTTTCAAAATTGACCTTGATGTGAGATGTTACTTTCCAAAAATGCAACTAACTAGTAAAGAACACACCATGGTTGGAAAGCACACATCTGAAGAGCTGGGAGAAGATATCAAAGGAATGCAGAAATGGGCTAAAATAAACGAATTTCTGAAAGATAAAGGCAGGAAGATCAGCCAAGGCTATATCGACGTATTTAAAATCATTTTTAAGTAAACGTAAATGCCTAGGAAAAGAAACGATCTAGTGTCTGCTCACCTAAAGGACACATCTTAGAAGATGAAATATGAGGAAATTGTCAGGGTAATAACACTTTTTCAATGTTATGCGCTAGATAGTCACGTCACTAAAGATTGACCTCAGAGGAAAATGAGTTTATGTTCAGAGCGTTGCGCAGAAAATCATTCGTGGTGCAGACAGTAATGAACACCAAAAATCTTTAATTGCGAACGTGCGCCTTCGTAAATAATCAGGAGATAGAAGAGGTAGAAGTTGGAAAGCAGGAGGTGGAATTGCAACATACAGTACCGTGGTAAATAATGAAACGCCTGTATTTTTATAACAATTTTTCAAGTCATTTCCCAGAAATAATCAAATGGTACTAAAATTGGTGTACCATAACCTACGCCTTGGTAAATAGTGGGGAAATGCGGAGAAGTAAGACAAAAGTCATCAATAAATAAACCTTATACTATAATGATTGAAATGAATAAAATAATCAGAAAGGCTTCGGTTTCTTGTAGAGAGAAGCGGCATTGTTTGCATAGTAAAGAGCTTTATTTCGATCTCGTGTGTCAGCACATATTCTTTTGCCAGGTGTCGTGTTGGTAACAGTACTAGCTAAGAAATATGTCTCGCCTTTGTCTACTAGCTGATCGTAAATGTGCGAACCAAGCTGCTTTTTCAATTAAAGCCCTTGCAGGGAGGGTAAACCGATCCAAAATATTTTCTGTAAGGGCGTTAAATCAACCGGTTGCGCAAGAAAGAACTAAAAAAAGAATGCCCCTTTGGAGGACGACAATTTTAATGCTCACGCACGATCAAGCTTTTGAGCATTATTAAGAGCATGATGTTCGTCTTACATTCGACACTGAGCACTTTACATGAACGGGTGACCAAAGGAACCAAATGAAATTCAATGGAGATTTGCTCAACAGAGAAGGTGAGGCGAAACATTGTCAATTGCACCAAAGTGAGTGAAATTATGCTTTGAAATTGTCATAGTCTCTGGCGTGATTTCGGTAGAACGGCCTGGGCCATTTGCAGGATAATGCTCCTTTCCTCATGGCCAAGTCGCTGAAGACCTTCCTGGACGAGGATAATATCACTGTTTTGAACTATCCAGCCCAGTCTTTACCTACTGCGCATGAAAAATGTTTGGAAGACGCTAGGGGAGAGGTCTAAAGCGTGGACATTAATATCAGCTTTTCAAGATGAATGAAGCAATATTACTTCCCAAGTGTGTCAACATTTTGGACGGTTCTGTGAAATGAGCTGTAAAATAAACATCGATAATAAAGGCTTCCACAATTAAAACTATTTACTTAAAACTTGTAAAAAATTTTCCAATTGTAAATGAATCTTTATTTCTCAAAAAAATGTTGGGACACCACAACTTTACTAATACATAGACTATATGCTGATAGCTTTCATTCTATTTCTTCCAAATTGCATAACTTTGCTCAGATGTACTTTCGCTCTGTAAGTTATCATACATCAAATTTAGAAACATTGTTCTCGTTTGGCCATTTTGCACAGTACTGTATGCAAAGCTAACCAAGGTCGTCCAATAGATATCAGCCGACGCAAAATTTAATAGTGTTAACTCATAAGTAGTCGCTAAATATTCTTGCGAAAGTTATAAGTACAACACGAGCAGAGACTTACTTAACAGAACTTAATAAAATGTTCTTGTATACCACTCAGGATTGATGTGGTTCCTGGATATCGACGGCAAATTTTCTTAATATATAATATAATCCAGCCTAAATACAACAAAAGCAATCGAACCCTATGGAACTTACACAGTAAGAGTCACACCAGGGGAAATGTGGACATAGGCCCAAACAACCCAAGCTAATCAAGGTATCAGTTAGCATCATGAGGAGCAGCCTGCTAAAACTACGACACGTGCACTGAAGGAAAAATCGATAGAGACTGCATTACAACGGAAAAATTAGAAAAAAATAAAGATATTTGATAAGAAAGATAATTCTCTCTCTAGGGACAAATGGCAAGTCATGATCAAAGATATAGAGCGCAGCGATTTTAAATTCAAGTTCGATTTACGCGAATTCGTGACCACTGTTTGAAATGCTCTAGCGGAAGGAAACGTATCAGTGACTGACTACCAACGCATGGCATAGTATCCCGAGAGGTTTCTTCATGAAGAAAATATGTGGTATAGCTCGATCTCTGCCTGACACTGAACCATACAAAACTAAACCACTCAACTAAAAGGCACCCTCAGATATTATTTTCTCAAACTTAAAGAGCAGGCAAGAAACAGTATTAAATACTTCAAATAAATCAACAATGTTACTTAATTTCTGAATTTTCCTAAGTATGACTAGTTCATTGATGTATTAATTTTTTTACGTTGCTCAATTTAAAAAATTAACAGAAGTAGTGGTAAGTAGTCTAGTGAGATTAAAAACAACGAATACAATCTTTTTGCCTTTTTCTATATAATCACATAAATATAACAAAAAATAATTAACGGTTCAAATTTTGATTGGTATACATTGCATTTTTTAAGGAATTAAATGGAATAAGAAAAAAATATTATCTTACAATGAAAGTGTAAAATTTCAGAGAAAAACAAATTTTGTCTACACTTGCTACTAATATAATTGAGCAATACTTAATTCTAAAGGTAAAACATTTGGACGGGATTTCTTTTTCTGTACTTTTAGGTCATTTCGATCAAATTGCATACCTATTTCCCCATTATATCTTTATTCCATCTCAACTGATGTCTCTATGAAAATTTCAAAGTGCGAATGTAAGAACTATAGGATACCTTTAGTAACATTCTGCAGCCAAGTTCTATAATCATTCAATTACATTTTTCACCAGCCCTTTCTAGTTTTCACACTTGTTTCTCAGAAACCGCCGTACAACTACACAAATATTGCCTCGGATATTTTTCAACTGTTAAATATTTATCTTTCATAATTTTAGAAACCAACATCTGGGGTCTCATATTTATATTAAACTTTATACGTAGATGTTTGAAAGCTCCACGCTCTGGGTTTAATGCTTTGATAAGTTTCTCATACCCAAATGTCCTTTGAAGTGAAGGCAGCAATATCTTATCTCGTCGAACAAAAGCATTAGTACGTACGGTGTGTGTCCTATAACATATTTAATTTCTCACATACAATTCTCAATTTTGATTTGGTCAGATCTTTGTCAAACTTCTGCCTTGTATTAGATAAGGATTATACACGTGTATATGTCAAGCTTTGAGACTTGTAAATTAAAGGTAACAGCATCGCTATCTTAATATGACTTTCCCTATTACATTCCAGCGCTTGTACCTCTATTTTGCAAGGTAGATGGCCAAAGGTATGCCAACACGTTCCTGGACTGCTGCAGAGGTTCTTGAGGTCGATATTCGAAAGAGCTTGAAGTTCGAGCAAGCAAGAATGTGATGTTATTCTCTGTTTGTAATGTTGGAGTAATTTGGAATGGGGGGAAATTAATTAGGTCAGAATAGCACTGTTTCCAGCGTAGTTATTCCTCTAAGTTGTTTATTTTGTTTGTTATTTATGATATTGTTTAGTGGTAGACATTTCAGTTCCTCTGAGTGCGGTTGAAAAGTGTGTGTTTTATTAGATTGTATTTTGGTGATAAGGGAGGTAAGTTGTGGAAGAGGTGTTGGAAGTAGTTTGCTTCCCAGGTCTAGGTGGTGGGTTTTTGTTGATAGATAGTGGTTGAGGCATGATGGGTTCAGTGTTTTTCTGAGTTGTTGGGTTGCGATCATATTCAAGTGAGCGTCGAAAGTTAGTTGAAAGATAGGGGTAAATATATTGTAAGAAGTAAATAAAATGTTTCCTGATAAACATAAAGTAATAGATCTATGCCTCAAAGCATCACACCTCACTATATTACATTTTAAACCACAATGATCCTTTGTTCTACAAATCACTTGTCTTTGCGTCAGTGCCACAAATACAAGGAGAAAAACAGTGGTGGAATCCCTCAATTAGCTAATAATATTCTTCTTTAGGTTCTAAGGTGTATAAAAGTAAAGTTTAGCTGTAGAAATTAGAGAATTGTGTTAAAATAAGAAATAATGTAAGAATGTATCGGTTTGGAAGTGTGTATGTAGTTTCCAATTGAGTAGACGGTCCCTTTCCTACTTTTTTATCACTTCTTACTATCATCTAACTATATATTAGATTTTAACCTTTTATATATTTTTACACTTGTTTCATCTATTGGCTTTCTTTATTTTATTACTTGCAGACTAGCACAAACATTATGGCTGACTTCGTTCTTATCCTTTTCCTATTGCTATCAAATTTAAGTTTCATCTCAAGTCTCTCTCTCTCTTAGTCTCTCCTCCCAACCCTTTCTCAGTTATTTCTTTGTTCCTTTTCTAGATTTTCGCTTCTTCTCATGTAACACTATATTGACCTGTTTTATTCTTACCTTTCTTTGTAATTAGGGAGGTGTTTGACAGTCGTTAAAGCCTTGATAATTGCGCCAACTTGACCTTAGCTCTTCCTCTCCTATCTGCTACATGAGTGCTGTACCCCATATTACTTATTACCAGACTGAATACCCTACTTCTTCTTTATACTCATATCTTTTGTTATTGCCAAAACAAAATAATTGCCGGGCGAACCTTGGGAGTTCCTTGGCAATTAGTTTAGTTATTATTGCCAAAACAAAATAATTCCTTGCCTAACCTTGAGAGGATTTTAGCAGTTATATCATTCGAAAGAGAATGTAACACAACATAAGCGTTTCAAATTTCGTTAAAATGGGCCGAATGGTAAGGATGTTATTGCCAATACAAAAAATTCTCAGGCTAACCTTAGGAGGACTTTTTCCATTATGTCATTCAAAGGAAAATATAAAACAACACAATAGTTTCAAAGTTCATTAGAATCCCCCGAATAGTTATGATTATATTGTCAAAAAAAAATGATTCCCGGGCTAATCTTGGCACGACTTTGGCAATTATATCATTCGAAACGGTTAAATAACGAATGATTCAATCGAGCGTTAATGGTTATGATTAATCAACCACATGATTTATAACTAATGGGAAACGGATAATTAATCTTGGGCGATCAGCCCGAATTACAAATTATATCTTGATTAGATGTTGAATAATAAAAAATTCCTTCTGGAAGGTAAAATTTAACTTTCTAAAAGCTAAACACCTAAAAATGTAGACTTAACAATGAAGCTCTTGGCAGGCCCAAAACACAAAAACATGGAGATATTAGATCCACCCCAAAAAGGGAGATTTTTATTACTGACTAAAATTAAGTTATCAATAAACTTATTCTTATTTTTCTTAGTTTTCTATGACAACCTCTAAATCAGCCCTTCAATCAATATTAATGATTCCGAAATATTTTGCCGCCTGTACAACTCGTTTAGGATCTTAAATTGAATAACTATGATATTTTCTTACTTTGCCTGTTGAACTTCTAAAATTGTTAATTTGTTTATTCTTTGCCTCCATTAATTTTATGCAGCTATTCCTTTCAACCAACTATGCATTTTCTTTATATATTACTTATATTATTCTGATTTTAAACACTAGAAAGACCAAAAGCATCAATTCACACATTTAATCCATTTGAATGTATAAATCTTTTCAAAAACTATATATTTTTAGTCATGGGCGACTTTAAATCTTACTATGTCGGTTGATTGGTTAGTCAATTAGTCGGATGGTCCTCGTTTTGCTTTTTTTTGCTTTTGATAATTTCATTGTAACTATTCCGCCGATTCTAATGAAATTTGAAACCCTTATGTTATTTTACATTCTCTTTTGTATAATATAATTGCAAAAGTCCCGGGAAGTATTTTGTTTTGGCACTAACACCATAACTATTCTGTTGATTCTAAAGAAATTTGAAACCCTCATGTTGTTTGATATTCTCTTTCGAATGATATAATTCCCCAAATACTCCCAAGGTTAGCCCGGGAATTATTTAGCAATAACATCATGACAATTTGGCCGATTCTAACGAAATTTGAAACTTTTACAATGTTCTACATTCTCTTACGAATGATATAATTGCCAAGCTCCTCCCAAGGGTACCTCCTAAATTATTGTAAAGTTTGGAAGGTCGTAAGGTCATAAATCCGAATAAGTAAGAGCATGCAACTTTTAGTCAGCAGACCTTGTAATTTCACGACATAGTTTCCATATATGTGGTATGTCTAGATACACTAGGTAAAAGTTATGTATAGATTACAATTATTGAAAAGGTTGACTATCTATGAGGACCACGCGCGTTGATTGACGCGCTATGAATTATTTTTATTTTAGGAGAGAGAAATACCTCGACATGTGGGAAGCACAAACTGAATGAGGTTGGTAAATAAACTTGTAATAATAAGCCAGTGTTAGTTTTTAGACGCGTGCGCTTATTGGCGGGCGTGCGACTCTAAATCTCTTAATGTCGGTCGATTTCCGTTGTGTATTTTTTTATTTTGGTAATAACATTGTAACTATTCAGCTGATTCAAACTAAATTTGAAACCACTATATTGTATTATATTTTCTTTCGAATGATATCATTGCCAAAGTCCTCCCTAGTTAAGCTCGGGAATTATTGTATTTTGGCAATACCATCACAACTATTTGGCAAATTCTAAATAAATTTGAAATCCTTATGTCGTTTTACATTCTCTTTCGAATGATATAATTACAAAAGTCCCTCCAAGGTTAGCCGGGAATTATTTGGACTTTCCAACGAAATTTTAACCCTTATGTTGTTTTTACATTCTTTTTGGAACCATATAATTGCCAAGGTGCTCCTAAGGTTAGTCTGGAACTTATTGAAAGATTTGAACGTCATAAGGTCTTAAATCAGAATAAGAAAGAGCCCGCGACTTTGGTCGGAAGACCTTATTTATGGACAGATTAGCAAAACAAGTTACTACTTGTAGGGGAATCGTCACTCCCCCCCCCCCTCCCGTTCACTCGTGATGCAGTCCCAAGGCGGTTACCGCAAAGACATCCGGCCCAGGCATCGGCGAGTCAAAAGCGTAACCACAGCGTGGCACAACTCGGTGCCATGAAAGACCCTAAAGGTCAAAATGTAAGATCTCCCCCAGGAGAGTGAGATCCAGTTTCACGTCAAATAAGAAATTGGAGACGTGTTTCTCCCAATCTAGAAGGCTAACGAGGAGCCGATGTTTAACTTCGTGGGAAAAACCATTGGCCAAAAGAACTCTCCTGGGGCCGTCCTCAAGCCCCTTCCCCCCCTTACCACTCCCTTAGTGGGGTGACGAGGCATAAATGAGGAACTCTGAGGAAAATCAAGGTAGTATACGTCAGTCTCTAGGTGACGAAGTCTTCGGCTCAAACCGAACTACCGAGACTGGAGAGGTAGTGTACTTGGCTCGCCAGACCAAGAAGTAGCATTCAAGAGAGGCAGGGCCACCTACCTTAAGGGGCTAGAAAGAAGCTCATCTTCGAGCTAATCCCGGGTTATCAAACCAAACGATAAGTTAACTTTGTTAAGTTCAACTTACTCTCGCCAGAGACACTCCTCATATCCTGGTGCACCTTAAACACCATGGGTATTCCTCGTCCTTGAGGAATTAAGAAAAGAAAAAGGAAAAGGCTCCCCCTCGAGCCCGTTACTCGGTGGCCACACCAAACTCCTAAGTTAACTTGGTAAGAAACCAAGTTCAACTTGTTCTCGTCAGAGAAATCCCCCTCCGTTATACTCGCCCTTGAAGAAGACTGGAACTAAGAAGAAGCTCATCCTCGAGCTAGTTCACAGTTATCAAACCGAACTTTAAGTAACCTATTCTCGCCAGAGAAATCCCCCTCCGTTATCCTCGCCCTTGAAGAAGACCCTCCCTCAGTTCAGTCTTCGTTCATGAGGAAATACGTAACGAAGGAGAAAAGCTCCCCCTCGAGGTCGTTACTCGGTGGTCACACCGAACTCCAAGTTAACTTGATTTTAAGAACCAAGTTCGACTCACTCTCGCTAGAGAGACCACGACTGCCTAGGGGTTGCATAAAGCAAAAGCACCGTATTTGTTCTCGTCCTTGAAGACCCCCCCCCTTCCCCCCAGGAGAACGGGTTTGATCCGCCAGCTGCCACCCTCGCCAAAACAACCGTGTGATTTTGCCCAGCTACAACTTGCAAGTCGGCACGCGTCGAGATTCAATAACATTTCTGAGGCCCTTTAAACTCCAGATGAGTCCGTAAGCCTAATTCTTATATTATTGTTGTGTGTAGAGAAATTAACCAATTTTTGTGGGTAAACTAATTTAATTAATTTTTGTTTGGGATAATATTCAGAGTATTGCTGTAATTAATGTTTAGATGTTGTGTATTCAATGGTTAAAGTTAAAATATAAGTTTATTTTGGGATTATTTTGCGTTTTTCTCGATATCTTTACGTGTTTCGGAACGGCTTTGTTCGTTAAGATATTCAGATATCAATATATATTAGACACTCTTACAACTCTTAGAATAGAAAAAAAAGGGGGAGAATCCTACGACATAAATAAAAGTGGTGTCAGGTGTGGGGTTGTTATTAGAAAAAACCCAGCAGTGTCTAATTAAGAAAGAGCCAACACGTAAAGGAATATCAGGAATAAGAGAATAATTGACGAGAAGAAAATTAATAGAGTTAGGGGTGGTAACAATCTTAAGGTAATTGGTAGGCCAAGTGGTAAATTTGTTGTCGGGAGTGGTATTTCAATCAGCATAGTAGTGGGATTAAGGGTAAGTTATGCTGAGCGCTACCTGGTGAGTGGTGGCATAATTACCTGAGAGTAGAGTAAGGAAAATTCGACGGACCAACACAAAATAGATCCGGTCAAAAGATTTTACCTACAAGCCCAAATTCTTGGATTTGAAGGCGAGGATATGGATGCCTACATCCTTGAAGAATTGAGAATACAAAGAGAAGACGAAGAAGAAATAATAGAGTTTGATAGAAAAAGGGAAAATATAAAAATATAGGATAAATGAAAACAGGAAGCAATGGAAATATGGATGAACCGGAAAAGTGAAGAATCGCGAATACAGCGGAAAATAGAAAAAGAGAAAAGAAGATTCTCAAGAGGAAGTAAGACAAACGAAAGAATAAGACAGTTGAAATGAGAAGCACAAGAAGTTGAAATAAGGATAGAAAGAATAGATGAGAAAAGGAGAATAAAGATAAACCTGGAAGATGAAGAAAGAAGATCCCGACGGGAAAATGAAATAGCGAAAGTAGAAAAAGAGGCGGAGGAAAGGAGAATGAAGAGGGAAAAAGAACGTGCTCAAGATGTAAGAGTAGAGAGAGAAGAAAAGGAAAGATTGCTCGCACTCAAAAGATCGCCTGTCGAGAATCTCATAGAGGCAGAGGAAGTTGTAGCCCGGCCTGGACCTAAGAAAGGACCATCGAGGGAAACCCAGCCAAATGGGGTAACGATGGAAGAAGTAGAAAGTAGGGATGAGGTACCAGCATGTGTACCTAAGGAAGAACCTACGAGGAGAACCCAGCCAAATTGGGTTATCAGAGAAGAAGTAGAAGGTAGAGTAGAGGTACGAGCAGGTGTACCTGAGGAACTACCATCTAAGAGAAGTTAGTCAAATGAGTTGACAAGGAAGAAGGAAAGAGGTGCTATTGCGATACACCCGTGTAAGACTAATCAAATGGTAGAAGCGAATGAGTATCCCCTACTCCTAGTAGTCTCCTCTCCGAACGGAACGTCCCCGGAGTTACCGCTGATTCGCCAAGTCGTAGTGAGCGCCACGCCCATTAACGACCTCGCAGGAAAAAGTTTTTTCGATCCCCCAAGATTGAACCCAGACACGATCTTCCCGTGTACCTGGTTAAAGGAGAGCTATGGGACCCACGTTCCCATCAATTATGCCCGGCTGCAACAGGCCGCTCTATCCATAAGGTTCAGTTTAAAGGTAGTCAAGTACCATAAGAAGGGTAATTCGAGTAGGTTGAAATACCGCTACTATTTAGTAACATACTGGGGTAGGCTCAAAAACCCGAACGGCCGACTCAGGCGCGGTAAAGTATTGGTATTAGAGCACCATTTTAGTATTAGCTACATCAAACGAGCTGATAAAGTACAGCTGCTCTATAGGCGGAGACGAAATACCATTAAGGGTTATTTCAGTACCTAATAAACGTGAAACCATGTTTTCATTTTGTACGTGTTAAAATTTATCGGTAGTATTTAAGTTCTCAAAAACTTAGAAATGTAAGGAAGTAGCTTGTTTTGTTTTTTTTTTTTTTGTTTTTTTTTGCGGGTAATCGACGAATTAAGGTTTTTTAATTTTATGTAAAATTGTATTGCGAGTAGGTCTAGTTCGACACATTGCATGTGTAAACGCGCGCGAGGGCGCTCATGTGTAAGTAAACTTAATGTAACAGAGGGCTCAAAGAAATACAACTTTGCTAATCCCGACTAGGTTGAGTAAGTTGTTTTGAGTTCCCGGGAGTCCCCCCCCATTAAGTTCTTCAATGCAAGGGGTATAGGGGAATCTTCACTCCCCCTCCCCCCCCCCCCCGTTCACTCGTGATGCAGTCCCAAGGCGGTTACCGCAAAGACATCCAGCCCAGGCATCGGCGAGTCAAAAGCGTAACCGCAGCGTGGCACAACTAGGTGCCATGAAAGACCCTAAAGGTCAAAATGTAAGATCTCCCCCAGGAGAGTGAGATCCAGTTTCACGTCAAATAAGAAATTGGAGACGTGTTTCTCCCAATCTCGAAAGCTAACGAGAAGCCGATGTTTGACTTCGTGGGAAAAACCGTTGGCCAAAAGAACTCTCCTGGGGCCGTCCTCAAGCCCCTTCCTCCCCCCTTACCACTCCTCCAGTGGGGTGACGAGGTATAAATGAGAAACTCTGAGAAAAATAGAAGTAGTATACGTCAGTCTCTAGGTGACGAAGTCTTCGGATCAAGCCGAATTACCGAGACTGGAGAGGTAGTGTACTTGGCTCGCCAGACCAAGAAGTACCCTGCAAGAGAGGCAGGGCTACCTACCTTAAGGGGCTAAAAAGAAGCTCATCCTCGAGCAAGTCCTGGGTTATCAAACCAAACGATAAGTTGACTTTGTTAAGTTCAACTTACTCTCGCCAGAGACACTCCTCATATCCTGGTGCACCTTAAACATCAGGGGTATTCCTCGTCCTTGAGGAATTAAGAAAAGAAAAAGGAAAAGGCTCCCCCCCTCAAGCCCGTTATTCGGTGGCCACACCAAACTGCTAAGTTAACTTGGTAAGGAACCAAGTTCAACTTGTTCTCGTCAGAGAAATCCCCCTCCGTTATCCTCGCCCTTGAAGAAGACCCTCCCCGAGTTCAGTCCTCGTCCATGAGGAAATACGTAACGAAGGAGAAAAGCTTCCCCTTGAGCTCGTTACTCGGTGGTCACACCGCACTCCAAGTTAACCTGATTTTAAGAACCAAGTTCGACTCACGACTGCCTAGGGGTTGCATAAAGCACGGTATTTGTTCTCGTTCTTGAAGAACTCCCCCTTACCCCCCGAAAGAACGGGTGGATTCCCCAGCTGCCACCCTCACCAAAACCAACGTGTGATTTCGCCCAGCTACAACTTGCAAGTCGGCACGCGTCGAGAGTCAATAACATTTCTGAGGCCCTTTAAACTCCAGATAAGTCCGTAAGCCTAATTCTTATATTATTGTTGTGAGTAGAGAAATTAACCAATTTTTGTGGGTAAACAAATTTAATTAATTCTTGTTTGGGATAATATTCAGAGTATTGCTGTAATTAATGTTTAGATGTTGTGTATTCAATGGTTAAAGTTAAAATATAAGTTTATTTTGGGATTATTTTGCGTTTTTCTCGATATCCTTACGTGTTTTGGAACCGCTTTGTTCGTTAAGATATTCAGATATCAATATATATTAGACACTCTTAGTACTCTTAGAATAGAACAAAAAGGGTGGGAATCCTACGACACTAATTATGTAAAAGGTGTAAAGTAAATTTCGCTTCAAATTTACTGGTAAGACATAAGATACTATCGTTATAATTATAAACATACTAAAAGGTTATTAAGTTCGCAGATTTTTTTACAAGGTTTTACGAATAAACTTACTTCGAAAATAGATTTAATAGTTGCTAATTAATCATAAAATAAAAGACTGATAATATGGAAAATGATGATAACCATACAAAAAATGAAATATACGGAGCTCACTCTATTCCTTATATGATTCTAGTGTTAAAAATTTCTTTTATACATCTAATTCAGTTATAATTTATCGAAAAACTATCATCATCGATACCGTGTATGATTGAAAAAAAATCTATATAAATATTTGTTTTAGAGGTAAGAATGCTTATTCGTGAAATTTTAAAGCTACTTCCTTTAACATTTATAAAGGGGTCAATCAGTTGCCAACACTTAAAAGTATTAAAAATGAACCTTCAAGTAAATAAAAGGAGGAAGAGGAAGCAGGATGGTGGAAGCAGGTGCTACCCGGCAGAGAGCTGATAAACGTCCGTCTCGTCTTGGGGAGTGTGGAGCCTTAAATAACCCAGGCTAGAAAGGGGCCCACACACGGCCTCTTAACAATTTCTGGCAAAGTACCGAGACGGGACATCGGCTGGGTTATGCCTGCTTCTTATGTATCCTATGTTTCTGGAGGATATCCTAAAGGCCTCAGAGAAGGCCACTAAGGAGGCGGACGATAGGGACTGAAGGATGAGGTCCGGGAGTTTGCCCCTCTTTAAATTATAGATGGCTCCAATATTATCGCTAAAGAGGAGGGCGCGGGGGGGACTTGATGAGGATGAGAACGGTAGCTAGAGACTCAAGGTCGAAGATCATCGCGTCCCAGGGTTGACAATCGAGTGTCATGGAGGCCCCGTTACACCACCAGCCAAGGCCCCATGGGGAGGCATCCACATAGATGGCAGGACGAACGCCCTTAGGTGGTCGGAACCAAGTCCATCTGCCATGAATGAGGCGGCTAAGGTGGAGGAAGGGGGCTGGACGGGATTCGCTTCGTTGGGAATAGCAGAGTTGGACCCAGCAAAAATGGAGGTCGAGCGCTGGGAAAACAAAGTTGAGAAGGCCCGCCAGCCTGAGCCAAGCCTTGTTAGCGACGGGCTGGGAGGACATTGTGACGAATGTAGAGCGGGTTTTATCCAACATGTTCGGGGTGAGTCGTATGCGTTTTCTGCGCAAGTCGATGTTAAACCCGAGGTAAGAGATTTGTCGGGTAGGGAAGGTGATAGATTTGCGCCAATTAGCGTTGATGGAACTTCGCTGGATTGTTCGCATAAAGAGGCGAAGGGCTTGTTTTGATCCTAGGCAGAGGACATCGTCCAGGTATATGAAGACCTGGATGTTGCAGGTAAGGGCAAGCTGATTTATTACTGTCGCGGTGAGCTTTTGCATGAGGAAAGAGGTGCCATTAAATCCCATGGGGAGGCGTTGGCACCTAAAAGAACGGCCTTGGCACTTAATACCAAACCAAGGGCAAGCCTTGGGGTGGAGGCGGAGATAGTAGAACCCGTCCTTTAAGTCCAGTTTCATGGCCCAAAGGCCATCCGTGGGGGTTTCCAGGATACGGGATACGTTGGGGAGGCTGAACCTCGGGAGGGGGGTATATGCCTTGCTAGCCGAGGACATATCATATATTAAGCGTGCTGTTGCGTTAGGCTTAGTGACCCCCAAAACCCGGTTGGCGCATCTAATGTGGCCTTCTTCAAGAATGCCCTTTTCTTTGAGACCCTCGAGCCAAGGGAGTGTCCGGTTATCGGACGGAGCCCAGTGACGGTAAGCCTTGTTTAGGAAGATCTTGATCCCATTGGTGCGGTTGGCTTTTTTCCACTCCATACCGCTGGTATGGAGTCGAATGAGCCGGGAGTTTCGACGTCTAGGGGGTTGAATAATCAACACCAGGTGTCTCAGGTTCGAGGGGGTCCAGGCTAAGACTTTCCCACTGGTTTCCTATATCGTCTTCGCGATTGCTATCACGTTCGTTATTGTTGTTATCAGCGTCTTCGTTGTTGTTGTTATTGTTGTTTCTTCCTCTCACGATGTCCGGGAAGCCACTGTTAGGATCATTAAGGACATCACCCATAACGGAGAGGTGAGTGGAAGAGGAAGCGAGAGAGGGAAGAGGAGGGTAAGCCGTAACCTGAAGGACGGTTGGGACAGCGAGTCCCGGCTGAGGCAAGCAAATGGTGTAGCAAAGGGCCGGAGGTGGCTGAGGTAAAGGGTCGTTGATGACGAGGGTGCCGAGCTCTTCTGCCGCTTTTTCGAAGAAGTGGGTCACATCAGGGTCGGCAGGGTTTGGGGCTAGTGAAATAAGGGGATCGTGGAGCTCAACAACGGGCGCTGAAGGCGCGGGAGCACTTATGAGGGGAAAATATCCGAAATCACTAAGCATTTCATTGTCGTCACTGGACGAGACACTAGAGGGCGGAAATCCGGTGAAGCGGTGGACTAGGTAAGGCACTTGCACTGGGGGGAGCACGGGATCTGGGGAGCCGAAAAGGTCATCACGAGCACAAGGGTTCCACTCAGAGGTGGATGAGGCGTTGGAGATGGTGAATCCGGTCGTGAAGGAGTCTAAGGTGGGGTCCGGGCTGGGAAAATAGGGCGGGGAGCCCGGACTTAGGGAGCGGAATTCCTCAGAAGTGTCCGAGCGAGAGCGCAGGTCTAGACCCATGCGACGGCGGTGACGGGCGATACGTATCTCGGTTTGCCCATCCACGCGGGCCCTAACGTCAGCCAGGAACCTGCGGGCCCAGTCGAGACCTAGTCGGAGGGCGTCTCCTACTAACCAGGCGGGGCGTGGGTTGTCGGTACCAAGATCCATAGGCGGGAGGTGCGGGTAGAGTTGCGCTTGAGCGGTTGAGGATACGGGAATCGTACTCGATTCTGGATTCCATGGCTGCTTGCAGACGGGTGTCGATGAGGGCAGCACTCCAACCGTGTAGGGAGATGGTGTAAAATAACCTCAGGCGTTGATGCAGTGTGTGGTATGTCGCAGCATAGATGCTTAGCCGGAAGGGGTAGAGAGCTAGGAAGAGCTCAATCTCAATGCCGTCCCTTTGTTTGAAGCAAGACAGTTTAATATTTTTGGCGCAAGTGGCTTAAGATTACGTCCTACCTAATGTGGGTGTAAGCTTCTAAGTCAACCAGCTGAGCTCTGGAAGTACTTTCTTTGGCGGTCGCATACGCTGGCGGCGGTCGAGCAGGAGACCTAGGGGTCTCTGGGTCTAATGCGTAGGAGAAGGGTCCCAGGTCTAATGGACGTAGGGAGGCATCTATCCTTACGCGAAATTTCTTTTTAGGGTTCGGCAGTTTTAAGATTGGGGCGGAGACTAGCTTCTCTTTGAGCTCTTCAAAGTGCGCTTCGGCGTCGGGGTTCCACTGGAGGTGGTCTAGAAGTTTCTTTTTTAGAAGATCGTTTAGGGGAGCTGCTACAGAAGCGAATTGGGGTACGAAGCGGCGGTAAAACGAATAGCACCGAGGAAAGACCGTAATTGCTTCTTGGTGCGCGGTAGGGGCATATTTACAATAGCCTTTACCTTCTCTTTCTGTGGGGCTAGATGACTTTCGCTTATTTTAAATCCAAGGTATTCTATGGATTTATAAGAAAAATGGCCTTTTGAGGGTTTAATCGTTAAGCCATGATGCTTTAAGCGTTCTAAAAGCGGGCAGAGGGACAAGATATGGTCGTTCCATGAACGTGTAGCCACATACACGTTATCAAAATAAAAAGAATCGTTTTTAAACCGTATATTACACAGCGCATTATGTGGTTGTAGCTACTGCAGGCAGTGACTAGGCCAAAAGGAAGACTAGTGAATTCCATTAAACCTTTGTCTGTAGGAAAGGCTGTTAGTTTCCTCGCTGATGCTTTTAGGGGGATCTGATAATAGGCCTTACATAGGTCTATCTCAGTGATGTAGGCGGCTCCTTCGAAGAGATGTAAATTTTGGTCAATTAGGGGAAGAGGCTCGGCGTCGAACACCGTGACGGTGTTCGACGAAAATCGACGCACATCCTAAAGGACTGGTCTGGCTTGCGGACCATGACTATTGGGGAACAGTGGTCGGACGTAGATGGCTCGATAATCCCTAATTGCAAAAGATTGTCGACTTCCTCATTGAAAGCGTCCCTTAGGTGCACCGGTAGGGAAAAGGGCTTACATCGCACAGGTTCGAGCGTAGTGAGGGCGATATCATGTTCGAACTGAGTCAAGCATCCTGGTGACTCAGAAATGACGTCACTAAATTCTTCCAGAAGCGCCATCATTTGGTTCCTTTGGGCAGGGGTGAGGTCGGAGTTTACATCAAACTCGGGGAAATGTTTTTTTATGGGAGGCAGCCTAGACGGGAGGACGGGGAGGGGACAATCTTCGCTTTACTCTACGCAAATCGAATTAACAATATTTAGGGGTTTGTTTGGGTGGACGGCGTCAATTACCCTTTCTTCGTCGAAGGTGATTATATTGTTAATACAGGCCCGGCTATGATACTTATTTAGCATGTTTATGTGATATAACTTATCACTTGCGGGTGTCTGTATAACGTAATCGACCGATCCGTGGTTTTTCTAAACGGGGTAGGAGCCTTTCCATTAGGAGAGAAGTTTATGGGAGTCCGAGGGAAGTAAGAGTAGAACTTCATCTCCGGGCTTCATTTTTCTGTGTTTGACTTTTTGATCAAAGTATGTCCGATACTTTTCCATATTTATTTCGAAATTTCTGACTGCTATATCAGAACACCTTTTTAATCTTTCCCTTAGTTCGAGGACAAAGGAATAAGTGTTCCTTAATTCTGGACACGAATGGGAATTTGTCCATAACTCCTTCAAAATACTGAGGGGCCCCCGCACGTTTCTCCCGTACAGAAGCTCAAATGGGGAAAATCCGATGGTCCTATGTGGAATTTCGCGGCATGCAAAAAACGCAACTGGCAAATATCGGTGCCATTCTTGGGGTTGTTCCATGCAAAGCTTCTTGATGACGCTTTTCAAGGTCACATTGAACTTTTCGCATATGCCGTTCGCGCTCGGATAGAAGGGGGTGGTAAAAATAGGTTTGATTTGGAGCAGGGTGTTCACGTGTTCCATGAGCTCAGAGGTAAACTGGTGGCCTCTATCTGACAAGATTTCTTTGGGCAATCCTACTCTAGAAAAAAATATAAATTAGGGCTTCAGAGCAAGAGATACTATCGATCCTTTTTAGAGCGACAGCGTCTGGGAATCGGGTAGCGCAGTCTATCAATGTTAGTGCATGCGTATGACCTTTGGCGGAAGGGGGGTGAATTGGTACGATAAGGTCGATGGCGACTCTCGAGAAGGACTCCGAAATGACTGGAGTTCTTTGCAGGGGAGCTGGGGCTATTCGACCTTTTGCAGTGGTTTTCTGGCACAAATCTTACGTTTTGCAGAATTCAGCAATATCTTTGGCTGCACCGGGCCAAAAAAAGTATTATAAATACTCGCTGAGAAGTCTTGTTATGACCGAAATAACCGGCCAAGGGACTTTCATGTGCTACAGTACTTGCAGGATTTGGTCTACATGTGTGCGCGGAATACACATGACCTTGGAAGGTCGGTCCGACTCATCTCGCGAGGTGCGAAACACAAGGGAGTCGTTAATGATGTACCTTATGGGACGGTTCCCTCGAACGATCACCTCTTCGTTCTTTCGGGCCTTTTCCCAAAGGGATTGAAGTAAAGGGCAGCTCTTCTGAGCTCTGAGGAATTGTGCATTACTCGTTAGGACCTCTAAAGGAGCCTCTGGGGTAAAAAAGCGTGTTGGGGGGGAGGCCTCGTGGCTAGCTTGCGCTCGAGTGACGACAGCTTGAGTCACTTCACTCGGGAAGAGTAGTGCGCTCTTGCCAATGAGTACCGGGCAAAATTTGATGGGGGCTGCCACTACTTCGGCCCAACCAGTGAAATATTTACACTGTACATGGCAGTGGATTACCGGGAATCTATTTTCTCAACCCAAGAAGTCGTGTACAAATGCGTACTTGTTATGTTGGGGGTCAACAGGGGGGAGAAATTTGTCCGACACTACAATGCATGTGCACCCTGTGTCTCTGACGAAGGTGGATACTTTACAGCCCTTGATCGAGCCAGTTTCGAAATTTAGTCCTCCGGGGAAACTCTTGTTGTAATTCCTGTGGGGATAGAGACGAGGGGGATGACGTAAGTGCGGCTGGCTGTTCCGGGGGAAGGGCAGCAGTTACTTGGTGGACTTGTTGGCTCTGGGTGGGACGTAGGCTGGAATTTTGTACACATTGGGACTTATAATGGCCAGGGGAACCGCAAGAGTAGCATATAACCTGCTTATTCTGGTGCTGGTTATTGTAAGGGGTATTGAAGACTGGGGGTTTTCTGTCTTCGTGGGCTAAAAAAGGCTTATTCTTTGGCCTGAACGAGGCGTGATCTTTATCAAGGAGGGGGTTTCCTTTGTTGGGACTTCCATTGACTAAATTTATTCTACGGGGACGGGAGACTATTCTTCCGGGTATCCTGTGGGTATAGGCGATGATTTGTAACATGGAGATCAGCTTCCTCGAAGCATTCTTGAAGGGTAGACGCTCGGCGGTCTTGCACGAATGCTTGGATCTCCTGGGGGAGGGTGGACAATAGTTGGTCTTTTTAACATAATACAATCAGGGCCTAATACTCCAATTCGACTTTGGAGGATTCTAACCAGAACTGGAGGTTTCGCTTCAGGATAAATCCAAAATGTCGGTAAGTTTGACCGGGCTGGATTTTAGCCGATCTAAACTTAGCGCGGTAGAACTGAGGGTTCAAGTTGAAGGCGTATAGCAGTTCGGCCTTCAAGGTGCTATAGTCTATTGTAGCTTCATGTGGTAACGAGATGAAAATTTCCCCTAAGCGCGGACTGAGCAATGGGAGCAATCTACTGACTCCTTCGGATTCTAGCGCCCATCCGTTATCCTCGAAGATATTTTCAAAATGTGTTAAGTATGAGCACAAATCTTCTGTTAATAAAATAGGTAATTTAAGAATAGAGGGATACTGGGTTTACAGATTACCATTAATTGTGATGGATTGGAGAGACGACTACTCAGGTCCAGACGGGGTGGTTCGGGTGGCGTTAACACGAGTTCTCAGGGAGCGGGGGAGATAAGACGACGGGTTCGGGGCTGCTGGCTGCAGTTCTGGTTAGTTCACTCCTAACTCGATGTGACACTAACAAATAGTAACTTCCAGTAACTATTTGGATGTTCCTTTTCTTTCTCAAGTTACGTTGAGCAACAGAGCGTATTCTTCTAATCACTTACTCGGCGGGGCGGGATTTACTTCCGGAACACTTTGAGACAGCGACCAAGTTGTCTAAGCGGCGCCTTGGCAGTCGATACGTTACGGCAATGACTCTCGTTCAACGTGGGAGTTACGCATTACACGAGTTGGTTTGGGACACTGCTGTAGAGGGGGATGAACGGCGATGTTATTTATACCGCGGATTGTGAGAAATCGAGAGAGAGATTCCATTCACGACAATTCGCGTATCGCAGCACCTTCTGGACAATCTCCATGGTATCATAAAGAAGGCAAATAGAATTTAGGCTTCTCTGTGAGATAGGCCTTCTTTCGTCAGACTTTCTGTCGCCAGTTGGGGGATGGGTGGGGGGGGGGAGATAGGAGACGAAGGTGAACTCAAACAACAAATTTCTTTCCTTCCCATGATTGTCTGGCGGCATGCGAGTATGTACGTTCCATACCCTCACAGGTGCCAAGTCCCAACTCGGTAAACAGATCAGGATTATCTTGGCAGTATACAAATTGTTTATCCTCAGAGAAATACTTAACTTATGTACTATCCCTTTTTCGGTAATATGATACCAGTACCAACCTGTCAAGAATATATGTCTTTCACTCAATCTGGAGGCTAAAAGTTCTGCAGCTTTCTTGGAGAGCGCCATATCACGTATCAAGTCATTCAAATCCTCTTGATTGAAACAGTGAGGAACTAATGACGGTTTAACATCTGATGATGAATCTGCAGGCTCTGAGTCCATTCCGTTGATTTCCATATCAGCTACATCATTTCCATCCTCAGAGGAAGCATATCCACTGAAAATCGCAACTGGTAATGACTCAGAATGAGGTACTGACCAGATCGCTGAGGGAATGTTGGGGTTGACGATCTTTTGCCGATTTTTCTTGCCAATCCCTTTACTATTCACCAGACAGAAATAACAGTTCGATACATAATCCTTTGGCTCTCGCCACACCATGAGGATTCTAAAGGAAGACCATTTTTCTTTCCTTTCGTCCACTCCCGAAGCTGTTCCACACAACTATGGCAATCAGCATGTGGGGCCCACTTCTTATCTCGATCGCCAAGAGGAATATCAAAATATGTCTTATAATTGCGGATCAAAAAGTTTGATATATTCCGCCTTTTACGAACTAGCATGTCACAGACACATATGTAGCAGAAGGTGTCTAGATCATTAACGCAATTTCCTCTTGACGAAGCCATCACTCTAATATGGGACCTGAAAAAAGAAACAATGATGTCAATATTTTGCACAATAACACATTAATATCTTTCACGCTATGTATTGTGAAGTATTTGTTTTCTACAAGCACCATCTCTATCCGTTCGGAGGGCAGTTTTCGGAGAAACGAGAAAATAGAAATTACATAATAACTATAGCATGTACGAGTAAGTAAAATGGATTATATATTTGAAATCAGCATTAAAAGACGAATTAAAATTGTCAGATAAATCTAAGTCGCCAAAAAATGTGATTAAAATTGTTCTCTGTGTTATTCATGAACGATTCTTTTATCAACATTCAGAACGAGCGCGTGTTAAACATCTGTCACAACAAAGCACCTGGCCTCAATGATAATGGCGAGAAGATGCCACCGTTGTGGTTTCTGGCCGGTTAGAGAATAATCGCGGTCAATTACAGATAAGCATTTGCAAAAAAAATCGTCCCCTGGGTGAGAAAGATCACGAAGAAGGTTGACTACGCCTCTCAGCAAAACGGTGTCACGACCCAGACGGCTGAGACCGTGTAAGAGTCGTTGGAGTCGAACATGAACTTCTCGTAAAATGAATTGTGGCTGACTAGGTCGTCTGACCTAAAACTAATCGACTACAGCGTGTGGCCCATGTTCAGGGCAAGGCCTGCTAAGTCCATACAGCCTTGTCGAGCAGCTGAAATCCTCCGTCAACTGTATGTGTCCCATCATGAGGAAGGTCTTCGTTCGCAACGTGTGCGCGTCCTTCTTGTCTCGCCAAGAGCGCCTGTTTGCCTCCGATGGTGGCACATTGATTGATATTAAAAATTAAACACGCAATTATATGTTAAATCGATAAAAAATGTCGAAATGCACAAAATTATAATTGGTTCCTTTCTTTTAGAGCGTCATAACGAGTATAATAAGAAGCGAAGAATTATTCTAATATTTAAATTATTAGAGTCTAAAAAAAACTCATGATTACAAAATTATAAAGAAAAAACTTTGCATTCCTTAACTGAATCCGAAATCGCGCTCAGGCCCTGTTCCTGAAGGACATGGCTTTTAGTCCCTGGAGCTTTTATAAACGATCAAAATTGTAAAATGCTGAAAAGCATGGGTTAATCTATCTCTTAATATTTTATTTTAAATAAGTGTTTGAATCTTTTTCTTTTACAGAATTTTTTCTAACGAAAGGCGTGCAACGATTGGTGCTCTTTAACTTAGTACCTTGAAATGCAAAGAGAGAGTTGCTAAGGGTATGTTGCATCAAGGAGTTCCAATTTTAGAATTACTAACGAATACAATTGACTAGTTATGGACGATAAAGAGTTTCAAATAAATGAACGCTATGATCACCTTATGTTTAAGGAGGCAACTCAAGAATTGTTTTGCATCCGGTGCCAAGCTTACTTACGATTAGAAGTAAACAGTGCAAATGGCTCACTGTGCAAGATGAAGAAGAGACTTTTCGACAGAGGTCTCAATTAGAAAAGGGCTGCGATGAAGCATCATCTCACCTGGAGCTTCTGGATGAGCCCTCGTTAGGAGCATAGAAGGGAAGTGATCTCACGAGTCCTTTTTTGTGCACATGCTGAAGCATCTGTACATTCTCCATGTTTGTGGTTGCTCCTCACCTAAAGACACTGTAGTACTAACAATTTTGCCAAACAACAATGGCATCAAATGAAAATAGTGCCAAAACTTGCTTCATCACCACCTTTTCTCAACCGTTTAGGAACACCTTTTCACAAAGCAAAAGCATCACAAATAGAACTTTTATGATTTTGGCCCAAGAATTCGTCATATTTGAGCCCAATATAGAATTTATAGTTAATATCTATCAAACTGAAGGTTGGTGAAGGGTATTCACCTAATTGAGTGCTTATTGACCCAAAATGGAGCAATATCAGTAAATATATCTTAAAAAATTTGTCTCCAGCATACTAAAAGAAAATAAGGAAGGCCTAAAAAAAGGGATATCATTGAAAATATTGAATGTTCTGTAAAATATTACCGAATAGAGCTTTAAATTTTCTGAAGTAAAATCAGTTAAAGTTCTGGGGTTGTATGTATCATGTTTTGCTCTATAGCCTTTGTTCTAAACTTGATAAAGCAACAAATTATGTATCTAATTAAAAAACAGAAGATAAGTAAATAATATAAAATTAATAATAATAAATCAACATATAAATAATAATAAATTGAAAATAATAATATTTTTCTAAAGTTTTTCAGAAAATAACAGAAACTCAATCAGATTTTAGAAATATTATTTACAAGTTTAAACTTTACGATTTTATTAAGGAAGCACATGAGGCAGCTCCGTGAGTGCACATTTGATATCTCTGATCTTCCACGTACTATCCACAGGAAGGTGTAAATCTGACTGCCATCTAATATATCTCTCACTTAAATTTTCCTGATTGGATGCCCTTCAGTATTTTTCAGCGGTGCCCAGATTCTCACCAATAGAAAGGAATTTCCTTATTTCCTTAATCTTCATAATATATAAAAAATGCAGGATGGCAACTATAATCTTGATCTGATAGTAAGCAAAGGTTCAGCTAGTAACCCTCAAAGTAAAAAAAAACAGCAGTTGTGCTGGAATAAAGCAGCCTGTTGATATATTATTTATGGATGGAATCCAGGCAACACCGAACAACAGTAATTTATCCAGAGAGAAGAAAGATGAGAATATCAGGTTATACAAAGGCAAACAGAACGAGAAGATAGTTCATTCCTATGTTAGGTCTTCACATGATCTTGAGGTGAAAATGCTGCTGAAAAGAGTTAGGAATGAAAGACTGCAGCATAGAAAAAAACAAGGTCAAATAATTATTTTAAATATCCTAAAAAGTTTTAAATCTTACTAAATTTGCGTTATTTAGCATATATTTAACAATTAATGTATTAACAAGGAGTACCATATTAAAACTGAAGTAGTTTACGTGGATGGTATTATCTGGGTTGACTCAACTAAAAACGACACCAGCATTGAGGAGATGTATTACATTCTGCCTCGTCATTGAAGCTACAACCATCTGGATACTGTGACTGGTGTGACTTTGCTGTTTCCAAGAAAGGGTAAGGAACGAGACATCTATTGCAATATAATCTTGGTTTATCAAACAATCAAGTTACTACCATGGTTTCTGCCAAGTGAAAGCAGGATAGGTTGATCTCAATAACTCCAAGCAACAGAATAAGTTCCCGGTATAATATTAGCCAGAGTCACATTTACAAGTTTTTTGAAAACCTTCAACCGCTGACTTAGACTGGGATAGATAGTTGGACAAAAATGTCTTGGGCAGTGATCATTGATGTATCTTTTGAGACTTTAGCTAAGCTACCGTCAGGTTCACCTTCACCTACACTTAAGAAATGTTAAAGGGAGTGCATGTTATCCGAAATTCTTCTAGCACAGCTCAGGATGAGGCTTCTCTAGATGTAATGGAGACGTGAAACTTACGGATACTGTTGCTGCCAATATATCCAATACTAATGAATTTCACAGAAGATCTGAAAGCCTTTCGAAGTCATAGCCTGGTAATCCTGGTTTGAGCATTTTAGAAGTTGTTTGGGAAGCTGAACGGTAAAGATAATTCCTGGTTTTAGCATCTGAATTATATTTGGACTTTTCTTTTTCAAAATAAATCCAAACATGCTGGTTATCATCATCATATGGGTAAAGAAAATGAAGAGAAGCAATAAAAGAAAATACTCTAAGACATTCTAACAGCAGAAAAGCTTCCAAATACAGGAAAATGTATGATTGTGACAGTTATAGCATTTGGAGTAACGCGCTTTTTGGATATTCACTTAATTCGGTAAAATTGATATTATTTTTAGATTGTGCACCCTCAAAGTAAGTTTAATTTGTTTATTTTTAGGCCATTTTATTGCATATTACATGAATTTTCTCTAGTAAACATTATCAAATGCATTCTGTTATTTGAATTATTTTTCCTTTCAGGTTCTTCGTCCTATCTATTCTGCTGCTACAAATATAAAAGATTTAATCTGATAATATAAGCAATTCCTTGATATAATCATAGTCACTGTCTTGAATACTATCGCATTCCAAGTTTTCAAAAATCACTTTATTCTATTCCCTCTTTTGAAAATGTTATTAACATTATATTTATTACATTTAAAGGGATCACTACCAGAATTAAATCAGGTTATGAAAATATAATTAATGTTTTAACCTTGACAATTTTGAGTTCCTTTAGTTCTAGATATTACTTGACATTTCCATATCTTATTAATTTACCCTCATGTATCTTGTTTTCTAATGCTAGCGATTGGTTACTTATTACACTAATATTACTATGATATTAAATTTGGTATAGTAATCATAATTTTGGGAGGAAAATTTGAAATCTGAAAAGTAATTAGAATAGAGGAAACTGATTTACAATATTCACCTAATTTGTTTAATTTTGGTTCAGAGATTTAAATGCTTCCATGATTTTTTTTGTGCATAATGCGTATCTGTGAATTCATTTTAGGATCTTGTTTTCTGATTTATCTTACAAGTTTCCTGAAGTCGTTTGAGTTTTTTAATACTAGTTTTCGTTAGACACTAGGTTCACGTACCCTATTTTGTATCTCTTTTATCATAGATTTTTTAAACCGTTATGATAAGGTTTTTTTATCTCCGTTAAACTATAAATGGTTGTTCATATTAACAGCTCTCTTATTTGTCACGGATACTTATTCTTTCTCTATATTTTAGTTTTAAGTTTTAGAAAAGAAAAAATGGTAGGGGAGACTAGCAGACCATCCATCATTTAATGTCGATTATTTAAAGTCTTAGGAGATTCTCAACTTCAAACAGTCTGCGTCTGTTCAGTTATATTACTCTTTCCATTAATTTTTCCTCTCTCCATCACGTTCCGTTACATTTTCCTTTGCCAAAAATAACGAAGACAATTTAGAATAACATTTCTCCAACAAGAAATTTCAATGTTTCATTAACTTAGAGGAAACTAAAAATAATTGAATGGATTTGAATAAATGACACGAATCGTATATAAAAGTGAGGTTTTATCAATATATCGTTATAATGAAATTATAGAAAATATATCTAACTATTCAAGATACCCGGCGTTGTCCGAGCATAAAAAACAAATTAAATTCTCTGCTTGAGTTAAGTTACGCAAGTAGAAGTTGATAGGTATAAAATATAAGGTATATTTTAATTTTGAGTAATGGAGTAGTGTATCATGAAAGACTAACAGAGAACTATATTCTCATTAGAGTAGTGCTGGTGGGCGGTCGGGAAGACGAGAGTACGCGGGGTGCAGCCAGACTTTAAAGCGTGCCTCAAGCAGATGGGCGCGAATTTTAATTAAATTACTCAAGTCTCGGGCCTGTAAATAATACGTATTATCGCGTTTTTAAACATTGTAGTCGCATAATTGGTCAGAAAAACTTAATTATTCCACGGGCAATGTTGATGTTTTAATTGTAGCTCAAAGCCGCGATTACTTTTCCCAAAAAGTATAAAGTGTAAAAATTAGAACCTAACCTAACCTAACAACCAGGTGGCTGCACTTTTGCAAAAACTGAGTAGGCTATGTTACTACCTGGGTCAAGGTACACCAATGTTGACCATTTTTAGCCTTTATGGTCGCTCTTAGTGGCTTTATATATACATAAAGACAGACATTTGGAAATTTATATTAGATAAATTGCCGTTTTCGCGCGCACCTGTTTGTTGACAAACAATGAGAGACCTTTTGCCTCTTTCCCCAGCTATTCTGTCCACACGGGTTTAAGTCTGACCTTGAACTCAATGAGCTACTTTACCTCGGGAATGTTATTGTCTCCAAGACGCGTGCCGACCGGGAAGATGGAGTTTGCGGATGAATAACTTAAGAGCCACAAATGACTTTGGCGAGTGTGGCAGCTGGGGTGCCACATGCCTTCGGCAGGAAGGGATATCACCACAGGATAGTGAAAGAATGTTCCTTTCTCCTCTTCGGATTACTCTGGGGAGTAATTCCCTGTGCTTTAGGAGGCACCAGGAAAGGAGGGGTCTCTCTAACGAGAGTAAGTTGAATTTGGTTCTTAAACCAAGTTAATTTAGAGTTCTAGAGGTTGGTGTGACCACCGGGTAACGGGCTCGAGGAGGAGCTTTTTCTTCTTCGTTTCGGAATTCCTCAAGGGCGAGGACTATCTCAGTGCTTTGTGCTACCCCAGGATAGAGGGGGGGGGGTTCTCTGACGAGAATAAGTTTAACTTGGTGCTTAAACCAAGTTAACTTAGAGTTCAGTGTGACCACCGGGTAACAGGCTCGAGGGGAACCGACCTCTTCGTCTTTTCTCTTGGTAGCCCTGCCTCTCTTGCTGGAGACTTCGTAGCCTGGCTGACTCACGTATTTTACCCCGTTTTTCCCAAGTGTTTGGTATTTATACCCCGTCACCCCACTGTGGTAGGAGTAGGAGGAAGTGGCTTGTGGACGGGCCTCAGGAGGGTTTTTACTCTAACGGTTTTTCTCAGCAAGTCTTACCTCTGGTCCAGCTGGCCCTTCGAGCTTGAGAGAAACGCGTCTCCAATTTCGTACTTGAGTTGAAATTGAATACACACTCATAAGGGAGATCTTGCAGTTTAAACCGTTCTGCTTTTCATAGAGACGAGGGGCGAGGGGCTGTGGTTACGAGATCGACCCAAGGTGCCTGGCCCGGATGTTTTGCGGTCAACGTCCCGTGTCTCAACTAAGAGAGGGGGGAGAGGGTCGATTGTCCTACACCAACCATTATCTAAATCATGTGTAGTATACACATAAAATGTTTCATCCTAGGAACATTTTCGTCTCTCAATTTGATTCTCCACTCAGGTGCACCGAACTGTACTTAATTGCTCTCTCATTACGCAACCTCTTGGCCAATACATATCTCTTACAAACATCAAACAATACTTCTTCCCATTCCATCTATCACTCATCTGAACTCATTCTAGAATCTTTCTTTCTAAGGTTCACTTATACAATTACAGAGCTCATACATTACGACTAGACACCTTTATTCAACTTCAACCACATATTCTTGTGCTCACACATTCATACACAACCATTGCATCATGCCTTTTCCAATTCAACACATCTGCCCCAAACTCTTTACTCATACCAATGTTATCTACAACCGATCGCATTTCATTCACTCCATTCCATCCACAAAAACTTTTCATCCTCATTCATATTGGTCTCATATATATCAAATCTATATGTTTTCAAGACATTGACAACCATTTCTCTCTTTCCACATCGCATATATATCTCACATTCTATACACCTGATAATTCCCCAAATGACCTGTATTAACCGGTTTGAAAGGAACGGGAGACCACAGTCCCATTCAATACCATCAAGCATAATCTCGCTGGTGGAATAAAACTCGGTTCACGGCTCCTCTGGCAAGCCGCTCACGATTCAGTGGAGTCGCCCTTTATGGCATTCATCGCAAGAAGCGATGGGTGTTATACATGCTCGCCTTGAATAAATTGACTTGTAAAGAAAAAAAATCCATTTATCTATTACATAGATATGCCCTTTTAATAGTTTCACCCACTTTGCTGTTAACGAGCACTGATCAGTTCAGTAAATTGACCTGTGAAAAAAAAATCCATTTATCTGTTACATAGATATGCCATTTTAATAGTTTCAACCACTTTGCTGTTAACGAGCACTGATCAGTTCATTTAATGGTCGATACATTTATGTAATATTTAAACTTTTGCTATTTTCATTTAAAAGAATCTTATTCTGTTTTCTTAGTTTTATTTATAGACACATGAAATAAGATCAAGTGAAAAACATTTTCGAAATATCATGATCAAACCTTAGCACGAACAATTTAATATCCATTACTACTATTTCGTTGTTTTATTGGTTTTCCTAAAAGGATTTTCCATTTAAAGATTGCCTAGACTTTTATCTTTGTTAGCACACCTTTATTCTACTTAGTTTGACCATTTTAGTATTAATTCTTAGTATTGTATCATGGGAGGATATATGTTTCTTTTGTCTCAATCGGTTAACATGCGCCACGAAAAAATTTTAATTCTCATTTGTCATATCTTACGTGGAATTAAAATCAGGTAGAAAGAAAACAAAAGACTTGAGAACTTATCTACATGAGCTTGGACGAATAGTTCAATAGCAATGTTGAGGTTGAGATTTTATTTTTAATAGTGTGGAAAAGGGAGACCTGAACACATCCACGTCAATAAAAGGAGCAATATTTGCACAAAGAGTACCTGTATACGAAGGTGTGCCCACCAGAATCATCTCACCTTTGTGGGGTTTGGGGTTCAGATATATACCCGAGAGACATACAATAATGAAGTCGTACGCGGATAGATAAATTGTAAAAGTCTCATCAAAAAAGGCTGAGGTGAAAAATAAGTAGACCTGGGTGCCTTTCATTGGAATGAAATGATAAAATTAGAGGAGGATTAACAATTCTAACGGATCCTTCGGTGTCTTAAAACGCACATATTCTCGTTGTGAACATACTGAGCTTGAGAAAACCAGAAGAAATAACACAATGAAAGAATAACCGAAACAGCCTTTGCGCTAAAATTAATTTGATCGATAGAACAGGCCTGCAAACACTTCATGGTGATTGTAGGGAAATCGATACCCACTATAATAACAGATGCCTCGTTCGGGTACCACAACGTCCTGACGCTAGGCAGTGTAACCCAATTACTTACCCCCACACTCTCTCCCCTCGACCCGCTAGCCACCAGGCGCCTCCTCTAACCACGAGAAGTACAAATCAACAGATTATTTCTGTGACAGCGAGCATAACAATACGAAGGGGAGGAGAGCAGGTGCAATAACTGTTTAAATAGGCACTATTTCGTCTCTGATTTGGGATCGAGTTTTGCGTAATAGACGAAATTATAGAAGATGCCTTTAGGGCTAAGCGAAGACACTCTGAAAAGCGTCGGTATAGGAGAGAAGATTAATACATAAGCCCTCATCTCCGCTTCATCTAACCCCAGTGGGTTGGCGAAGTATATATGCGAATAACTTGAGAAGAACAAAGAGATTGAATTAGACATCGAAACGACAAAGTCCGGCGGCAGGGCCCGGCACACACAAAGGGAATCGAATAGAACTTAAGAAGAAGTTCATCGAGAGTCAGTTCCTTGTATCATACATCTCTCGTCAGAGAAACCGTCTATCTCAGTTTTCCAATAAAACAAGAGATATCTCTCACCATTGAAAAGATCGAGTTAAATATTGACACGACGAAGTCTGACGTCAGCCCGGCAATCAGAGAACGGAACAGAGAAGAAGCTCATTCTGAGCAAGTTCCTGGTGGTCACACCGAAAATCAGCCGCATTCTATCGAGAGGATCACTCTCATACATCTCTCGTCAGAGAAACCCCTACCTCAGTTTTCAACAAAAACCAGAGATTGTCCTCGCCATTGAGGAACGCCCAAAGTGAACGACTTTAAATCCCCCCATTCATCAAAAGATTCACTTTTTTTCTCATCGCTCGTCACTGCGAAGTAACTCCAGATTAACCTGAAGATTGCTTAAATCATCCGTTGCTTAAATCATCCGACTAAGACAACATGCTTAACGCCATCCGTCGTCCTCACCGAAATCACTTGTTGCTCCGAGTCCGTCTACTCGCCAGACAAACGGCTGGTTGTTTGCGAACACACCCACGTGCCCAACTGCAAACCATTTCCCCGTCTACATAAGATACAAGGCTAAGATCAGTCCTTGGGCGGATTATGGTGTGTCTTTTTTTAAAGGTAAAGAAATTAAATTATTTGTGTGTGTCAATTAGCGTCCAATATTAAAGTGAGCTTGGGAGTCAACCATTACTTTATATTTATTTGGTTTAAATTAGAAATTATAACATAAACTCGTTTATTCATAGATGTATAGTTTGTTTTTAAGATTTCACTTTTTTATGTTGTAATTAAAGATATATTTTGGTTAGAAGTATTTAATTCAATCCTCTAAACTCTGCACGTGGCACTAGAAATCCTCAAAGATTAAATAACGTAAAATAATATAGCACTCTTAGATAAAACGTAATAAAGGATTTATTGAAGTACGTAACCAACCTACGTGCACTAACTCGGCCCTTACAATACCACGACAGTGATATATCCTTTATGCATTCACTAATCACCCTTACTTTGCAGGACATGACAAAAGCAACGCCCATGATCACAATTTAATCCCAATGGGAGCTCCAACAAAGAATATACTGCGTCAAACATTACTACAAAACAGGCTCGTTCAAGAAAGTGAAGGACACTTTCGTGCATCATTTCGAATGTGAAAAAGCCCCCTATCTAAAGCCGAATTCAGAACTATGGTCAGTGGAGAACCTCAATGCAGCCAGTGATAACCGTCCAAACCATTCAGGACACCACAGGAAACGTACAGCTGAGCTGATCGAGAGCGTGAGAGAGTCAGTTCAGCAGAGTCCAAAACGCTCTTTGCGCAAGCTAAGTCATCCCTTGGTATATCCCGTAAGACTTACAAGAAAGTGCTAGTCATGGATGTAAAGGCCTATCCATACAGAATACAGACAAAGCAGACCCTTACAGCTTCAAACAAGAGCAGACAGTCAAGATACTGGAGAAGATTCAGGAGACCTCATCTCTCCTTAACCTCCTTTGGAACTCAGATGAAGCTGACTTCCATCTTGAAGGAAAGGTAAACTCGAAGACAAATATCTCCAGACCAAATGAGCTAGCCACCTAACCTCTTCACTCCCCTAAGTGCACGGTATGGACTGCAATCTCAGCCAGAGGCATCATCAGACCATTCTTCTTCGAGGAATCTGGCGCGACAGTGACAGTCACCAAGGAGCAGTATGTTGAGTTCCTCAAAACCTTCAAGAGTGAGCTGCAGACCCTGTTCCCGTCGCTTATGGTAAAGTTCTAGTTCCAGTAAGATGGAGCTATCGCTCACACCTCAAACCTGTCCTGAGATTGGCTGAGAAGAACTTTGGTTGCCGTATGATCAGTCTCAAGACTGATTTTGAGTGGGCACCTCAAAACCCAGACCTTAGCCCCCCAGATTTCTTTCTCTTGGGCTATCTTAAAGACTGAGTGTACGCAGGGAGACCCAGGACCATCACGAGAATCAAGAAAGCCATTAGGGAGTATATAAGAGCCATTACTTGGTCGGTTTGTAAGGATGTCATAGACAATTTTGTGCCTCGCCTCAAGAAATGCACAGAGCTAAATGGAGGTCATCTGGAACACGTGCTCTAGAATAAAGGAGAAAAGTCAAAAGACTCTCATTTTTTAATATGATATTTTTAAACACAATAAACTAGCTATCACCAAAGTTTCATTCAATCCTTACAGAAAATTGAGAAATCAGGCCTATCGAAAGTTGGGGCCCGTTTTTTATGGGTCACCCTGTAGTTCAATCTAAGCATTTAATGGTCTTCAAGGTACGAATGGTTCTCAAATTTGCTAAACTACATGGTCTGTTGTTGTATTTAGTTTTCGCAAAATTTTTGATGGACATCTGATATTGTGCCTTTACTGATGTATAGAATTAAAGCTTCCTTTCATGCAAAGATTTTATAATACATATAATTGCGATACAAGATCGGTAAATTGACTGCTAACGTCGGACTCAGATAGATTCAGTTTGGTGTGCAATCAAAGCCACCTATAGATGAGAAGCAGTTTTAAAATATGATAGGCATAAAAATAACTAAAAATTGTAAATTGGCTTAATAACAAACCATCATTCGTAATTAGGTAAGTTAAACGTATTGTTACGCAGAATGTCCAAGTTTTATCATTTGTTATATAGAAAGATTAATTTTCAATTGTTTTACAATGTCTAAAAAATAGAAGGGATCGCAAGAATACCGCTAGCCCTTTTAAAAGTTAATCTGTTTGCTGCTAATGTTTCGTGCTCGACTCACTTGCGTTGACTCAGAAACTAGATAATTAAGTTCATCATAACTTCGAAGCAATAGGGATAATTTTCCATGCAATAACGGTTTCATTTGTTAAATATATACAAATGGAATATTTTTTTCCTCTCAGTTGTGCACGGGTATTAAAACTTTTGCATGAACAATTTTGCTAGCTTTTACTATAACTTTGTTGAATTTTATTTACACTCTGCGAGTGGATTACTGGCACAAGTTTACTGGCACTATACTTAATGTAGTTTGACCAGTTTTGTGTGGATGGAAGTCCTTAGTTCAGTAAAAAGGATTTGAAATAGTTGTTCTGTCTACATATAAACATGCGTCTTTTTTATCTTCTTTCAAAACTTTCCTTTATCAATGCTCTTTGTGGTCAAATAATAGTATGCAATGATATCATTGTTGTACTAAGAATTCCATAAGACTTATTAAATTCTTAGTACAACAATGATACATTGCATGCTAATATTTGACCACAAGAGCGAACTTGATAAAGGAAGGCTTAGAAAAATGAAGATAAAGAAGTCGCATATTTATATTTAGACGGAACAACTATTTTAACGGTGAAAGTTAACTGCTGAAATTCTTCCAAGACCGACAAGGAGGATAAAATTGCTGTTTATCTGGGGTGATGCGAATTTTATAGGGAGAAATAAGCTTCCCCTGGTTCATTCGTTCTTAATTAATGGTTAGATATGCTGACAGGAGTTAAGACGTGTTACTTGGTATCATTTGTCAATGCTACCATGAATTTCATGCGTAATAAAAAAATAAAGAATTTCCACTCCACTTTTGCAAAGAGTCAACATTGTTAAGAGAATTCGATTTCTCTTAAGACTAATAATTTAAATTTAGCTAAAGGTTTAAACTACCAATGTAGCTCGTAATCTTATCCCAGACAATAAAGGGAGATTAAAGCTTTTCTCAACATGTCCTGCACATCTTGTTGGTTGCGCTTAAAATTTGTCTCAAGTTAATAAACCACTCAGCTATATATAATATTAAGAACAATAAGTTTTCCTGCCTATCTACCTTTATAGATATCATTGGATAAGTGTATATATCTCATTTATAACTTAACGTAATTTTTCCAATTTGCTGTAATTATAATATAAAAGGATTCAAATCTTTCCTTAAATTTTTTCTTTTTTCGCGCAAAATGGAATCGCCACCCATCAGCACTGAAAAACACGACACCACGTACATTTTTCTACTCTGACATTGGTCAAACGTAACATCATGCTGCTATGTGCCTCAGTATGTCGTCGTCCATGAGGGTTTAAGGGGATACCAAATTAATTTTTTCAACTTTATATTACGTTAGATTATCATATATAAAATTAAAGGTCATTAAATGCCCATTTTGTCCTGCTAAAATCATAATAACATACGCCACCGTTTTTAAGATACAGGGGTTCTTTCAGACCCCCTTCCTTGAGACCTGATATCATATAAATGGCTATAGAATTACTAAATATTAAGCATTCTAACTCAATTCACTACAAAAAGATGTACATATGATTTAGTTATCATTTGAAAATAGTTTTCGTTAGTTCCATTCAATTTTTGTTAATGATGGACTAAAACATATATTTTCGGACATGGTCAACTATCGGCTTGGTTCTCAATTGGAGGGGGGGTTGTTAGGTGAATAGTAGGGGTGTTCTGAATGCCCTAGAATTTAGCTCAATCTATATTCGAATGATGCTAAAAATATAAACCAGTCTTATTTGCCGTGTTTTTAAGCAAATATTTAAAATTGAATGGTATAGTTTTGCGTGTTGTTCACAAATTAACTTTAAAAATCTACGGAGAATTTTCACGAATGTATAAAATTTGCATTATCATAGTTTTCACTATGTTCTAGTCATGTTTCTAAAAAAAAAATTTATACCATATAAAGTGCATACAATTTGCAATAAAATGAAATACAAAACCAAAATTGTGAATTTTGAACGAAAAAATTTGAAAAATGACTAATGAAAATATGTGGTATCCACTTAATAATTGGACAAACGATTGCAAGTATGTCCACGCGCATCTACCTTACCAGATATTCTTTAGTCTGTTGGATATTTCTTTCATAGACACATAAAACTCCTATTTTTTAAAAAATCCTCTTAAACACCCACTACACCACGAAATTCACTATGATTCCTTTTCTTCATCGTTTCATTCAAATGAATTGTTCTAACTTGTCCTTTGAGTTGGATGGATTATTGCTCTTTAGAAATTTTTAGTTTCAAGTAGATTTAATAGTACTGGGATGCTTATGGTTTGAGGTACGGCGTTCAAGAATAGTATGGGGACGGTTTCTTTCATAATGATTCAAGTTTGTTAAAAGTAGGACTTGTATTTTCTATCTGAGTTGGTTCTGATTGTGTCATTTACATGGTTAGTTTACAAATGCTATTAGTGTCTCGGTTGGTATCTCGCCATTTGGTTGTTGTAGTGTTTTATAGCCTACTAATTTTTTAGCAAAAAATAAGTAATTTAGTTGCGAAATCTCATGCGAGAAGAGATCGAAGAGCAAGAGTGCACCTCGATGAGTAAGAGCATAGGTGATTTGTGCATTACTTGTCTTTATCTGCATGAGACGAATTTTTTGCCCTTATTTTTCGTTATTTGAGATTTTAGTGTTTAATATTTTTATGCTAATACAAATATGTTTGTATAATGTGTTAAAAGCTTCGTGTATCTCATTTTCTATTATTGTGGAATGTAATATTTGTTGTTTGCGTTGATTGTTTTGTGTGTAAGTGCTTTGTTTATTGAAGGATATGTCTCAATCTACATGTAGTCTTTTTTACTTTTCAGAAAGAAATTCCAATTTCTTACCTAGTTTTATGAAAAAAAAATAACGATTCTTCTCTGAATTTATGAACATGATATGCCAGTGTAAGAGGAGTAAAAATATGTTCTTTTTAATGCGGGTGCTCTTTTCATGAAATCGATAACTAATGGGTTATTAATACTCCAATGTCTGTTTACACTTCATAATTTTACCAGAAAGAGCTAATGTTAATTTGTTTACACTAGTGGCCTTTATTTTCTCAGATAAATATGAAAATTTATTTCAATGTTCAAGAATAATTCGAAAATAATACAAACCATACAATTCTACAATTTCATGTATGGATACTATAAAAAAATATAATTTTTCTTCCTTTACAATTACTTTGACAAACCACAACGATATCTACAAGTGAGCATTTACTAAGTTTTCCTTATTGAGTTACAATTTACCCGATATATACAGAAAAGGTAACACGCAAATATTCAACAATTGCTGATTGTTTCAGGGATTTATTTCTTTTCTTAATATTCATCTTCTCTTTTTGTTTTAACTCTTTGGGACATTTTTATTTGCTAGTGATTTATATGTCACACACATCATAAGTAATAATAGAATTAAAAAATCTTGTAAATTATCTTTATTACGGGTTTTTCACCAACCTTTTTTAGATATTCCTTCTCTATCACTCTCAAAAAGATCATTAGCGTTGCATATATAATTAGTTTCCACTTTGGAAAATAAACTACTGATGAACATTATTGTGATAGAATGAGTTGAATCTGTGTTAAATTCAACTCCTATCCCATATTAGTTAAAACCTCGAGGAGGCCCACGTGCATCTTCGATTCGAGGCTTGGAGTCTTATCAACAGCTACCGGACGTCAATGTTTAAACAAGGAGGTTATCGTCCCCCCGTTCACCCCCATTCGCCGACCTCACCAGATCGAGTTAGGTTTATGAACAGATAAGGCATTTTTCTCCGGCCCAGCTGTGCGTTCCCTCCAAGCTCTCACTCCATTCTCCCCCACGCCAAGGAGATGTCCTGGCTATTTATATGGACTCTTTACCACTAAGATCAGATTGGAGATCCAGATTTTCGTCGCGAAACATCACCACGACCCTCTCTCCCTTTGTGCGCCAAGGGACCTCGACCTCGAGATTCACCATCACTTGTCCAGAAGGAGGACAATATTCCTTGAGTGCCAAAGGTTCGAGCCTTTAGTGACGCCAAGTCCCCAAGGCATCCCCCCCCTGTTGTTCAAGGAGAACAACATTAGAACAGCCATTGTTCGTTTTGAGCCCTTCGCCAAGAAACGGTTCTCACCCCCCCTGTTGTTCAAGGAGAACAACATTAGAACAGCCATTGTTCTTGAGCCCGTAGACAAGAGACGGTTCTCATCCCCCCCCTTTGTTCAGAAGAGAACAACCTAGAACAGCCATTGTTCGTTTTGAGCCCTTCGCCAAGAAACGGTTCTCATCCCCCCCCTGTTGTTCAAGGAGAACAACATTAGAACAGCCATTGTTCGTTTTGAGCCCTTCGCCAAGAAACGGTTCTCACCCCCCCTGTTGTTCAAGGAGAACAACATTAGAACAGCCATTGTTCTTGAGCCCGTAGACAAGAGACGGTTCTCATCCCCCCCTTTGTTCAGAAGAGAACAACCTAGAACAGCCATTGTTCGTTTTGAGCCCTTCGCCAAGAAACGGTTCTCATCCCCCCCTGTTGTTCAAGGAGAACAACATTAGAACAGCCATTGTTCGTTTTGAGCCCTTCGCCAAGAAACGGTTCTCACCCCCCCTGTTGTTCAAAGGAGAACAACATTAGAACAGCCATTGTTCTTGAGCCCGTAGACAAGAGACGATTCTCATCCCCTCCTTTGTTCAGAAGAGAACAACCTAGAACAGCCATTGTTCGTCAAGCCGTTCGTCGAGTAACGGTTCTCCTTTCCAAGACGCCACGTCAGGATCCTTTTATCCCCCCCCTTCGGCTGGAACTCGCCAGCGGACCGAATATTCCTTCAAGTACCTTCCACTGCACCCTAATGAAGTTACGTAAGCCAAGCGTCACCTTTTGAGTATTGATCCCTTATTTGTCAATTCTATCCTGTGCTTTAAATGGTTTATCGAACCATCCCATCTCTTTAACTCCATATTTGTTTTACCTTTTTTTTGATCCCTTAAATCCTTGGATTAGCCCGAGTCTCCACGACCCTTTCCATTCTGTTTGTCAATATTTTCCGTTTTTGTGTTTTGTTTATAGTTATTATTAATAAAACTCTATTTTATTAATGATAGCAATATTATTATCCTTGAGCTCAGTTCCACTTCTTAAGCATTTTGAAGATATATAATATCGGCCGCCAGACAGTAAAACGAATAGTGTTATATATAGTATCGTCGGGAGTCATTCTACGACATATATATATATATATACTATTTAAATTTGGTATCAGGTGTGTAAGGTTTAACGCTATATCTTTGCAAACACTGGTCTCAGTCGAGTAAAGCATAGTGTTATTCGTTATAATAATAGAATATAGTAGTTCCCTTTTGTTTTAACGATTGCTATCCCCTTTTTTTTGAAACTTAAGAAGCTGGAGTAGCTCAAGGAACGGTTATAATAATTTGTTTGTTTTTTTTTGTGATTTTAGTCAGTGGTTATTTAGATTGAGAAACCAAGTACGAATATGTCAGTGCCCATATTTAGGTAGGCTAATTCTATAGAGGCATAATTCTTGTTGCAAGGAATTTTAGTTGGTTGACTAGTGCGCCCCCAAGTGCAAAGATGACTCCATTCGAAATCTTTAAAGCGCAAGGAGAGTCCTGTGGACTTTCAGGAAAAGAACTAACTGAGTACATTCTAGAGGAGCAAAGAAAAAAGGAAGAAAGAGAAAGAGAGGAACGGATAAGACAAGCTGACCATCAGATTGAATTAGCTCGGATTGAAGCAGAATTTCAAAGAAAAATGGAAGTAATAGAAAGGGAAAGAGTAATCCGACGAGAAGAACGAGAAAAAAAAATCCAACGAGAAGAAAGAAGGACGGACTCGCGCTCCTTCCCAGGGAAGCTGACAAAGTTTCCGAGCCCCGTAAAACCCCAAAACTTCTTTCCCCAAAACCAACAACGGGACTCCAAACCTCCCGTTAAGACTTCTCCTCCATCTCTCTTCCCGAAGCGACCAACCATATGCTTCACCTGTGGTGTAGAAAACCACATGAGCTGGAATTGCCCCCAAAATTCTAGGCTTAAAAGCGGACCAGCCCACCAAGTTCACCAGATTAATGCAACCCCGGCTCCCCCGGTGGTGCAGACCCAAGCAGAAACTTCTCCCCATCCGTCAGGCCACCAGGTAAATTTTTTTTTTGATAAAAGTTCAGCGGGAACTTTGAAATATGAGGAGGGCAGCGTGGACAGCTGTCGAGTATCGACTCTCGTCAGGGACACAGGATGTACATGCTTCATCGTGTCCGACGAACTCCTCCCAGTGGCCTCTAACCACAAAAAATTTGCGGTGGTACATGACCAACTTGGGCGGGCGAACAGATTCCCCGTCGCTAGATGTTACCTGCAGTGTCAATATTATAATGGCTGGGCTGAAGTCATTGTAGCACCAATAAAATTCTGTTCCGTACTTATAGGAAAGAGCCCCCAAGTAAGTTTCGACCCTGTGTTTCAGGCCGCCCTTCCTCAAGGCCGAGATAAGAAAGAAGCCCAGGAGCCCGTCTCCATCAGAACCCCGATACCGTCCGATTTCTCGGAGACCCCTAACCAGGACTTTAGGACGGCAAAAGAGGAGTGTGAATCACTAAAACCCTTAGGTGATAAGCCCCCAGACAAGGACACGGAGACTGTCCCTGGACCCCAAGAAAAAAAGAACCCCCAACGCGCCCATGGAGATACCTTCGTAGAACTGGACGAAGCATCGGCGCTTGAAGAGGACTGCCCCGCGGAGTCCCTTAAGGTAATCCAGACAGTGTGCATCCAACCTGATGCCGAGTACCCTCCTCCTTTTCTACCAGGCGAGTCTTTGGAACCCTCTGACCTGGATAGTGACGCGCAGCTGACACCACGTCAGAAGAGTCAGCTCCAAGAACTAATTAAATGGAATCACCATTTATCCACCCTATTAGCTCTTTTCGAGCAACTGCGTGAAAATGGCCTCACCATTGGCCCCAGCAAATGCCAGTTTGCCCACGAAACCATCAAATATTTGGGTTTCAAAATAGGACAAAGCAAGTCAGGTCCCCACGAGAACAAGATTAAGGCAATCGCCGACATGCCCCTCCCGATTACAAAGAAGCCATTGAGATCGATCCTAGGATCAGCTTCTCCCTATCAGCGATTTGTTCCGAATTTCGCTGCAATTTCGGCCCCCCTATGCCCCCTTCAGGAAAAGAATTTCTCCGATCGTTTACGTTGGAATGATGTCGCTGTTTCCCATTTTAATCAGCTCAAAAATAAGTTCATTTCTGCCCCCATTTTTAAGTTGCCCAACCCGGAAAAATCCTTTGGGGTTAAGACCGACGTGATCAACGAGGGCATTGGAGGTGTACCCCTTCAATACGAGGATGACAGAACGAGTCATCCAGTTGCATATGCTAGCCATCTATTATTACCACGCGAAAAGAGATATGCCGCTAGGGAAAAGATAGCTCTATCAATTATCTGGGTCATAGACAAATTCAAGCTGTACTTGATATGTAAAGATTTTCAAATAGGAACCGACCACCGTCCGTTAGCCTATATTAGGAATTTGAGACACTCAAACGGCCGCATCATGCGCTGGAGTTTACTCTTGCAAGAGTATCAGTTTAAAATAAATTAGATAAGAGGTTCCGATAACCAGGTCGCTGACGCACTCAGTAGGAATGCGTTACCGAATAGCGTAGAATAATTGTATTCATAGGATTAGTATCTCCATGTAGGTATATACCGTCTTGTACGACTTAATTTAAGATTCTTTTGTAATATAGTTAATTAATGTATATGTCTGAATTTTGTAACGCTCAATGTCTAATTTTTTTTTATGTATATATATTTGTTCTTATTAATTTACGTATAAATTATTTTGTCCCGTATGTACTAAGTTTATAACATTTCATTGTTCCATGCCCTTTTTTTTTATTAAGTTGTATTAAAGGTTATTTTCCCCTGTAATCTAAAGATCAAAATAATCATGTATTGAGGTAATACTAGTTAGGTGCAGGAAGATACGGTTGGTACAAGAAAACGAGTTCCCTACAACGGAGCTCTATCGTTGTCCCTTCTCTTTTTTTTTTCTCGAAGTGACAACTTTCCCTGGAATGGAGGGGTGTGATAGAATGAGTTGAATCTGTGTTAAATTCAACTCCTATCCCATATTAGTTAAAACCTCGAGGAGGCCCACGTGCATCTTCGATTCGAGGCTTGGAGTCTTATCAACAGCTACCGGACGTCAATGTTTAAACAAGGAGGTTATCGTCCCCCCGTTCACCCCCATTCGCCGACCTCACCAGATCGAGTTAGGTTTATGAACAGATAAGGCATTTTTCTCCGGCCCAGCTGTGCGTTCCCTCCAAGCTTTCACTCCATTCTCCCCCACGCCAAGGAGATGTCCTGGCTATTTATATGGACTCTTTACCACTAAGATCAGATTGGAGATCCAGATTTTCGTCGCGAAACATCACCACGACCCTCTCTCCCTTTGTGCGCCAAGGGACCTCGACCTCGAGATTCACCATCACTTGTCCAGAAGGAGGACAATATTCCTTGAGTGCCAAAGGTTCGAGCCTTTAGTGACGCCAAGTCCCCAAGGCATCCCCCCCCTGTTGTTCAAGGAGAACAACATTAGAACAGCCATTGTTCGTTTTGAGCCCTTCGCCAAGAAACGGTTCTCACCCCCCCTGTTGTTCAAGGAGAACAACATTAGAACAGCCATTGTTCTTGAGCCCGTAGACAAGAGACGGTTCTCATCCCCCCCTTTGTTCAGAAGAGAACAACCTAGAACAGCCATTGTTCGTTTTGAGCCCTTCGCCAAGAAACGGTTCTCACCCCCCCCTGTTGTTCAAGGAGAACAACATTAGAACAGCCATTGTTCGTTTTGAGCCCTTCGCCAAGAAACGGTTCTCAGCCCCCCTGTTGTTCAAGGAGAACAACATTAGAACAGCTATTGTTCTTGAGCCCGTAGACAAGAGACGGTTCTCATCCCCCCCCTTTGTTCAGAAGAGAACAACCTAGAACAGCCATTGTTCGTTTTGAGCCCTTCGCCAAGAAACGGTTCTCATCCCCCCATGTTGTTCAAGGAGAACAACATTAGAACAGCCATTGTTCGTTTTGAGCCCTTCGCCAAGAAACTGTTCTCACCCCCCCTGTTGTTCAAAGGAGAACAACATTAGAACAGCCATTGTTCTTGAGCCCGTAGACAAGAGACGATTCTCATCCCCCCCTTTGTTCAGAAGAGAACAACCTAGAACAGCCATTGTTCGTCAAGCCGTTCGTCGAGTAACGGTTCTCCTTTCCAAGACGCCACGTCAGGATCCTTTTATCCCCCCCCTTCGGCTGGAACTCGCCAGCGGACCGAATATTCCTTCAAGTACCTTCCACTGCACCCTAATGAAGTTACGTAAGCCAAGCGTCACCTTTTGAGTATTGATCCCTTATTTGTCAATTCTATCCTGTGCTTTAAATGGTTTATCGAACCATCCCATCTCTTTAACTCCATATTTGTTTTACCTTTTTTTGATCCCTTAAATCCTTGGATTAGCCCGAGTCTCCACGACCCTTTCCATTCTGTTTGTCAATATTTTCCGTTTTTGTGTTTTGTTTATAGTTATTATTAATAAAACTCTATTTTATTAATGATAGCAATATTATTATCCTTGAGCTCAGTTCCACTTCTTAAGCATTTTGAAGATATATAATATCGGCCGCCAGACAGTAAAACGCACTCTAAAGATAATTAAGGAAGTTCCCTCAACGAATAGTGTTATATATAGTATCGTCGGGAGTCATTCTACGACAATTATAAAAAAACGTAGCGATCTACTCAGTGCTAACATAAAAAAAAACAGATTTCATAGAGCAATAGCAAACAAAAAAACATCAGAAGATTAACCATATTATTGATCTTACAAATTTAAAAGGCAAGAATTACATAATGAAAACATTAATGTTGATATGGAAAGCGCAGATATACATTTCTCTGTGTAGGAAAAAAAATCATACCCGCTTTGTTTATTATTCTTACAGAAACTCTATGACTGTATAAACAAACTTAGCAACCGGTTTATTTATGATTCCTGTATGATTCTAAAGGAACCTAAAAAACCTAAAATTCAATCGATTAGATCTTGACACACAGGAAGAAATAAAAAAGGTCTTTATCTTTTTGAAAACCTTTGCCTGATGGCGGTGAACGAAATATTGTGGCAAGAAAGTGTAATAGGAATATACAACACGCAATAAAATGCATGCAGTTTTTGGCATTAAACAATGGAATCATTATTTCCCCTGCCTTTATAAATCCTCCCCAATTTTTTTTAATCATATTAACTAATGTGGTTTGAAATCAACGGCTAGATGTAGTTTTTCATATTTGCATGAATTTATAACTGAAGTAATTTTAATCTATGGGCAGCATATTGAGGAGATTAGCTGCCAATTTATATCTATTTGGGTTAAGCAATTCTCAATTATTCATTAATATCAGTAGTCTCTATTTAATATTACTGAATAATTTGGGTATTTGAAAGAATTAAATCAGTTGTTTAGGGGATAAATGAAAATGCATTCTCGAGATGTAGACTAAAGTGTGATTTTTATTATAGGAGAATGATAGATTTTGAATTAAACATGATGCTGCACTGTATCCCAGCAAGTTTTAGTTGTCCTAGTACATTCGATGCATTCATTGACACTTTGAATTCTGCATAAATTAAAATCTCTAGATTCCTTTCTAAGGTAACCGACTATATAATTTTTCTGTTCATTCGATAATCATCTTTCAAATTTGAACTTACTAAGTCAGATACCGCACATTTTTGCTATGTTAAAAATAACTTTAGTTTACGCCCACTCAACCGTTTTGTGTAAGTTGTGACTTGTGATGTAGTTTAGCCAAATCGTATGTGAAAACAGGCTGATTCTACTATTCGTTTCATCTTTGAATCAAGATATTTTGCTAATTATAGAGAATCTTCATACGACGAATAGGTAGGCTAATACAGACCATTAGTGTATGAAGCCCTCTCGGCATTTTTGCCATCTAGGACAAAATAAGAATGATTATGGAATGAATTTTCTTTCGACTTAGGAATAATACCTATTATGCTATGTGCGTAATATTTTAGATAGAGGCCTCAATCTGGAACGGTATCAAAAACTTTTTGAATGCTAAATAAACTATTTCACCTTCAATGACTGCACTATCTTACATAGATTTTGCATCACAAATCCATATCTTCACTTAGTGTGTTTAGACATGACAGTTTTCATCAATAAAACACCTGCTATAGGCGTTCAAATTATTGCTGTAAGATAAAAATACAAATTCCCTTTGCCCACCGATGATTACGAAAAAGTCGAAATTGCAGGTCCTCCAGCTCAAGTGAATTGGTTATTTTCAATTGCTTCTATACCTGCTTATATTTAGAATGTCTATAAATTGCGTTCACTTTTAGGCAGTGAGAGAGACCCTTGAATGTTTTGAAAAATGTATTCTTCCGTATAAAGATTTAAATTGAAAATATTTGTTCCAAGCGTGGGATCCTAGTAGTTTAGACACACAAGGTTCTCATGTTAAACGAAGAGAAATATCTCCATCTCTTTTCCGATATAGAACTGGTAGCCTGTAAAGTATACTCATTTTACTTTTATTATTTTCAGCATCAACTTCCGCGACCATAAACTCATTCTCATTTTTGTAAAACATTAGCCCCCGTTAACTCCGCATTCCAGTTTTTTTGTACTAATAAATCTGTTTAAAGAAGTTATCTTGTTAGCTTCCTTGACCTCTTCTAATTGTGGGCATGCAATTTAGTTAGGTCCTCAAGAGAACGTCTCTATTCCTTAATTGTTTCCTCTGTTTCTCTAGGTTGGCGGATTTCTCAGAGGAGGGGTGGGATCAAAGTTAATTTTCTCAGTCTCAACTTTGCTCGTTAGAGTTTTTATCTTGCATGGATATTAGCTTCTCATGAAATACTGTATATAATACCGAGATAAACTTTTCTACCAAAGTAACCAAGGTGAGGCTCACCCACATGAATTAAGTGAATACGTTTGTTTGAAAATATGGTTGGGGTCTAAAGTTCTCTCGGGTAATTTATAAATTTAGCTTTAATTACTTGGCATAGTCGTTTGTAAGGCCTGTTAATGTAAATCGCGTGTGATTTCAGACTTAATCTCTTTTAAATTATTTGGACAATTTCAATTATGTGCAACTTTATTTTGTTTCTCTTTGCGGTTTCAATTACGTCTCAAAAATACGATTAATAATCTCTTTTAGCAATGTTTCGAACCAATGTATATATATCATTCTCGCCTCAACTGCTACAATGTCTGTGATTGTACTCTGCAAAACTAGTTTATTGATTTACTGTATTATATATATATATATATATATATATATATATATATATATATATATATATATATATAATCCTTCTAGGTGAATAAATCATCTTAATTTCAAATGTAACTAAAGAGTTTCCTATTGTAAATTGCATTAAAAAAGGCCAACGCACTTCCCTTGCGTTCTATTGACTTGCATTATAAATACATAATATTCAAAGCGACCAAACAAAGAGCCCTTCCATCCCAGTTGCCTGTTTTCGACGCAGGGTAGGGAAAGAGAAAATTTGCTCGTTGGTTTCCTTTGCTCAAATTGGCTCGTTTTTACACTTTTTAAAATTTTTGATCGTGGGTAGTGCGGAAGACTTGCGTATGGGAAAAAACACCGTGTGTGAAATTATTTTTATTTGTGTTGATATCTTCAGGTGGCACATCTCGCCTAAAGTTTCGAAAATAGGGTTAAATATACCTAATTTACAAAAAATCGTTAGTAATTCTGCCTTTATTATTTTTGAACTGAGTAAGTTTTTTCTGGTTCTTTCTAACCCAAACATTGCTTTGTAGAAGTTCATCAATATTAAATAGTATCTTCAGCTGGCACAATTTAATTAAATTTTAACATTTTGATAAAATTACTTTACACATATGTCTCATATTTTGCATCCTATTCGCCTTCCTCTCGCATGAAATCATGATTCTCAGCAGCAGTCTAGATTATATTGTATATTAACTACTGTGTGAGCGTGACTAATGAATGTGGAGTGTGTGTATGGGGTGAGAAGTGGCATTGAAGCAGAAGGGAACTGGGAACACCGTTTGCTTACCATCATTTGTTGCGAGTGGTTGTGGAATTGAATGTCTTGTACTTCATTGAGACACCACTTATTCACAAGTCTCATCTGGCGAAGTAGGAGTTTTCCATAATGTCGCATAACACTCGACAATCAATGACCCGAGAGAAAACAATGTGACATATAATTTGTCAGTCAGGAGAATTAGCTACAACTATTCTTTTAACATTTGAAGCTATTCTACGGGCTTATCTTTCGCATCGAATTGAGATGAAAACAACACGCAAAGATTTACCACACAAAGTGATTATTGAACCTCTTATCTCTAGGATCTTTAATATCTGGCAAGCATCATCCATACCAATTGTTTCTATAAAACGGATATCAGATATGATAGGCAGCTTTCATGACCAATAAAAGAATTTGCTTAAAGTAAATATGAACAGAAAAAACTCCAATGTATTCAAGAGAAAACTACAGTCGTTCTAGGAGAAGTCAAAGGATTTGGAAGATCCTAGAGGCCCAAGATTAAGTAATGGTTATTGGCGGCTTGGATAAGGAAACAAATACAGCTAATATCAAGATAATTAGCAGACGTCTGGGCAGACCGCTCCATACTGACGAAAGAAACCACAAGTGGTATCAATTTGGAAACTGTTGAACTAGCATCTAGTAGTTCTTCAAGTACTGCAGGCACAGATGTTTCTGATTTTGAACAAGAGCTGCCGAATAGACTCAAGTTAAGTTCATCAAGAAAGAAAATAGTAAATAATTTGCCATCGCTAGGAGCTGTGTGAAACAGGACTGGTTTCTCAAACCGTTCAGCTGCTCTAATAGTAACTTCTGTTCTGCAAGATGCTGGAATTGTCAATGAAGAAGATCGAGAGTCAATAGTCGATCGTCACAAAATATCTAGACAAAGGTCTAAGTCTCAAAAAGCACAGAGATTCAAGGCAGAAATTTCCCCCTCAAGGCCTTTACCTTCATTGTTGAAATGACAAAACTCTCACTCAAGAAAATAAAAGTGCCAAAAGTTCACTGAACATTATTATTGATGAATATATTACCATGTTACAAGAATCAAGATCAGAATATCTTGGCCATGTGACTCCTACTACTGGTTCTGCTTTATATATAAATACTGCAATTACCAATTATTTCCAAAGTGAAGAGATTAATATGGATTTATTGAAAGCAATAGGATGTGATGGGACAGTTACCAACACTGGATCTAAATATGGCATTATTTCTGGTATGGAACATCATATTTGAAGACCTCTTCAATGGATCATTTCTCTTCTGCATGGAAAGGAGCTTCCTCTTCGTCACTTAGTAAATTTTTTGGATGGCAAGACATCTGGCTATGCAGGTTTCACTGGTAAAATCAGGAAGCGGCTGAGTGATTGTGAAAAGCTTCCTGTTGAAAATTAAACACCTGTTTATTCTGAATACTTTGATACTTTTCCTAATCTAAGTGATTTGAGCACCGACCAACAATATATGCTGGATATTTGCAAGGCTGTGTCTCAGAAAACTTTTAAAGACTCTCTAGAAAACAGAAGTCCAGGTAAGATGGCCCATTCCCGATGGGTAACAACAGTTAATAGGATCATGAGATTGTATATTGCAACAGAAAATCTATCAGATGAATTGCTTGAAATAGTTACTTTCATAATGCATGTCTACATCCCAATATGCTTCAAGATCAAATGTCAGCCAGCGATTAACCATGTAGCAAAACACATGCATGAGGAAATTGTTCGTATAAGAAGCTTAAATGTTCGCACTTAAGATATTGTGAAGCTAGTCACTCAAAGGAATGGTTACTTCTGTCATGCCGAAAGTGTTAACAATATTTATAGATGAAAGAAGTCACATCCGTGAACTAGGTTGGCGGCGCATACTTAAAACAAGAAAGAACAAGGATAAAGAAAATAAGGAGTTTTAAATTGCCACTAATCAAATTTGATGCTGAGAATTATTTTGAAATGATAGACCGGGATTCTAATATAACTGAGACTCTACTCACAATGGACATTTTAGAAAGCCATATAACAGAATTCATTAAATCAATAGAAGTATACCATGGCGTTCCAGATATCCCATGCCACACAGAAGCTGTAGAACGTCATATTAAACTTGTGACAGAAGTTGCTGGGAAGGTATGTCGGAAAGGTAGGCGTGATGGATACATAAGAACGACACTATTATCAAGAAAGAAGATGCCAGTTTTCGACAACAAAGAACAATTTAAAATCTAAACAACTCTAGTACTAAAGGTAGGGTGGTTGGAATGGAGCTAGGGTGGAACTTGTCTTACAGTCACCTTCTCGTGGTGAGTACTGGATTATTACTGTTGAATATTTTCATCATTAATAAACAAAGAGGTGTAAATAATTTATTGCATGGTAATTCAAACTGATACACACAGATGTAACATGGTCTAAAAATTATGAGATTAAATTTTATAAATTCGACAATTTTGCCATAATTGCAATATTTTGACCCATATGTTCCACCTATAGATATCATTTATTGTTTTTGAAATTTTGATTGAGTATATTTTAGGCCAAGGAGGACCAAATATAACTCACCCAGTTTAAAAATAATCAATACAATATTAGTGATGCTTTTTTGTATGATAAGTATTTTTTATCATATTTTCAAAACTTTTACCGAGATGTGCCACCTGAAGATATCAACTCAGATCAAAATAATTTTACACACGGTGTTTTCTCACCAATACACAAGTTTTCCGCACTACCCATCATCAAACATTTTAAAAAGTGTAAAAACGAGCCGCCCTAGCACACATGTTTAGCTGATCTTTGAGCCCACCGGTAATCTCGCCGAAGCAGGAGAGAAGGAAAAAGATTAAAATGATCTCTATTTTCTCTGCCTTAACCTAGACTTTGTAGGAAATTTCACTCACCAAGGAGGAAAATGCGCGAAGTTCCCTCAGATTGGATAAAACAGAACTCGCATTCAATGGCGCGGAAGTGAGAGGAGTTCGTAAAATTCGCATTAAAGAGACACAAACTCTTTCCTCAAAGGACACATTTTCAACTTTATCAAGACGCAGTGTATTGGCGATATTTCCATCCTAATTGCATCGTTCCGAGGATCCCAAGGCTAGCGAGACTCAAACAGCTTTGGTTTATACTTAATTTTCGTTCTTAAAATGCAGACTGAAGTAAAGTTATTTAATTTTAGAAAATTAAATTTAATTCATCCAAACAATATTGTTCTTACAAAAGACTGCCTCAGTTCTAACAAGTGAAGTGATTAAGCCATGCATGAGAATAATAAAACACTGTCAAAAAGTTTCTTACAACTTCGCTGGAGCAAAATATCTTTATCCAGAATTTCATTGTCTTATTCAATTATTCTAGTTTTAACATAATAAATCAATGTTATTCACGCTTTACTAATGATATAGCACCCAAAATAATTCCTTTTGCTTTAGCATGCACAGAGCAGAATAAAATTTCGCTCTAATTCACGCAATGATCTCGTTGGTTTGAAGTTAAATCAAACAAGGTAAGTAGACATTGAAGACCACAAATAAGTGTTAATTCAAGAGAACGCATTCATTTAAATTACGGCTTTTTCGTTAAAATAAGATTCTAAAATACATGTTTCTTTGTTTGTATTGGTTTGGTGTTTCAATTTATATCTTTTCTGGTTTCGCACCAATTCCTCGGAAAATTTAATTGAAGATTTTGTTTATATTTCGACGTTTAGCCTCTAAAATTGTAAGAAAGGTTTCGAAGATTTTATTAATTTATAAACTTAAGCCGTTTATTTTAACTTAGAATCTGTTTAATCCTAGATGATCTCCTCTATCTCAATGCTTATTTCCACTATCGCATGGAGAAGATTGAGTATAAATTCTTCTTTGCACATATACTATTACGGCCATAGTATTCACGCAATTGAAGATAAATCTGCTTGCTAAAATGATCCTGGTATTTAATAAATCAATATTTAATAGAAGGCATCGTGTTTGTAAAATATAGCTGCAATTTTTATATTTAATTAGCTAATTTAAATATTTCTACCACGGAATATTGTAATTGCCCGAATGAACAAAGCGCTTATTTAATTTATAAAACATTGACTATAAATGATTAAATAAACTACTACTTTCTCATTAAGTTCAGGTTATCTTTGTATAATACAATTTGATGATATGTATATATGTAAATTAATAAAGACATGACAACTGGCCACAATAGTTCACAAAGAAAAGTAAAATATCATTTGAGGGTTAAACAATATTGAGTGCTAAAGATTAATCGCACTTAGTCTAGTTTGGATGCAGAAATTAGTCATATGATACATAACCACCACATACATTATATGGACGCTCTATTCGTCCTTTTTCTAAATTTTCAAATCCTTTTGATGCCTCCCTTCCCTTCAGTGAACTTGCACAGGCCCAAGAAACTCAAATAGGAAAATTGCGCCCCACGTCATTGGGCAAATCTCCTTCCCGATCATAATTTGCACATTCCTAACGTTCTCCAAACTTGCCCGTATGTGTTCATCATAAACAACTAATAAATTGAAAGATATAATTAACTATCTGGTTAGTGGCATTTAAGGAGGGTTTTTATAAAAATAAATTGAGGATTCATTTAAAAATATACATACGAGTATGTATAATGTTAGCTAAGTCGAAAAATCAAGATGAAAGCTTAAATGGAATAAACTCCACTCATTGTGTTCATAGCTCAGCTCAAGGGCATTAAATAGTCCTCTGATATCATTATAATAAGTCAAGGTGTTTTAAAAAGTGAATAATTGCTGTAGATCTGCAGAACGCTTTCTAAAGGCTGGCTAGCCTACATCTATGTCATCCGTCGCACTGGTCTTTAAGAGAACACTCACTACTTCTGCTTTTAGCACTACATGGCTCCTAATATCAGACTAAAGTCTTCCTTCGGAAAGGATTCATAGACCCCAAGCTGGTACCACCCTTCAGCGGACGAAGACTCCTGAGATAGCAAAGCTAAACGGATTGTATTCACCTCATTTACCCCTTTAATATCAGTTTCCTCCCCATCGACATGCTTCCTTCGATAACTCAGCCGAGCTCCTGTCTATAATATGTAATCAAGGAAGAATCTGTGTTTAATCGTTGTTTACGTTTGCAAGTAACTCTCTTTTACTGCATGGGAACTTCCCTTTGTGAATGAAGTCTTGGAGGCCGTCGCTATTCACTCTTTTCCCGGCTGCCTTTGATCCGACTAAGGACACATTTCAATTAATACTTTTTGACATGTATTATTCCCTTGCCTTTGTTATTCTATTCTTCCCCGATTTTTTTTGAGCCCGTGAGAACACATTCATGTGGTGCTTAACGCCTTCTGATATTAGGACAAAAAACTCTTGCTTTTATTGTCGAACTCTCTAGTCTGGCTGTATAGGTCTACCTTATCACTGTTCTTCCCTTTGCTGAATTTTCCCTTATCGCTAAACTTGGTTTGGGCCTTTAGGTGATTACCTTGTAAACTGCTATTTATAAACCCATTTTTCCTATTTTCTTGACTCTTTTTTTCCGCTATTAAATATAAACCGACCTACTTATCAGCCTCGATTGGATTCTTAATGAATTAAAACGGGTTCCTTAACATCTGCACAATCCCCAGCACAATGGTCTGTCAATTCGAGGTACACCCGCTGTCTTGAATTTAAATCCGTGCGCTGCCAACTTTCCCCAGGAATCCGTATGCCAATTATATATTTCTGCCTTCCGTTCAAAAGCCTTAAATAATCTTTCTGGATTGCCTTATAAAAGCATTACCTAACTAGAAAGGTCGCTAGAAGCCCCTAAACGCACCTGACTCACCAGGCTACGATGTCTGTGTCTGCATTTACAGCTCTAATTCATTAACAGTATCTTGAGTCTCAATCTTTCGCTTGCTGCCTTATCTCTACAAATTTGAAAATCTTCTTCAGAATTTGGATCCGCCCGGCTCATTTGGTTCTCAAAACTGCTGTCTGTACTATCCTTGGTAGTTTCCATTATCCCAAAGCCAAAGTCTCGCGATTAATCTCCTTCTAATATATCAATATGCCACGATTTAGCGGAGGAAATATGCACTATTTCAGAAAACTCCACTATATCCCATCAAACGGTGTTCAATACTTTCATATTATCGTTATCCCCAAATTCCATGAGCAAAGACATCGGAAAATCAAAGTAACAAACTTACCAAAAAATTAAACTAGGAAATTTAAATAGAGAAATATTTTCACATCAACAAAGTTTTTTATTTGCTCTAAACACCATCCAAGCCGCTTTGCTTTCTCTTCGTATTGAAAATAAAAACAAAACCAAATTTTCCCCTATGGGTTTGCAAATAAAGTGTTTGTAAAAGAAAATGAGCTAATATCTCCGTTAATCCAAGACAGGAGCTCATGTGATAATATGATGGTTCTATAGGGGCTCAGAAGCAGCTCGCAGTATACTCACAAAAAGAACATTTTATTATAGCCTATTATGTGTTCAGTTTAATTCAAGGGGATCCATGACACTGCCCCTAAAGATGCAACGCAGAAGACACTAAAAGACACTACCCGAACAGTGGCCTGAGCTCGGGAATTACTTAAATCCGATTGCAAAAATGCAAATAGAAACTGAATAGGGAACTGAATCGGGAGATGCTGAACCAGATGATTTCTTCCATGAAGGTAGTTATCAAGGAACTTCTGCACTATACTCAGAACCTCCTCTTTGGCTCTCTCTCGTCATACCACTGTCAACTGGCATGAAAGATACTACCCCAATCTGTGGGTGGTTAAAGCGTTCGCGACCACGTGTCTAATTCCTTTCATTCTGTTTTTCATCAAAGCCTCGGGTGAGTCTAGCCCAGCCAGATATTACAAAAGTATAATTCAAGGCTATAGACATAAACCCATATGGCCTCATGCCTGAACCGTTCAAAATAATATATATATATATATATATATATATGTAATTAAGTAAAAGGCCATGTTATATGCAGGATCTATTGAAGTCCACAGCTGTGGTAGCGTTATTAATTTTAACTTGTATTTTCTTAATATATCTTACAAGTTTTTTAACCAGATCTACGGGCTACGGGGTACCAACCCACAAGACGCGGCTATGTGCCCATGCACAACCTTCTACTAATCTTCAGCCATAAGAAAAATGTAATCTTTGCTGGAGATCTGAATGCAAGGTGTGCAGCGGTGGGGTATACCTCCTACATCAATACAGGCCGAAACATCGAAGTATTAATTGACAGACAATACTTGACAAGAATTGGACCAGAATTCCCGACATACTTTACGGGAAAAGCAGCAAAGAAACCTGATATTGTCTTATCCATTATCAGGTTTCCATACAACTACTACATTGAACCGGGCCCTATCATTCCGAGTGACCACCAGGCTATTAAAATTACAGTTGAAGTAAACCCCATTCAAATTGCAATCCCAGTACGCAAAAGCTATAAGCATGCAAACTGGGAAAGCTACAGAAATTACCTTCTAAATTATATCCCAGACTCTTTATTCGATGACAATTTAGAAGAGATAGATAAAGAGCTGGATAGAATCACCTACTTCTTAATTAAAGCAGATGAAAATAGTATTCCACCATTTTTGCCAAATGGAAAGCAAGCAACTAGTGCAAATTGACAGATGATAACACAGAGTCATTATGGCTAAATGTAAAGGAAGGTAAAAACAAGCTTGTCTTAGGATTATTATACAGACCACCAAATCTTAGTAAGGAAGCTTCAAATCTTCTGTGGCAGGAGATTAAACGGGCATGTAGAAGTAAGCATGTGTGTATAATGGGCGATTTTAATTACAGAAATATAGACTGGGAAGCTCTTGTGGGTGATCAGGAGGCTGAGGAATTTTTGAATGTTGTCCAAGATAATTTTCTGAGGCAGATTATTAACGAACCCACTAGAGGTAATAATATACTGGATTTAGTTCTGACAAATAGGGAAGAAGTTATTAAGGATACTGAGATTGGAGGAAATTTGGGTAATAGTGACCATTGTGAAATTAGATTCAAGATGAAATGGAATGGTATTGATAGTAGCATGAACAATGTTAAAATTCCTGACTTTAGAAGAGCAAATTATAATGGGCTCAGGACTTACCTGGAGGCAGTTGTACAGAAACCAGGCAATGAAATCAATTCAGGAATAGATTCAATGATATCAGTTAGTGGAGACAATAATCACCAGGAGGAAGAGATTACAATTGAAGAGGAGTATGAAAGAATAATTGAGCAATTAATTACAGGTCAGATGATTAACATTCCATATAAGGAGATTAGGACTAAAAATAATGACCCAAAATGGATGACAGATAAAATTAAGCATTATATTGGCATTAAAAAGGGCATTTATAGGAAAATAAAAAATGGGGAGGATCACTTAAGGCAGAGATATAATGAACTAGCAAGAGATGTTAAAAAGTTAGTTAGAGTAGCAAGGAGAAATTATGAAATTAAAGTGGCAAATAGGGCAAAGGAAGATCCTAAAAGTTTTTATCAATTATACAAAACTAAGGTTAGAGATAAAATAGGCCCACTTATAGATTCCAATGGAGAATTAGTGAGTGATAGGGACTCAATGGCTGGAATGCTAAATGACTTTTTTCTCTCAGTATTTACACAGGAGGATACTCTAAATATACCTGAGGTGTCAATGATCTTTCGGGGTAATGATGAAGAGAAATTAAAGGATATATTGATCACAAAGGAGATAGTGACAAAGGAAATTGATAAAATCAAAAGTAGTAAAGCACCCGGTCCTGATGAGGTCTTTCCTAGAATTTTGAAAGAATGTAAGGATGTGTTAAGTGAGCCCCTAGCATGCATCTTTAGAAAATCATTGGAGAGTGGCATTGTGCCAGTGGCATGGAAGAAAGCCAATGTGATACCTATATTTAAGAAAGGGGATAAAACAAATATGTCTAATTACAGACCAGTAAGTTTGACATCAGTGGTAGGGAAAATGATGGAATCTATTATAGCAAGGAATATTAGAGATCACTTGGATAAGCATAAGTTGATAAAAGAATCACAGCATGGCTTTAGTAAGGGTAAATCCTGTCTGACTAATTTGCTGTCTTTTTATAGTAAAGTGTATGAAGCAGCAGATAATGATGAAAACTATGATATTTTATACTTGGACTTTAGTAAGGCTTTTGATCGAGTGCCACACTTACGACTTCTGAGCAAAGTTAAAGCACACGGGATCGATGGCAGTATATTTAGGTGGATTCAGTCATGGCTTGGTGACAGACAGCAAAGAGTTAGTATAGATGGAGTTAAATCTGAGTGGGGGTGTGTTAGCAGTGGAGTTCCTCAAGGATCTGTTTTGGGTCCCTTGCTATTCTTAATTTATATTAATGATCTTGACATAGGTATAAGTAGTGACCTGAGTAAATTTGCTGATGATACTAAGCTAGGTAGGGCCATTAGGGCTGATTCTGATGGTGTTGTAATGCAGGAGGAATTGACCATTCTGTCCAATTGGGCCGAGAAATGGCAAATGAAGTTTAACATAGACAAATGTAGTGTACTTAGTATAGGTAGAAATAATCCATTGAATAGTTATAAATTAAATGGCAGAATTTTAGGGAGGACTGATTGTGAGAGAGACTTGGGTATTTTGGTAAGTTCAGACCTTCGTCCTAGAAAGCAATGTCTAAATGCTAAGAATAAAGCTAATAGGATATTGGGATTCATTAGGAGGAGTGTAAGCAATAAGAGTGCTGAAGTCATTCTAAAACTGTATCTGGCGCTAGTTAGGCCTCATCTAGACTATGCAGTACAATTTTGGTCACCATATTATAGGAAGGATATTGATTTGCTTGAGTCTGTGCAGAGAAGGATGACAAAGATGATTGGTGGGCTAAGGAACTTACCCTATGGTGAAAGGCTCAGAAAACTAAATCTACATACATTGGAAAGAAGAAGAGTCAGAGGGGAATTGATTAAAGTCTTCAAATGGGTAAAAGGATATAATAAAGGGGATCTGGGTAAGGTTCTTATACTTAGTGAACATGACAGGACACGTAGCAATGGGTTTAAGCTTGATAAGTATAGGTTTAGGAAGGAGATTGGGAGGAATTGGTTTACAAATCGTGTGGTAGATGAATGGAATAGGCTCACTAGGCATGTGATAGAAGCCTCCTCTCTGGGTAGTTTTAAGAATAGATTAGATAAATATATGGATGAAGCTGCTAGATGGGACTGACTTTTTTTATGTACATATGTATATATTTTTCTAAGGAGTGGGAAGATTATATTTTGCGGTTGCATGAATGGACATAATCCTCTGGATGCATTTTATGTATATTGTAGATTAGATCTGACGAACTCCTGTTAAGGGTGACAATGTTGATGACTTTTCTCTGGTAAGAAATCTTTTGTGTGTTGAATGGAACAGGAGCTGCCAAGTGTAGGCCATGAATGGTCTTTTGCAGTCTCCTTCTTTTCTTATGTTCTTATGTTCTTAAATGACAAGGCAGAGTTACTCTATCGAGCTCTTGAAGACAAGCAGTCAGTTGAAGAAGTTCCTCTCCCTGACACTTGACATCCTGATCCTCGTTTGACTGGGTTTGCTTTTCGTGCAAGTGATGTTAAAAAGATACTTGACACTCTTGGCAGCTGGGGCGGAGTCGATCTCGAAAACTTTTTCCCTTTATTTTTTAAAAGATGTCTACTGATTTAACACTTAAGTTAAGTAGATTATATAGATTTCTTATTCAGAAGAAGCACCTTTCCTGATAATCGTAAATTGAGCAATGTTGTGCCTATTCCTAATGGCATGTTATCTGCCGATTGTAGTCAATACAGGCCTATTTCGATACTTTCTGTGCTCTCTAAGGTTGCTAAGAAGCTGATATCTAGGCCGTTGTATAGATAGCTGTAGTCGAATGGCTTACTGGCTAGAAGTCAGTATGCATATAGGAGGCAGTTGGGTACTTGAGATGCCCTTTTAGATTTGACTTGTAGTATGCAAGATAATCTTGACAAGAGTTTTGAATCTAGATTAGTTCAGATTGATTTTAATGCTGCTTTTGATCGTGTTAAAAAATAAATTACTTGTTTTTAAACTACAAAACCTTGGAATAGGTGGCTACATCCTAGGACTACTTAACGTCTTTTTAATAGATCGCCAGCAACGTGTTGTCGGAGATGGAGTTTTTAGTGAAACTAGACGTGTTGTGTCTGGATTTCCACAAGGCAGTGTTCTTTGGCCCTTGTTGTTTTTAGTATACACAAGTGATTTGGTACAAGGTCTTGAAAACAAGGTTGTTCCTAATGCAGATGATACTACATTTTTTGGTGTAGTCAGGTCTCCAGCAATGAGAAACCAAGTTGCCATGAGTGTAAATTGTGATTTAGAAAAAAATAGGAAATGGTGTGATCGTTAGGGTCACTAAGACCCTCTTGGTTAGTAGATCTCGTGCCAATGAGCCGTCTCATCCTCCACTCTGTGTTGGAGATACATTTCCTTGGCATTACCTATGATTCTCACCTGACTTTTGAGAAGAATCTTTTAAATGTATCTGCAAATGCTGCCAGAAAACTTGGTATTGTACGTAAGGCTTTATATATCCATAAGAATGTAGATATCAATGCCATTTGTTTCAGGTCCTTTGTTCTCCCTCTTCTTGAGTATTGTTCTCCAGTTTGGATATCTGCATCTGCCAGAGATCTGTCTCTCTTAGATAAGGGGTTGCTCGTGGAGGCAGGTTCCTTTTTACTAATGGGGCTAGCTATGACTTGGATCATCGATGGATGATTTCATGTTTGTCGATATTCCATAAATACTACTTCAGTAGGGAGGTGCCACTATCCTTTTTAATTCCTGAGTCCCTGCCTCTTGCTAGAGCGACAAAGTTTGCGGATGGAAAACATCCACAGGCACTATGCATTTCCCGGTGCCGCACTTCTCAGTTTAAGCGTTCTTTTTGCCAAGTACGGTAAAGCAGTGGAATTATCTTCCTGCTAAGGGTTATGCAGGAAGATCTTTATATCTTCAAACGAGGTTGCAATATTAGATTAAGGGTGGATGCTACTTCCTCAAAGATTTAATTTGGATTTGATTTTAATAATTTTAAACTTTTTTATTTATTTATTTACATATTTCAATTTCTTTTTTCTAGCATTCATTCTTTCTTACTTGACATATGAACACTGTGTTCTGTGGGAGCTTGATTTAAAGTTTATGGCCATTAGGCTTTTCCCACAAAAATTTGTGTTCATTATCTCAAATAATAATAATAATGATTATGAGCGAGATCATACGTATTCATGTAAAACATAAGGCCTTACCAAGGCGACCCTTATCTATTCAAAGCTTGACTGACTACAGTTTCAAGACTACAATGAAAACCTCTTTGGGGCAATTAGGAAGATGTGAGGAAGAATAACGTGACTCTCACTGCTGACCGCGCCCATAATCATCTAAGATGCTGAAAATTTGATGTGCATCACCTTAACCACTTTGTACTAATTCTCATCCTAGTCATACTGTCATTTCACTTGGAAACTAGGACCCTTGATCATTCAAACATATTTACAATCTCCTTAACGTTTCGGGCGCGAATAGTCACAAGTATGGCGCACCTTTATTCCATTTCAGCTTTTTACTCAAATGAAACCGCCTATATTGTTATTTGCATGAAAGGTGAACTCTTATTGTGGGTGTTAAAGATCAGGTAAACTACATTTGGGCTGTTATTAGCCATCAGACACACTTTCAAATTTGTGACGATTTTTGTGAAACGTACCTTAGAAAAATTCAGGTAGATGAATCGTTGTAGACAAATTGTTTTATATGAAAAGACTTCTCGATGAATTGATGTAGACGAATTCAGCAGATCATCAAGATAGATAACCTGGACCCTAACGATCCAGCAACTAGCACACAATCTCGGACATCCCTTCCCTTTATAAAATCTATAAAACTCTTGGTCAGCGAGGGTTCTAGACCGCATGTCTCCAAGGAAAGACGCATAACTGAATCAGCTATTTTACATTAACTTATCGTCTTTATCTTTCAGGTTGAAAGCCTTTAGGGAATCCCGTGGTCACCTCTTGATGCCTCTTAGTTCAGAGGAACAAGATTAGGAACGAGAAAATAGAAATATTTTGGGACAAGTATCGTTGCAATCTTAGAAAGTTGAATTCTTGATGCATTAAATCTAGTAGGAATAAAATCGTAAAGCTCTTTGTATAAGCTATACAAAATATTCATCTTAAATTATCGCCTACAAAAGTTAATGAAATTTATAACTAATCCAGAATAAGATCCCTTTCTAAAAGGGACGTGCAAAAACCACTAGGTATTTTCCCCTATCGATAGTGAATTTAATATTAAGATGAAGAGTATTTAAAATTCAGACGAAACTTGAGGGAAATTTAAGGTCGATTAAACTCCTATAAAATGCGGTCTACAAAAAAAGAGTGGCACTCCTCTAAAACCCTATTTTCAAGAGGTACATATAATAAAGGCTTTAGCTAGCGTTGTGCCAAAATGGCTCCTCCACTTAAACCCATCAAGTTATGACTTAAAATATAGTTTCCTTCGAGGTAACGAGTAGCATCTGTGTAAATTGTTGGCAGGAATCCATGAAACATCACAGATCGAGAAGGGAAAGCTGTGTCTAAAATAATAATAAGGACATCATCATGGTGAACACTTGTAAAAGGTCGTGTAACGTCATATCTTACTCGTACCATATACTCTACCCATCGAGACCTAGCTGGAGAGTGGAAAATTCATAGCTAGTTTTACTGTGTTCTGATAATATGTAAGCTGTGACAGAAAAGGAAAATGATATGACAAGGTTGAATATGGCTAGTTCAAAACCAGTCAAATTCAGTCTTAAAGTTTTTCTTACCTTATGTATCTTTGGTAAATCCATAAAGCTGCCTCGAGGCAAAACCATATCCAAACAATTTTCACTAAAGTTCCTCGGTTAGAGGGTTTGCATTTTTCAAACTGAGGAGAAAACGATTACTTTGGTTTCCAACTTACGAAAAAGAATAAGAACAGGTCCAGAAGACTTACGACATTTGAGGAATCCTAAAGAATAAATATTATTAATTTTATTAATGTAATCTGCTTTGTTCCTAAGGAAAATTCCATTGCCATTATCAAGTACACATATTTCCATTTCTCTACTTAGCGATACAAGAGTTGGATTGTCCTCAGATTTAAGAAATAAAGAGCAGAATTTTATTTTTCGAGAAAGAGACAAGAATTTGAGAGATTGTGTGGAAATTTCTGCGTAAAAAGCCGTTGTTGACATCTTACATAAAGTATTCCATATATTTAAAAAAACACATAATAAGGCTTAAAATTAGTCAAGCTTAAAATTTAATCTTAAAATGATTTCAAAGAATTCTCAGGTAGTTAATTCATTGTTAAGGATGTTATGAATGACTTGATCAGGGGACATAAAAACAGAATGAGACTTTCTAGTATGAATGACTCTGAACGTAATATACCGAGCTACACTGCGTTTAGAGAAGGCAGCGAAGATATTTTCCAACGGATAAAACTTTCCATATACAAATTCCTTTTAATCGCGTGCACGCGACTCTATAAGTTACTATAATGGTTCGTAGGTAGTTCGGTCGGATGGTAACCATTATACTTTTCGATGTGTTTTTTGGCAATAACATCGTAATTATTCGGCTGATTCTAACCAAAGTTGAAAACCTTTTGTCGTTTTAGATTCTCTTATGAATTAAATAATTCCCAAGGGCCTGCCATGGTTAGTCCGGGAATTATTGAAAGTTTGGAAGATCTTAAGGTCATAAGTCAGAATAATTAAGAGTACGGGACTTAGGTCTGCTGACCTTGTTAATGAGCACTATAACAGAAAGATTTTCAACCTTGGATATTTTATTCAGGATTATATTGCTTAGAAAATAGCATAGAGAAGGCTTCTAAAATTCCTAGTCATAAAGAGACTCCGCTGAGAGGCCAAACAAAATGTCATTTGGACAGACTCCGACATTCCTACATAGCTACAGAAACTCTGCAACAAGTGAGCACTTGAGAAGCTTCTGAGAAGTGTTTTCAACCTAAAAAAAATGTAATCTTTGAGGTTTATTTCGAACATTTTAACAAGCAATGCTGTTCAATAGTCTAGTATCTGATTCGAGTCGCCAAAACAATCTCAGTGCAATTGAAAGAATAGTATTCGAACGACAAAATCCACCTGAGTACTTTGAAGTAAGACCGATTCAGGTCATAAGAGATTTCAAAATTGGAAAATCTTCGTTTCTTTACTAAAAGACTTCCTCGAAATCGCAGGCTAAGGAACTACAAGGAATTTGTAAACGAATTTGTATACACGTATTGGAGCATGAACAGCCCGATGGCCTAGAAAACTGCTCGTACTACCGTCCCTCCGAGATGATTTAAAAACATGTGAGATTACACAGAAGAACAGGGTGATCAATTCCCCAGGATGACAATTCTTTCTCAAAACTCTACAAAGTATATTATCATGAAAGTTTATTAGGGGACTATATCCAAAAACTTTGGGTTTAACTAACTGAAATATTACATAAATCTCGTAGAGAAACTTCTTTTATATCACTATAACGCTAGTAACAATACTGTCTGTGTATTAACATATTATAGATAATACATAATTATACTCTAATCTTTTCCTTTTTTAATTTTCATTTCTAAGGACGGGGCCTTGTGAATTATTTTTTTATCCTTGATTCAACATAATAATTGTATTAACATCAATTAAAATTGTACTTAACAAGATTCATTTGATTAAAAAGTAAATAGTGTGAAAAATTCTCAATAAAAAGCACATATGAGCATGAACTCATGAACTCAGAACTAAAGTCTGCATTTTAAAACTGCACATTATTACATATATATCCCCTAAGAATCCTAAAGTAATAGTTATACCTCATGGAAAGGTTTATCGTTACACGGTGTAGCTATTGCCCATAAATCAAAAACCTTAATTTCGTATGGTGAGTACAAGGTTAAATATACTAAACTACAGTTATTAAAACATAACATTAATATTTGTTAAAAGTTGCCTATTAATACCAAATATTCCAAATGGTCTGAAATGAATGCTGAATAATTTGAGTTCTGCCAAAATAAAGTTTAGATGCAAACGAGAACTTATATAACTGTCTTTGGCCCTCAATTAACTGCATTTAGAACATTCATCGAACTTTCTAGAGTTGAAAGTTAGTCTTCAAAACTTTTCAAAGGGAGAAGCTTAAAAATCTTCTAAAGTATTTAAGATATGATGAGTACAGAAAATCAAAAGGAAAAAGGCGTAATTGAATGAAAATATATTTCATTATGAAAAGAATAAAGCGCCCCATAAGAAAAAAAATCATTCCATAAAAATAAATTTAAAGGCAAACTTCTCCTGCATTACATCTTTGATTTTAATTTCATAGGTAGAGGAGGAAGGAAACAACGTAGATAATCATAGTAGCAACTTTTCAAGAGTACTTCTAAAAGTAAGTGTCAAGGTGAGGGGAATAAAAAGGTTCGCAGATGATATATGGCTAAATTACATAAAAAGAGAAGATCTTAGATACATTCAAAATAGCAAAGGCGTGTAATGGTCCTATTCATTTCCTCGTGTCGCATCTAAGTCCAGTCTCCTCCAAGTCAATTCACTGTTCCTGACATAACCATCTCTTGTCAGGTATACCTTAAATCTAGAGTCAATTGGGACAATGTATGCATGAAAGGTGACTGTATTCAGTGGAATGCTATTTTTAATTCTAGTGAGCCAGTATTAGCTCTGAATACCGGTCTTCTCAATATTCTACATAGAAGGCTTCCATCCAAAATGATTAAATCGCATGTCAAAGATAAAGCTTGGTTTGACGATGATTGCAAGTGTGACTTTGATGACAAACAGGCTGCTTACCACTTGTGGAGACACAATCGAAGCCAGTTGCTTTGGGATAATTATGTTGCTCTTAGAGCTGAGGCTCAGAGAATTTATAATGCTGTTTAAGCTGCTGATAATTCTCATTTACAGGATGTTCTTGCTGGAGCTACTCAGCCACTCAAATGGTGGGGATGCCTTAAGTCTTCATTGTTTGGTGCGGACTCCGGTATTCCTTCACTACATGAACCTGATGGCTCCATGTCTTTTGAGCCCTTAAAAAAAAGCTAATTTGCTCTTCAATACGTTTATAAACAAACAAAGAGATCAGGAGTTGTGCTTCCCTTGACTTGTTTCCCCTTTATTCAGTTAAAATCAGTTGCCTCTAAATAAACTGAGCTTACAAAGTATCTTCTTGATCTAGATACTTATGGTGGGACGGACCCGGATTGCTTTTTCCCCCTTTTCCCCTCTTGTTTTTAGCTTGCTTCTGAAGACAGGTTCTTTTCCTTCTTGTTGGCGTAAAGCCAACATTACTCACATACTAAAGGGAGCATCGGCTTAAACTTTATCATCTGAATACCGTCATATCTCAATCACACCTAACCTATCTTATCTAAGATCTTTGATAGGCTCCTTGCTAAACGATTGACCCTGTATTGTGACAAAATCGGTGTGAGACCTGTTTCACAATTTGGGTTCCGCAAGAGTTTGGGAACTTGCGATGCACTCCTAACACACCCATAACCTTCAGTCTTCTTTGTTCCGTGGGAATGAGTCGCGTGTTGTAGCTTTTGATTTCAGCTCAGCCTTCGACATTGTCAATTATAAGGCTCTAATTTATAAACTGCAAATTTATAGTATTGGTGGAAGCCTTCTTAATATTTTTGAGAATTTATAAACAAATAGATTACAGCATGTTTTTGTTGATGGGATCTATTCTGCTTCTGTGCCTGTGGTCTCAGACGTTCCACAAGGAAGCGTTCTTGGTCCCTTTTTTATAATTTTTACCTCTGACTTGGGCATTAACCTTGAAAATAAACTGATATCGTATGCCGATGAAATAACTTTGTACTCCTTAATTCTGTCTCCATGTAACAGAGAAATTTCAGGATCTCTAAATAAGGATTTAGCCAAGATTACCTCTTCGTGTCAACTTTGAGGCATGAAGCCTAATGCTAATAAGACGCATTCTATTACCATTAGTAGATCACATACACTGGATCCAATTCATCGCAGTTTGTACATATCAGGTGAACTAATTGAGGAAGTAGATGATTTACAGCTTCTTGGAGTAATGCTTGACTCGAAGCTAACTATTGAGAATCACATTCGTTTTTTGTCCTCCTCAATTTCACAGAAAATTGGATTACTTCGTAAGTGTTACAGAACCTTTGCTTGTGAGTCTACAGTTATTAAGTCTTTTTATGCCTTCATTCTGTTTCATTTTGAGTATTGTGCTCCTGTTTGGATGTCTGCTGCTAATTGCCATCTCAAGGTATTGGACAGAGCGTTGAACTCAATTAAGTTTATATCATCAGCTTTGTCCATTGATTTGGATCATCGGCGTCTGGTTGGTGCCCTTAGTATTTTTTTCAAGGTATTTAATAATATTCAGCTTCCGTTGCAAGCAGCTCTGCCTGATTCTTTTAATCCAGTTGGCGTGCCAATATTTGCTCTTAATTTTAATGACTTGACTATGAATTATATGAATGTTAGTACGACACAGTTTTAGCGGTGTTTTATACCATCGTTAATTAAAACGTCGAATGCTTTAGCCAGCAAGATTGTACACTCAAGGGATATTTTTCATTTTAGTCCCGTATAAAGACATTCTTGAAACAGTAACTTTTTCTCATCTCCTAATATTTCTTATTTATCTTGGTTTACTATTAGCCCTTCGCTTTTTTCATGGCTGCCTTCAGTACTATTTTGGTATTTTGTGTGGAATCAATTTAGAAGCTGTTTTGCACCCTACAGGAAGGCTTTGATAGCTCTCAGAATAAAAATAATAATAATAAATTTAAGACGGTGAGGGTACATTCCGTGTATCTATTAATAAATTTAAGCCCTGCTCATGCAGGAGGTCCTAACTATAGTGATGAAACTCTTCGCAAAAAGATCCCTGATAATTCGTTGCCTTCCCATTACTTGGAGTGTAATATGAAATTTTCTAATAATGTTATTGATACCACTCGCCTAGAGCCTTGCCATTAAGCAAGTCGCATGTTGTACTCCACTAATAGCACTATGTTTTCACGTAAAGCAAGTCTACATAACAAACCTTGACTTTCTTCTTTGTCTCCAACTCAATCAAGACAAAATCATCTTTCCAAGGTGATTTTTCAACAAACTGGCTCACGACTGTAGGGCTTTCAAATTCATAAGAGAATTCTTCATTATCTGAAGAAAAAAAACATATATTACATTTCGGAACATTTATTTATTAGTGCATAGGCTAGTATAAATATAGACGCTCAGTGCAATAGCATTTACTTTTATATATATTTGATGAAAAGCATACATTTTTTAATTTTATTAGTATGAGGATGATCCTGACACAACTGGACGAATCCTCCTTCATCCACATTTTTCAGAAAAATTATCAATAACTCATTTCCAAAGTATATCCTGCATGCGATATATTTCATATAAATTGCTGAATTGATAACAAAAGAATGAGAAAAAAATTCATTAATTATGATAAAAATGAAGGAGCTACACCTTACACAAGATCCACCAAAAGTTACATCGTAAATGCTAAGAGAAATGAAATTCTCACTTGCAGAAAACTTTGCCACAACACATTTGTCAAAGTCTGAGAATCGACTGATATGATGATTTCCACTTTTTAAAAGCAAGAGTCAACGCTTGAGTCATATTTATTATTAAGTGATTGGAGCTGTCTGAATCCTTCCACCATATGGACCCTCCCGGTTCTTCCCTATATACATATATACATACATATATATATATATATATATATATATATATATATATATATATATATATATATATAGAGAGAGAGAGAGAGAGAGAGAGAGAGAAAGAGAGAGAGATTTCTCTATAATAAAATCTGGTGATCAGGTGTGTCATGGTCTTTAAAAGGTCTTTGGAGATATTTTTTAAACGCAACCCTTTAACTTTATTGTAATTTTTAGAGCTGAGTACCGTTTAAGTTGCAAAGACAAAACAAAACAGGAAACAACCATGCCATATTTATTTATCGCTTTGTGTTTGTATCTGTGTTTGGACCGAGTACATTTAATAGGAAAATTTTGTCAGAAGGCAGAGCTTCTCCCTGGTTCACTTTAATCCTCGAAGAAATAGTAGAGTCTGAACCCTTCACATCTCACCAAGACTTCATTATTATTATTTTTTTGTTTAATCATATATTATATTAGTGTGAGTATTTGCACAGCAAAGCTTCCGCGTTTAAACAAGCATATTCTTCTGTGTGTCAGTAATTTGTGAGCCAGGCTTCCTCTTCCCGTGCCGACGGTCCATTAAACCCTTTCTTTCGGACAAAATGTAGTCTTTCGAGAGATTTAAACTCCAAGGAGAGCCCCCCGGTTCAAGTGTCAAAGATATTGTCACCTATGTACAGGAAGAAGAGAGAAAAGAGAGGGCTGAACAAAAAGAGATTAGGAATTAGCTGAACAAAATGAGATTAGAGAATTAGCTGAACAAAAAGAGATTAGAGATAGAGAGAGCGAAGAGCGCGAGAGAATTCGCCAATATGAATTAAAATTACATCGTGATCGGTTCGAAACCCTTTCAGTAAATTATCGTGTAGAAGCCCTTCAATACGCCTCCGTTAAACTTCCCACGCTCAAAGAAGGAGAGGACTTCGGATCTTTTCTCACTCACTTCGACAAATCTTTGAAGTAAATCATTGGAACATCGAGACGGGCGGTGTGGCTAAGCTTCTTCCCCTCCTTAGATCGCAGCTCTGAGACCTATGTGTATCACTTTCCTCGAAAGCTACAATGGAGAATTCCACCCTCAAATCTGAACTTCTCGCGGCGTATAATTTGACGCCTGACTTCTACCACGCCAAATTTTGCCACGCCAGAATCCAAACAAATATGACCTTCCGTCATTTTGGATATACTCTTTCTCGTAATTTCAACTTTTGAAAGTCCCCCACAATTATGAGTCCCTAGTAAATTTTGTTCTAAGGGATCAGTTGCTGGGGCAAGTCACAACTTATAACTGAATCAAAATAAAAAGCCTCCCCATTCATCCCCCAAGAATAAAATTAATAACTCGCGGTTCCCTCTAAGAACTTCCCAAAATTCGCCAAATTAAGGGCTCCTTTAAGCCCAGAAGTTTCCCTCAATCGGAACCTCGTGATGTCAAGCCCCTCATATCTAATCCCCTAGCGTCAACTTTTCCCTGATAGCCAATCGTATGTTTTGCGTGCGGTGTCGAAGGCCACGCGCGCCCAAATTGCCTCCAAAATTCCCAACTCTATGATAATCCCATTCACCAAGTCCACCAGGTGAATGCTGCGTCGCTCCCCATCCATTGCGACCAGAAACCCCAGCTCTAGTCTCGTCTCCTAGTGACCCAGGGGACCATGTTAATTTCCTTTTCGACAATAGTTCTCTAGGAAGTTTGAAATTTGAAAACGGAAGCCTTAATGGGTGCCGAGTCTCCACCCTCATCCGCGATACCGGGTATACCTATATCGCGGTATCAAATGAACTTCTTCTTTCGGTGGCTCCCGACCACAAAACGTTTGCGGTAGTCCATGACTACCTGGGACGCGCAAACCGCTTCCCCATTGTGAACTGTACCTGGGGTATCAGTATTTTTCCGGATTGGCTGAACTCGTGTCAGCCCCTATCAAATTCTGCTCCGTTTTGCTACGACAGTGCCCCGCAGTCTCATCTAACCCTATGGCTCAGCCAGTTATCACGAGAGCTCAGGCAGAGAAGGAATTCCAGACGCCTGCTGCCCTTGAAACTCCATTAGATTCAGATTTCAGCGCATTATGAGCGAAGAATTCGCTCAAAGACTAAAGGAGTGCCCAAATCTCCTTCCCTTGTTGGAAAAATCTCGAAGCCTCGAGCATGATTCGGTCCGAGGTAAAAAGACAGCCTCTTATATCGTGAAAGAAGGCTTGCTATATCGCGCTTGCTCGGATGACGTCAACCCTGAGACTCATGCCCTCTGTGTTCCCAGTTCGCATGTCCCCTGTTTCAAAAAATTGCTCACGATAGTGTGTTTTCTGGCCACTTGAGCCACAATAATGCTGGTCAGAGAATTTTCTGGTATTTCTATTGGCCTGGTGCTGCAGTTGATATTTCCGCATACTGCCAATCCTGTAACATCTGCCAGAAAACCACGGCAAAAGAGCGTGTTAAACCGGTTCCCCTTCAGAAGGGACTAATCATATCAGAACCCTTTTCCCGAGGTGTCATAAACTTTGTCGGCCACATTTTTCACCCTTCCAGCGAAGGGCATAGATTTATCCTTACCCTCGTGGACTGTGCTACGTGTTTACCCGAAGCTTTACCTTTAAAGAGAATCGACAGTGTTACGTGTGCCGAAGCCTTAATTTCAATCTTCTCTAGGGTAGGCATATCAAAGGAAGTATTGTCCGAACAAGGCCGGCAATTTACTTTTGAATTAATAGGAATATATCGGAAAACTCTTAATGATAAAACCGCTCGTTACCACCCTTTATCACTCATGCGAAAATGGAGTTTGTGAGAAATTTAATGCGACCTTAAGGTCAATATTAAAGGAGCTGTGTGCTAAACAGCACTGTGAGTGCCAGCGCTTCTTGCCCGTGGCACTATTTGAATTTAGGGAGATTCCACATCCTACAATTGGATTTCCTCCTTTCCAATTAATCTACGGACGTAAACTGCGACGTCCCATTAGCATCCTCAAGGAGTTATTCTCTAACGCCAAGTTAGACAGAGAAATTCAATCTTCCTACTCGTATGTTTTGAACTTCGACGAAGATTAGAAAAATGTCCGGTATTGCATAACAAAATGCCGATGTTAACTTAGAAAAATATCGGACGTACTTCGATGTCAAATCGAATGAGAGGAAGTTTAAGCTCGGTCATGAGGTTCTATTGCTACTTCCTACGGAAAGCAACAAACTTCTCAGTCAATGGAAAGGCCCCTTCCCGATTCTCGAAGCGCGAGAATTAAGTTCCCACACAGGAGAGAAGCTGTTCGACGTCAACATGTTGTTGGAAAGATAACCCCGCCGCGCGTGTATAAACAACATTATTACCAACGACGAAGAGACAGCTTTGGAGGCCGACAACACGACGGATGCCCTGACCCTTGTACAAGCCGTGTGCGTCTAACAGGATAGGTTTACTCACTACCCGCCTTGCTAGGCTCATCCATTCATCCTCGCTAATTTGGATATCAATAAGCGTCACACTCGACCAAACTAGCCAGTTGCAGTATATTTTAGGCAAGTTTGAGGACGTCATTTCTGAGATCCTTGGGTGTGCTATTAACTTCGAGCATGATATACTCCTCGCTACCCAAGAACTCGTTCGTTCAAGACCTTACCCCCTTCCAATTCATCTGAGAAATGCCTTCAACGGCGAGGTTAACAATTTGCTCAACCTCAAAATCATTGAACACTCCACGTCAAATTATTGTTCCTAATATTTATGGTACGGGAACCAGATAACTCTAAACCGCATGTGTGTAGATTTTCGCAAATTAAATTCCGTGACTGTTTTCGATGCGGAACCATGTTCCCCTGAAAAAGGGTGTAAGAAAATACACCGCCTTCCCTTAAGATAAAAGACTTATGCAGTTCCGTCGACTTTCTTTTAGGTTAATGACCGCCTGCAGCAATTATAATCGCATAATGTGCACAGATTTGGACGGATTGGATAATGTCACCTTTTACTTTGACAACTTTTACGTTGCCACTTGTGACTGGGGCCAACACTTGGCCTCCCTCCAGGTGCTCTTAAGCCGTTTGCGAGAGTACGGCCTTACGGTTGGACCCGGTAAATGCCTCCTCGCCTATGATTCAATCCGATATCTGGATTTCCACATTGAAAACGACCAACTTAATTCCCAAGAAGACAAGGTCCAAGCGATAGTTGCGATGCTGCTCCCTGGTACGAAGAAACAGCTCGGTTCTTTCATAGAGTCTGCCTCATTTTATAGGAGGTTTGTCCCGAATTTCGTGTCTTTGGTCGTCCTGTTGTGTGAACTGCTCAAAAAGCAGTTTCCAGACCGCATCATATGGAATTCGAGGGCTACTGCTCATTTCCATCAACTAACAGGTGAATTGGCATCTAACCCAGTCCTCAGGTTGCCTGACCCCAGTAAGCCCTTTGAGATCCGAACGGATGTGAGCAACGAGGGCATCGGTTGTGTCATTCTTCAGCATGAAGACGAAGGTGAGAGGTACCCTGTGGCCTACGCGAGTCGCAAATTGCTCCCAGTGATTGAAAAGGAAGCTTTAACTATTATTTGGAGTGTGCTGAAGATTAAGATATACTTGGTAGGCCAAGAATTCGTTATATAGAAACCGATCACCGCCCGCTGGCATACCTCTGTAATATTAAACATCATAATGGCTAAGTAATGTGATGGAACCTATTATTACAGGAATTCCAATATAGGATAATGTATATAAAAGGGTCGGAAAATTGTATTGCTGATACCCTTAGTGTAATCTATTGGGTGACGATCCTAGCTAAATTTTAATTGTAATTGCTTCATAGCAATTGCAATTATTATAACCGCCAGCCAGAGATTAGTTTATATTCAATTGTTTCTATTTTATATTTATTTTTCTCGATGTGTACGTCTAGTACGTACATCACTCTTGTATATATAAAATTAGTATTTAGAAGCCTGGTCCAGCACCCCTATATGTGTATATGTACCCCGTAATCCTTCTTTCATTTATGTAAAATGTATCATTGAATATCCATTGCATTTTTTCTTCTTTTTTTTCTTATTCTATAAATATTATTTTCATTTTTGAATTATGTCCCCCTTAATGCTCTTCTGTTTGGCAATAATTAATTTCCTTTTCCTTATTTGCTTAGTAACCGATTTCATCGTCTTCCATGGCCATCTTTCAGCCAACATTCTTGCCTCTCGTCATAAGATCAAAGTCCGTTGAACATTCCACGCCAACGTTATCACAATTCCTCCTCCCCCCGAAGAAGTCGCCGACTTTTCCCCCAAAATCGCAGGTGTGTGTGGAGGCGGCCGCCAAAGCCACCAAAAGCCACCTCATCGGGCGTCTATATAATCTTTAAACTCAGTTTAGTAAGCAGCCCTAATAGACTTTCCACCTACTACGGAGAACGAGCTGAAGGATTCAAGGACGAAGTCTAAATTGACATCCATGAACTCTCCCATAGGCAATCGGCGAGTATCTGACTAGGATTCCCAACTCTGAAGGCCATCTACGAGTGCCTCCTCATCTTAAGCGAGAGGTAACCCGACTTCCCCCTTCGCATTCATCGTATCCCAAGTGGCCCCTTTTCTGCAACGAGCACGTAAGCAATTCTAAATGTTGCTACTTGCAGATTGATCTAGAATCTGGCTTCCTGAATCGATCCATTTCCCTTTAAATCACCGACCTGAATCCAACCTCCTTAATCCCCTAATTAACTCACCTGTATCTCGCATAGACATTTAACTCCGCCTGTGCGACCATTCCCTTTAAACCTAATATTTGTGTATATTTAGATATTATTTTTTTGTAAGTAAAGATATATTTTCGTCATTGTTTTTATTTCGCAATCCCAACGCGTACCAGCTACCTGTTAATCTTTGGCCAACTTGCACTCAGAAATATTTTTTTTTAAAAGGACGCCGCAGTTAATAATAAACCATGCCCACTGAACTCATAAAAATTTCCCCCTTCACTAACGGTCTTCAACCAACTTTGGCCCAAAGCCGCAAAAGTACCTACGTATATATATATATATATATATATATATATATATATATATATATATATATATATATATATATAGAGAGAGAGAGAGAGAGAGAGAGAGAGAGAGAGTGTCTGTCCGTTCTACGACAATGTATTTGGAAATGAGGTATCGGTAGATGGTTTGGACCAAGAGATTGGATGGCATGCTGCTGTTATTTATCCTGGATAGAATGCTCTGTACTAGCTTGGTGGAGCATATCATCAAGTTATGCTCATGTCTCGTGGAGCATATCACGAATCATGAAGATAGTGAACAAATTGTATTGCATTTCCTAGAGATAAAATCAATTGCGTTTTGTGGAAGAATAGGTATTGATGTATAGGAGAGAATTTCCTCTGAAAGTGGCAAAGATATATTGAAAGGTATCTTAGCTTCCAATTGCTAGGAATATTTTTTGTTTTTTTTATTTGTATTAAAATTAAAATTGTGTTTCAAAGATAATTTGCTCAGTCAAGATTAGCATAAGGGAGTTTGAAGAACGTGTCATTCTTGTACTTTTAAGTTACAAATTTCTCGGAGAGTAAAAATGAAGTGATTGAAAGTAGTAAAAGCTTTTTATTGAATCTTAGTTATATGTCTAAAATGGCAGCAATGTTCGTTATCATCATTAGTTTTTTCCCGGAGTTCCTTTTTTCATAATATATTCTAGAGTAAACGGCGGCTTTCTAGTGTAAATAATCGTTTTAGAATTCGATCTCTGTGTAAGTAATAGGAATATTCAGTGTGTATGCTGATGTCAGCTACAGAGCGGTTCGTGTAAAATTAGGATTCCAATGAATGATGCCGTGAAGGAGAAGTTCGGCAGTGTAGGGATCGATTTGGGACACCATTTTACTTGTGGAGCGATTGAGATATTCGTCCTAGAGTTAATTATAACTTGCGATTCTCAGACTGTGAGTCAGTTGGCCTGCGTTTTGTCTATTTTATATCTAGTGTGGTGTTGAATATGACCAGGAGGTGTAATGAAGACTTCTTGTATCGTCTGATTGATTTTTTAAAGTACTCTGTTGAAAATTTTGTAAATTTATGCTCATTGATCGAATAGAAGGTGTAGAGTTTGAACAAGTGGGGTTAGGATGGAGAGTCTATAAATATTTTGTTTCGTTTCATGTTGTGTATTATTTTTTAATATGTCATGGTGGTGGTAATGACAGCACAACATACACACACTCTCTGTTTTAAGGAGTCAGGCCGATGGGCATCTATATCCACGTACCTCTGACGCGGAACAGGTCCCTCTCCCCCAAGCTGACGAAGGCTTCCACCTAAACGCTGTTTGGTGTCAAAACATAATACTTCCTGGCACCTCTCTTAAAATAGGGCTAGCCCCTGGAGCCCTTTGGGGAACCAGCGATTGCCATACTGACCTCATATACAAATTTCCTTATCCGGTCGGGGATCCTCCCAGTATCATGGAAGGATTGGTGCTGACTAGCTAATTGACTAAGCTCTTGAAAGTAGACAGTTTGTAGTATTGTATAATATTCCTTAAAACCGTTTAGCTATTTGCTTGTGATTTTATATGGATTATCTTGTGGATGGTGGAGGAACAGTTTCTGCCTTTCGTAGAGCTAGAGAGATTTTATCTGCTATATACTGATGGAGTAACGTAGGCTGCTCTGGCCAATTCTTGTGAGGTCAGTCGTTTTATAAGTTGTTTTTCCTAGTCCTGTGTGTGCATGTTTGTTTATTTACTTAGTAGGGAATGTTCAGGTTTGTTTGGGTTAAAAAATATTATTAATTCTGCTAGAATCTTTACTTTATCATTGCTTGGATGATGCTTTTTAGGTTTGCATGTGTTCGATATTGTCTTGGTTCCTAGGTTATTATAGTTTTGCTTTTCTAGATTTTATCATCAACTAAAAAATTTTTAGATTGATTTATATCTTCTCTCTTAAATTTCCAAGTAAAACCTAAGGAAGATAAGTTTTTTGTTGCTAAATTGGGTGACTGGCAAGCTTAAGAGATTTTGTTATTTGTGGTTGTGACGAAGTTTAAGTCATATCTATTTTAGTTATAACATGTGCATGAATATAAATAGAAAATGTTACTCTCGATGTAGATTTATATAATAATCGAATGATGATTGAAAGAACTTTAGTTTAAGAATTCCTGATTTTGTTGGTTATCCATAGTAAGTAGAGAATAATATCTGTGTCTAAGTTTTGGTGTACGTTTTGAGATGTATTCTAGCTGAGAGGTGGGTTCTTCCAGAATGAAAACGTAGTTATGGTGCTAAGAGGGGAGAAAAACTTTTCTCTTACCTTGGAACTCGTTTGGGAAGCTGTCTATTACTGGTCTGTTTTATCTTACTTCACATGAAATATCTTTTTAAAATAAGTTTAAGAGGGAATAAATAATGAAATATTATATAGATTATTTCCTCAAACTAGAAAGATCTACAACAATATCCTATTACTATAAGATTTTTATCTATATTACTAAAAAATATTATGAACACGAGTTATGTCTTTCCTATTATTTAATCTTTTATTGCGAGTATGAAGTCCGAATTATCTGACAAGACAGTAATCAGCATGGAAAAGTTCAGCTGAATATGAAAGAGACCTGCAAATTTTATTTCACAAATTCTATATCTAAACATAGTCAGGAAGCATTATTATCAAATATCTTTTAACAAATGCAGGCTTTTACATGATCAATATTCAATTCTTTTCATCAATTTGTATAAAATATGATCAGACTATTATTGTTTCTTCAGAATCAAAAAGAACAAATGAAAAGTGGAGTATATCAATATTTTACTAAACTCTAACCAAGTAACAAGAGCTTTGGGATATGAATTGTTTTTTATTCTTGCCTAGACATTCTCCATGCCTGTTCCTCTTATATATTATGATTAATTTTTAGTCAGATTTCTCTTCGAAAGACTTACAGACCATAATTGGTGAGTTTCATTCTCTGCAATCACTATTTAACTAGTAAGTGAGCTTTCGTTCGCTGGAAATTGACAATAATGAGAACAGGTTTGGGCCTCCGTTTAGGATAAATATTGGTGTGTGAGATACAAACTAAAACTTATCTATCCAACAATGAATAGATCTCACTATAATTTAGTTAATCTCAAATGTTTATTTGTTATTATCAACAACGTTATTAGTAGTAAGTACCAATTAGCATTCCCTATAGAATATTCTCTAAATACTTAGGTAGATACCATTGTTGTATAGGTGGGTGATAAAAGGATCAGGAAACATTCCATCGCATTCTATTAAGAGTTATGCTGCAAACAACACATTAAGCTCAAGAGAATATAATGCTGGATGTATATGTTTATACTTTCATCTCCATAGATTTTTTGCATTTATTAGCTAATATAGGCGTAGAGTTGTATTTATGTGATTTTCGACACCAAAAAAGGATGTGGGCCTTTAATATTTTCCACATACTAATATTATATTGTAATATACTATGTTTCTTCATCCTCTCTCTTCGCAATATTTAAGTCACTAGGTTTGCTTTTGACAAAGCAATGTTTCAATGTGGTATATTGATTATGTTCACTGAATGGAGTATTTTGAAGATGTGGTCTGTGAAGGGATAGTTAGATGATTTATTTTACATGTATTTCATTTCGGAGCTCTAGGGTGAGCTAATATGAGGATGGTGAACTCAAGAAAACATTCCTTAAAATGGGGTTTTCTTTACTATGAAAGATATTTAAACGCAAAATTATATAGATGGAGGCTGTTTAGGAAGTAGCTGTAGCGGATTGACATGAAGTACGGTAGAAAGTGAAATTTATTTTGATATCCATAGATTTAATAATTTGTAGGGCGAGGCACATCATTTGTTGTAAGTTATATGCAGTTAGGTATAGAGAGATTCGTAATTTTTATGTGTGTTCAAATGGCTAGCAGTGAACCATCTGGTGGAAAACTTGATTTTTTTATTTAGTAAATTCTAATATTGATAGTTTGGCAATATTATTGGCAGACATTCTTAACTCCTGTCCTAAACTGGTATTTGTGTGCACAACTATGTGGCTTCCTGTTTTCGACTGAAATTTAACTGCTCAGCACAAATAGGGCTGCATTTTCAACAACCACATAATCACTTATTTTTAAAGAAGAAAGCAACTGAATAAATTTCGAAAATTTCAGAAACAGAAATGTCGAATTTATAATGCATATCTACGCCATCAATCTTTCCATTTTGATATTCTAAAGCAAAAATTGGTGAAACGTTCAACATGTTGACGCCGTCAGAACTAAAATACGATGTTTTTTTAGGTTGCAATTAAGGTAAGGCAACTTTTTAAAGCAATGAATTCATTATAGATTATAGATATATTTTTAGAATTTACCTGTGAAAAAGCATAATATACAAAGCAGTCCTAACTTAAATTTTGATTAAAACATCAAAAACTATTTTTTTATTTCGACTATTAGTAGTGGTTGGCTAAATTATATTGAAGCATGGAAATCGTATTTTGTATTTATAAAATTTGATACCATGTAGCGGTACGCTTGTGGCACCGAAATTGTAAGATTTAATAGGCCCGGCGAAAAAATCCACAAATGGGCGCTCAGGGGATCTATCAATTCCTAAAAGGCTATTTTTGAAAAATTAAAGAAAGAATATACCACAAGCAATAAATAAAGAACTAAAAGAGAATTTAGAAATGAAACAATATATATATATATATATATATATATATATATATATATATATATATATATATATATATATATATATATATATATATATATATATATATATATTTATATATATATATATGTATATATATATATATAATATATATATATATATATATATATATATATATATATATATATATATATATATATATATATATATATATATATATTGTATATATCTCTCAAAGTAGCACGAGAGAATGATGAAAATGAATCCATTAAACCACATTGAAAGAAAAAACGGAATAATATTTCCTTGCAGTAATATTTTTATTACCTTTTTTTCGAAAAAATCCGTGCAGGGAAGCGATTCGAACCAGGCACACTGAGGCAGCGAGCACCGCTTTGATCAGTGTGCCTGGTTCGAATCGCTTCCCTACACGGATTTTTTCGAAAAAAGGTAATAAAAATATTACTGTAAGGAAAAATGATTCCGTTTTCTCTTTCAATGTAGTTTAATGGATTCATATATATATATATATATATATATATATATATATATATATATATATATATATATATATATATATATTTATAATGTAGATGGATAGCAGTCTTTCTTGAATGTAAAATTTGTTGAAGACCATGGTGTATTTCGCCTTAGTTAATTTCCTTTGGCAACTTTTTATTCTTCTAACTGTCTTTTTTATTCCATCTTGTAGATGGTGGATAACTTGTCCTGTAATCATCTCTCTTTGAAATGAATGGGTTTGGTAAAAACCAATCTAAATTGCTGAGCTTTCGATGTTATTCGATCATCTTCGGAGCGTCTTAATATATCTTTCCTCCTTTACCAATGAAAGAAAATGGTTTTTAGGGAATATTTATTCCGCTTGGTTGATCGTAACGTTAGAGGAATCCAGCCAATCCGGTGAGTGGAATTTTAAAACAACTTTAATGTTCGATTCCAGCTTAACGATTTCCCATTTATAGCCGGCTTTTCTTCCGTTATTAAAATGGCTTCTAAGATGTTCAGCCTACCTTTATTTCTCTTTTTTCTTTTAATTACGGGGTTGTCACCCAGAATATCTCTCCTTATGTTGATGTTATGCGCGCTCTCCATATGATTTTTAGGCCCTCCGCTTTGCATATGCCTTCTTAAACGTCTCGAAAATGTGGTAATTTTCATTCAATATATTTATAGTTATTATAAAACTTGCAGTCATTATTGGGGCAGATGAACTCGTAAACTATGTTGGTTAACTTTAGATTCGAGGAGTTTTGGCAGCTGTTGTTTTTCATAAGGAGATTGTTGGTTTTTATCCATTGGATTCTTAAAATTGATATTACCGTTATTAAGTGATTGATGCGTGAGACATTTATTATATGTAATTACGTATATATTTTATGAGTATTTACATGTACACATCTTAATTTTGTAGAAATGCACATTATATGGGCAGTTGCTACATTACCTCACTATTTTTGACATCCGAGTAGGTCATAGAAAAATAATGGTATACATACAGCGAGGTAATACGTACTATTAGCTCACATTGTATTATTTCCTAAATAGCTCCCCATCCACTGGGCTTTGAGATTTTCTACTGATTGTCTTTTTTATCTTTATGTGTAGTTCAAAATTTGTATCAGATTTGGTTGGGTTGTTATAGTAGTATACATATATTACGTCACTGCGTTCGACCATTGCTTCTATGAGAGTGACTATTGCCGTACTCATGGTGATTCACTTTCAGTGAGCTCATTGTCACTCACAGGGAATTAATGGATCAACAGATGGATATTTAAAAAGAACGAAACCGTAAACACAACGAATTGCTTCAGGATGAACTGAAGCACATGGCATGCTTTGTAATTTTCTTTTCTTTCGGTTAAATCTGTATATATATAACAAAATATAACTATTTATAATTTGATGGAATAAGTCTGAAAGAAATACTCGGGTAATATGTTTTTGTGGAATATTTCTTTTTGAAAATATATAGCTAAGTATTTAGCTGGATAAAGAAGTTTGACATTATTAATTATAAGTTCCTACTCAAAGCCGTATGGTTGGTAAAACTTTGCTAGGAAATTTTTGTCTCTTTTTGAAGAAGCAAACAAATTTCTTCGGAAAACAATTTGAGGCGCCCAACTTTATCACAAGCGACAGTCCTACTTAAAGTTGGTACGGTGCAATTTGGAGGAAGTATCCCGAAAAATATTGGCAGTAATTTCTTCTAATCGATTCTCTGCTTCAAACTTATCTCAGATTCTTTCTCCTCGGAGAGAAATAAGGATAAAACTTACTCTGTCGCCCTCTGGATGACTGATAGTAAATGTGGTAATCTCCGAAAGTCTTAAAAAAGTTTATTTAGAAAGAGGTTTTAAGATACTCGTTATTGCCAAGAATAGGTTGAGATCGGCAGTGTTTTCATGATTCAAGAGGTGTCAGCGAAGGCAGTTGTGAGAAAATTAATCTGGTTTAGTATTCATGTAGAGAAGTGCTGTGATTATAGGCGGGCCCGGGAATCTCTGGTTCGGCAATCTAGGGTTACTTCAGAATTGTGGATATCTGAGAAGAGAGCGCTTTAGACAAGGTTTTTTTCTTTTTGGTTTTGAAGTGATAAGCAAATAAAGTGGTGGTGCACATTTTTTTATAGTGATCTGGTTTTGTAGACCTTTGGGGTCGAAGACTGCTGGGTGGAGATAGACGGTTCTGCTGGTTGGATAGGAGGGGAGTGATCGCGTACCGGGTCTAAACCGCATAGCAGTTTACTTAAAAAACTTTGCCTATCATATTTATGTGGTATTTGTGGTAATTTTGTTCAACCTGAAGATGTTGCATTTGGAGGGTTTTGTGCTGTTATTGGAAATGCGTATGATGCATTCTGTAAAAGTTGCACTGTTTTTATCTTGTGTTGGTGTATTTTAAGTAGGATTGGTGCTTAAGATGCGACGCGTATTATAGTATGGTTCAGAATAACATTCTTAACATTCTGTATAGGATATTCAGAATTCTGTGTGTTGCCCTAAGTTGGTGTTTTTTAGTGTTCTGTATGTGTTGAGTTTGGACAACGTTTTTGATGTTGAGCCAAGTCTGGATTTAGAATGGAACCCAAAAGCATTGTGTCACGGCTTAGTGGGAGAAGATGCCCGTGGAGCAAGACCCCTTAAGGGGTCTTGCTGACGAAACTCAGGCCCTATCCAGCTCCAGCTAATCATCTTCTCGTTCTTTCTGATACCCTGTCTCTTACCTTGCTTCCTTACCTTCCCCACAACCTTCCCTACCTCTTTATATAGTATGCCTCTAATTTCATCTCACTCAGGCATCCCGGATCGGGGCTGTTGGGGTGAGGATACAATGCCCCTCCCTCATGAACTGCGTTCTGGGGAGGGGTTAACAACCTGCCTCATCCCGACCCTCACCTTCCTCGCATACACTCTCTTTTTCTTTTCACGGTCTAGCAATTTTGCGCCCAGCTTAATGCTGGAGGCACCATACTGATGGGCTTTCTGACTACGAGGCATAAGGAGTGGATTCAAATTTCAGCACCTGTCTTTGCCGGCCCCGTACTCACTTATAGCAGAGCGAGCTACTGTGTGGCGTGATTAGCGTTTGCATACCATCGAAATAATAGGCTCACCATGCCTACAGATGAAAATTTTCTAAACACCCTCTTTACTTCTCATTTACCTTCGTCGGAGCCGCTCTCGGGCAGCTCCACAATCGAAAAGGAGCTTCCTCCTATCCCTGCTTTTTCAGGGGCCGCACCAAACCTCTTTGAACGGAGAGGAGGCTTACTCCTCTCCTAGGCCTAGGATGCGGCAGACACTCCCTCAACACCTTCTCTGTTGACGTCCTTGGGCAACCCTCTCTTTCCAACAACAATCCCCCATTTACTTTCTTGGGCGACTGCCAAGAAATTATGTAGGCAGCCAAAATTGACTGCTCCTGGTTGGAGCAGCTCGATAAGGTCAACCCTTTTAGGGAGGCAGGGTTTGGCAGGGCCCATCGGTCTGTATTACCTAACGTCATTCACTCATGCATCGTGAGGTTGCAGGTGACCGCGTAACTACCCCCTTCTTTTCCCCGATGGATCACGGTTCACCGGCCCTAGATGAGACGAAAGATACATAGAATGGGATCCTTGATTAATTTTGGGGGGACGGCCACATGACCCCTAAAATGGACATGGTATCTGAGGTGAACCAGCCTCAGACGATAGAATCTTTCATAGGGTCCAAACCGGTCTCGATGCCAAGCACAGAACCAGAATCCGCTACTTAGCAAGCTTCTCCCGACACAGCTCGCGTCCAAAGGTCTCACAAGGAGAGGAGGGTCCTTTCACCCCGGCTGTGCCCTTTGACAGCAAAGACCTTTTCCATTTCAGAGAAGGATCTTTCTGAGGCCGATCCAGCTGGCTTAAGGCCACTTTTGGTGGTGGAGAAAAACGTCTTCATTCCCCACCCTCCTCTCCCAAAATCAATAAAATAAGAAAAAAGCCTAAGAAGACTAAGGTTCCCTCTCACTCCACAGGAGCTCATGGGTTCACTGCTGTCATGGCAAGGGACCAGGCTAAGATCGGCATGTCTGGCCCTGATGCATCCCCGTGTGCAATGCTGTAGACAAAGACACAACTCAGAAGTGCAACGAGCGGAGCCAAGTTCACGTCGGGGCCCCTCATTCATAGGCTATCTGACGTTTTCGATCCCAATGGCTTTAAATGCTTTTTAGTTATTTGCTCCACTGATGCGGTTTTTTGGCCCGAGGCAACATGATTCATCAGAGGAGAGCACTAGTTAGCTTGATTAGTAGAGAGCCAAAGGTGACCCATTTCTTTGGTGGGAGCCTTCTGGGTCATGCATCGGATCAGTCAAAGGCTGCCATAATTAGAGCCCTTCGCCCACTTGATAGCATGGGGGGGGGGGAATTTGACGCCACACTCTACCATGAACTTTGTGTAAGAAGCAATTTGTGCGAGGGAGCTCGTCGTAAACTTCATAGACGAGATAACCTAATAGCTGACCCACCATGGAGCGGTCAAGTTCGAACGTTTAATAGGAAAACAGGAAAGGGCTTCGAGACCTAATCCCTACACTGTTCGTCACGTTCGACTGTGACAAGCTCCCTGAGTCGGTGCGTGCCGATTGGTATCAATAGCGCGTAGAGGCATTCGTGCCACTACCGCATAAGGGCTGCTACTTCCACGGTTTTGGCAATCTAAATCGCTTCTCTAAACGTGCAAAGTCGGGATTAGCAAAAGTATCTGTATGTTGCTCGAAGGCTTCACGCGAAATGTCCAAATCGTGTGTGGCCAAGTGTGTCTTTGCGAAGAGCCGTCCCCCACTTATTTGAAGCAATGTGGTGTGTATCTCCTTGAGAGAGAAATCCTGACCGTTTAGGTCTAGGATAGTCTCTAATTTTGCGCGGCTAAAGACGTCTTATGCCTCTGCAGGCCTACGAGCACGGTTGTTTCCACGCCCAATCGGCATCATTCTGCGAGTTCTACCCTTCTCGAACCTTCCCCTGGTCTAGCTGGGCGTACACGGAGTTCATACCCAACACCGGCTAAAACCACGGCACCCTCTCCTCTATAAGAGTGACCAATTCACGTAGACTCATTAGACTCGCAGGATGCAACACCCCTGAAATTGGTCATAAGGCTGTCTTCCGTGGTTCCTAAAGCTGCCTCCCTCGAAAGGAGGACAGCCCCAATGGAGCTTCGGCTCTTAGGCCCCCACCCAGTGCTAAGCTGAATGACTCAAAGATGGTGGATGATCTAAAAAAGTGACCCCCGCCTCCGAAGCCTGCCTAGGTTTCAAGGCAGAAGGAGGAAAAGAATCGCATTGAAAGCCCAACGTTTCCCGATAAGTCCTCGAAGGCAACTACTCCTTCAGCACATTGTCTACCCAACAGTGCCCGGAGTTATGTCTCCGGGAAGGGAAAGGCCTTTCCTCTGAGGGTCTTCTCTTCTAGGCGGGTCCCTGCCTCCTCTCCGAGCTTGGCATGGAGGCCATATTTCTTCAATTGAATTGCTGCGAACTCCGAGCTAACTGGGAGGAGGTGCGGGGGCTCGTCCCCAACCGTTTTCTCTTAGCTATCTGTTTACAGTAGACAATCCTGGGCGAATGCCCACTGCCTACCATCCCGGAGTATAAGGGTTTGGCAAACCCACCTCTACGTGATGGGGGCTTGGCAGGAGGATGCGTTATTTACACCCGTCATGATGTCCCACTTCTTCTCTTTGCTTTGAATACCTCCTTTCAGTCAATAGATGGGAATTTGACGTTTGAGAATTCCGCCACGCTGTGACATGGTTGCCTACTTTCTCTTGCCCGGGGTGTTAAAGAGTAGACACCCCTTCTGGGCAGAATACTCGATCAATCCCCGGTGTCAGATGCTTGCCGACCTTATCTAGGAGTTGGAGATCGGTATCCTAAATATGGATGAGTTTAAGCATCCCTGCATGAGAATCACTTCATTTTTCTCTCTTGATCTATCTCTGTGCTCTCGGAATGCACAGGATGATTTCTGGTAAAGATAGTCAATGAGCTACATGGAAGTGATCACTTTCCTATTCAAAAAGCAATTTTTGGACCGCTGGAAACTGAAAGCGGGCCCTGGTGATGTTTGGCGCGAGCGTGGTTGTCCACATTTCAGGAAATGACTGATTTCTTTGTCTCAGTCGTAGAGTTTTAGGTCAGTGGATGAGGCCATTTAGTTCTTCTCTGGCAACTTCATCGCAATAAGCCTAACTACTATTCTTAGAGCGTCTGGTCGTTTTGCACGCTGTCCGCTTGCGTGGTGGTTAGCTGAGTGAAAAACGACCCTCAAACAGACGCCTTATGCCTACATGCGCTATAAGCGCCGCGCGAAAGATTTCTCTGTGGGTGAATTTCGTCGTGCAAGGGCTAGGTTTCGCTATGTTTTGAAGCACGCCTGCTGCTCTTTCTGGCGGGCATAGGTGTCTTCACTCAAGGGAAGACCTATCTAGCATAGATGTGAAAACGAGTCAAAAGGATTCAGGGCAAGTTCTCGCACGATCTCCTTCCTGTTCTCAAGGAGAACGAGACCGCAATCTAGGTCCGTGGTGGAGTCCTTCTAAAACGCTTTCTCCGCATTCTCTAGCCGGGATGCTGCTCAATCAGCATTCACTGCTCGTTGTGATGTCGCGTGAGGCCACCAACTGTACCTTACTTCCAAAGGCGGAGAACCTTAAAACGACAGGTCTAATTTGATTATTTTGCGTTCCTCTCTCGCTTCATGCGCGGACACCACTCCTGCCTGGTCCGGACGCTTTCACGTACGCCATTATTCGACACCTGTGTCGAATGATGTTAGAATTGTTCAACAGGATTTGGTGTAACGATACACCAGCGGGTTTCCGCCCAATCTCTCTAACATCTTTGTGTGCAAGTTGATGGAGAAATTGGTAAATGTTAGATTAGCTTTATATCTGGACATCAGAGGCCAACTGCCTCCGGTACAATGCGGCTTCAGCAAGTTCCAATCCACATAGGATGCTCTGCTCTGACTGAAAAATGCTGTTTGCGACTCCTTCCTTCGTAGACTGCACTAAACCTATGTATTTTTCGATTAGGTCACGTTACTCTCTTGCTTCATGCGCGGACACCACTCCTGCCTGGTCCGGACGCTTTCACGTACACCATGATTTGACACCTGTGTCAAATCATGTTATAATTGTTCAACAGGATTTGGTGTAACGCTACACCAGCCGGTTTCCGCCCAATCTCTCTAACATCTTCGTGTGCAAGTTGATGGAGAAATTGGTGAATTTTAGATCAGCTTTATATCTGGACATCAGAGGCCAACTGCCTTTGGTACAATGCGGCTTCAGCAAGTTCCAATCCACATAGGATGCTCTGCTCCGACTGAAAAATACTGTTTGCTACTCCTTCCTTCGTAGACTGCACTAAGCCTATGCATTTTTCGATGTCGAGAAAGCCTATAATACCGCATGTCGATACGGTATCATGAAGACTCTCCACACCATAGGTGCGAAGGGACCCCTCACAATCTTTATATCTGAATTTTGCGAGAGCGTCGAATCTGGGTACTTGTCCGGGAAGCCCTGTCCGGCCGAATAAAGCTAGAGGAGGTGTTTCACCGCAGGGAATGTCCTAGAAGTTACATTCTTTGTACTAATCATCTATTGGATCACCTCGGTGCTGCCGGAAGATGTTTTTGATACGATCCACGCGGAAGACCGTTCAATTACTTTTGGTGAGGCTCAGATGCAAAAATCTCGAGCGTCGACGGCTCCACCATGAGCAGACTTTTTTTTAACGGGGTTTGCCTGGGAGTGGTAGACGCGCAACGTTACATTGGTCTTAGATTTTTTTGATCGATGCCTAAGCTGAGAGGCTCATATTCGCAGCCTTAGAGTCTCCCTTACCCGTGCCATGGAGATCCTTCGTTCGTTGACGGTCAGCACCTAGGGTACTGATACGGTTACTGCCTTACTTTTTATAGATTTTTTGTCCGTTTGAAGCTAGACTACGAATGAAAGTTCTATGCATCCGTAGCCCAGTGTGTATTGCAGAAGGTGTACTCGATCCACCACACCGGCTTTCGCCTGGCAAACGGTGCCTTCAGCACGTCCCTCATTCAGAGCCTAATTGTCGATGCTAGGGAGATGCCACTCACTCTGTGCCGGGCATTATTCGAATGTACGCTTTCCTTAGTCACCAAAAGCTCTCGCTGCATCCGCTTCTGATCTTGACGGTGCTGAGACGGTGAAATAGGGTATGATGGGGACTATGCTGACATAACCTAATTTCTTTGGGTTTAGTTCTAGAAAACTATTTCGAGAGCAACGTATAACCCGTCGTCCAGTGGTACCACTGGTTCTGCCCAGAACGTCACCCTGATTGGATATCACGTTTGACTATTTTTTGCCACGCCTCTTTTCCCAAAGCTTTTACAGCGCCGGAAATATTCCGTTAGGCTTTTGTGGAGCACACTCCATGTGACGCTGGAACCGTGGCAGTGTATACCGATGGCTCCAAGTACCCTCTCTTTCAGGTCAGCAGGGATTGGCCAGGCGCTGCCTCTGTCTTCACAGCCGAGCTGGTTGCAATACACCGCTCTGTACGGAATATAACGTGACGTGTCTGGTTAGGAGATCGGATTGTGATATTAAGATACACACAAAGAGCCCTAAGTGCTCTCGTGGAATTGGAATCTCAACATATCCTGGTTCGCGATATCCGTGACGCCACGGTTTTGGCGAGATTATCTTCTGCTGGGTTCCTGGACATGTAGGAATTGCGGAATGGAGCATTCCGATGAGACCGCCAAAGAGTCCCTAGGCCTGGTCCGATTACATGGAAGGAATACGAGCATTCCTCCGGGCTGCTTGGTAAAGAATACGGGAGACGGCCCAGTGGAACTTAAAGTTGCGCGCAATTGCTCCGCTACTGTTCCCATAAATCTACGCCCCAATGGTGCTACAGCTTCAGGTTGCTCTCTGTCGTTTCCGAATTGGACACACTTAAGGATCTACGGCCATTTGCTGAAGCGCTCGCCTGCACCTTATTTAGACGACTGCGTTATCTTCCAGACTCTTCGGCACATTATTGTTGAATTTCCCATTGTGAGTGATCTTCGCGCACAATACTTCTCGGTACCGGGAAGAGTTGGGTCGCTAACGCTTGTCACTTGTACTCGGAAATGGTTGGTGCATACAGACTTGAGGACAATCTTACTTTTTAGAGAAGGCTTCCTTTACTATATTTCACTCTTTTTTGTAGGTTGCATGTTCCTACGCAGGAGATCTGGGCCTTCCATCAACGCCGGAGCGCGCTTGTTGCCTTTTTGTTGATCTTTTTTTATTTGTTGTTGTTTTGAGCAACTACAATCTTAGCCTTTTTTTCATTTTTGTTATTTGTTTTTTAACTTAGCCTCATATTAGGTTTTAGTGTAAGTACGGCGACTTTTTCCCTAATAGACCGTCGCCAGATAGGCTCTTCATTTTTTTTTTAAAAAGGGGATCAAGATGTTTTTACGAGATTATATTTTGTATTTAGCATGAACTAGTTTGGGGGAAAATGTGGGTAACAGAATGTTTCTGAGGCCTTTTGTACTTTGGGAGAATGTGATGTGATGGATAAGTCATCTGCTTAGATCTTTAAACGGGAAATTTTGAAATTGGGAATGGATATGTCATGGAGGAAGAAGTTAAAGAGGGTGGGTGAGAGGATACCTCTGTGGGTAATGCCACTAATGAACTTATTTCTTTGTGATTGTGAGGTAGGTTGCCAGACTCTTGCATGTCTGTTTGAAAGAAAGTTTGCTAGCCCTTTTTCATTGGTGTCTAAAATTTGTTATATATTTGGTTTTATTGCAGATGATTTGTCCATGTCCGGTGGGGAGATTGATATCCATTATTTTTCATTAGTGGTTGATTTCCATTATTCTTTCTATGGATATGTTGGGTGTAATGGTGTAGAATTCTTTGCTAATGTTTATTGCGGCGTTGACAGCGCTTCTTAGGGTGAGTAAATGCTTTGGTTTTGCCTTAGAAGTGTTTTTATAGTGTATTACTGTGAAGCAATGTTGTGCAAATGGAGGGGTATAATTGGTTTGATTATGTTTGTTATTAATTTTTATAGAATTTTTGAGAAAGTTTAGTCAAGTGATTAAAAATGGTCTGTAGGAGATGGGGAGGTTTCTTGCTTTATTTACTTTGTCGATGGGCAGAATTTGTGTTTTTTAGATGGAGTGGGGGGTGGGGGGCTATATTATGTAACCAGAAGTAGTTGAAGATGTCCTGATTATAGGTATGTCTGTGTGGCATGTTTTAGGTGGATGTTTGAGTTTTAGTCTGGTCCTTCATCCTTCGTCGAGTTTTTGATTGATTTTATTAAAGAAAAGTGGGTGGCGAATTGGCGTCTGTATAAATTACGCTTAGGTTTTTAGTTTTTGTATCTGGTCAGTTGTTGGTTTAAATTTGTGGGTCTTATACGAAGCACTAATATTTTCAATTTTTTGGCAAACTAATCCTTTTAATGTCTAAAAATAAAATTAAACTCTTGCACATAAAATCACATAAAATTATCTGCAATTAGCTTTTTCTCTTAATTTAAAACACAGTTACCCTTAGATTTTAACAGAAATTTCTTAAAAAGATTAACAGATGAAGCAGAAATAATATCACTTGCTAGAGGAAGATTAAATCCAAGTAAATCCTTAGTATTACACTGTGAAAATACTAAATCAATTTATTTACGATATTTACCAAGATAGTTTCAAAAATATTTTAAAATGAATCTTAGTTCAGTTGTTATTGCCTTTTTTAAAAATGGGTCGATGGTATTGGGATTGTAATTATAATGTAATGCATCGTAATACTTAACTATAATGAGCTAAATATTAAATGAACTCGCATTAATTTGAATTATATATATTTTAGAAAGGACTTTATCTGAATCAAAATTTTATATGGATATTTTATATTAATCAATTTTATACAAAACATGATAGATTCAAAAAAACATTAAGTGGCGTAGCTTATATTTTTGAAGGCAAGAAGCACGGGCTAAAAACAATGAACATTAATGTAAAAAACGTGGACTGATTATCGCCTTTGAATTAGAACATAATGCTAGGCTTTTGAGTTGTGTATATTACTAGTTGATTAAAAATAGCGGGCGGTGGTAATATTTCGTACACAGTCACATTGTTATTTGGAATCCCATCATATTGTATTTCCATCATTTTGAAGGCATTAATTCTAAATTAAAATATAGTATGGACTTTTTATCCACCCTGAACCACGCTAATAGTTGATAGGAAATGTTAGTATTTCTCAGTTCCCTTTGAATCAATTTTAATGAAACCTATCTCAGCTGATATGCACAATATGATAACACTAATGTTATGTTTTCATTATGCTTTGTTCCGTGTTTCAATTATTATTTCAGATTCGTCGTTTTTGGGGTGAACCATGCTAATAGCTTTTGAATAGAAATAGCCCATCTTGACATATTTAGGACGAAACTACGGCTCATTTTACACATTAAGCATACCTTGCGTATATATTGAACAGAAATTGTCTAAATATAATACACGATTGATGGGCATAATGAAATATTTCCCCACATGAGTCCCATATCGACGGATGGCTTCAAAAACACTATTATGCATGGAATCTGTATATTTATTAATAGTTTTAGGTTAGACTGTCTCTGCTGCACCTTTGTTAGTCGCCCATAAAAATTCTTTAGACGCAAATAGACCTACATTGGCAAAATCATCTTGTTTAATCAAGGACCACAAATTTTCAATTGGGTTTAGATCCGGAGAGGCTAGCCGCTACACCATCAACTCGTCACCTTGTATGCTTTAAGAGCCTAGGAATCCGTTGGTGGCCCAAGCAGAGTGAAATAGAGCGTTGTCATGGCTGAAAAGTAGAGTCTATAGAAGTGACAACAGTATGTCATCTAGCCAGGGATCCAAGGCATCCTTCAAAAGATTGCAGTATCCGGCTGTGGTCCCTTTAACCCCATCAGGCACCCTGACTGGACCAACAGGTCTTTTTTCAATTATTCCTGCCCATAACATGACTCATCTTCCATGCTCTTAACATCGTAAATGTTGGTGACGCTCATTTCCGAAATGGAGCCAAACATTTTCCCAGCCGTCAGGTCCGTTAATTGTCGCCTTGATCTCGTCAGTGAAGAAATTGCAACTCATGTCCAACGTCATGTACTTCGGGCCCATTGAGGCCTCAAAGTGTTATGATGAGGCGTTATAGGAGGCAGTTTCAGAGAAGCTCTCACGGAAGCCATGGTTCCTAGGGTAGGGTATTTTGTAATCGTCATTATATGGGAACGACCGGCGACAGTGACAACGACTTTGCTTACTTTCCAAGTTTACCACGTAATGGACAGCCAATATTATTAAAATCCCTAGCTATCACAGTCTTGGAGGTCCAACAATCAAATCACATCTTTTTTAGTGTAGGGTCCGTCAAAAATCGTCGAACCGTGTTCACATGGCGAACTAACTTCACAAATACTTGAAGAGAGATTCCGTCTTCACTTTCATTGATTATGAGAGACTTTTCTCTATCAACCTTCCCTTATTCTTTGGCTCACCCCAGAATGACTAATCTGAAATAAAAATTGAAGGACGCAACAAAGAATAATGAAAACATTAGTGTGGCCACATTATACAGACCAACTTAGAAAGATTTCATCAAATAGCAATCGGGGTGAGGCATATATGTCTGAAGTCAAGAAACACGGCATAAAAAGAATGAATATTAGAGTCACTAACGACGTCTGGCAATTTCATTTGAATTTGAACCTAATGCTTGTCTTTTAGAATTGTGAATATTACTAACTAATTAAAAAAGTGGGTGGTTGGGGTGCAACCGCAACCATTAAAGGAGGTATGGGGTTGAAGCCCCTCTGCTAAGCAGGGGAGGTTTAAGGTTTGAATTAACCCCCTCATCTATCGGGCCCATGTCCGTTGTGAGAGGATGCCCGTTCTTATCCAAAATCGTGATTTTTGTGGCGGAACTGAAAATAGAGGAAAATCACGTCAAAAATAAGAGATACGACCACGTTTCAGACAAGGATCCATCTCCTCCTTCTGAATATCTGTAAATATGAAACATTCCTTGAAAGCAACGAGATACAATTTCTTTTCATTATTAACATTTCATTAATTCAAAGAAAAACTGAACAAGTTTGTAATGAGGAAGTAAAGGGTAGGCAAGGTACTGAAATTAACTATGGGAGCAACTGATTCGGAAGGGTGTGCTATATACAGTTAACAATAGCAGGCCTCCTTGCAGATAAGGGGGGTTTTCATTCAGAACTGTAAGAATGAGTGATATTCCGATGAATTAAAATGGTAAATAAAACAAAGTAAAGATAAATAAAACTTTTATGGATAACATCTTCAGCATTACCAAACCTCATTAACCCGCTATTTGTCGGAAAGGAGTATTGTATAATGTAGGGGAAAAGTTTGTAAATTAGAGCAGTGACTATATGAAGTACATACATGTACCCACCTGCAAATGATAGAAGAATGTGAAGAAATTGCTTAAATAATGCTAAACTCGTGCGGTCCAGGGCAGACACAAAATATCGAAATAACCCCATAGGGAAAAATGACAATGTACTAAAAGATGCAGTAAAACGGATTGTGAAGAAGGTTTTACCTGAAATTAAACTACCAATTTAAGAAAACATGACCTTGCAATAAGGGACTTAAGTTATTTACATTCTTTAGTCTCTAAATTTTATTTTCCTTACTCCCAACTACTTCTCATTCTTCGAAATTTTAAACCATTCTTCGTTCCAATTAAGGAAAGGAAAACATCCTAAATTATACTGAGCGAGAGAGAAAGAGGTAAACAGTATTTTGAGAGGTAATCCATTAGTAGATTTCGAAAGTCATCTAGGTTTTCCTGGGTGACTTCGTATTCAATTTTGCCATTTCAAATATAGTTTATGAATAATGTATTTCAATTTTTTGTTGTTGTCCTGGTACTTATGAAAAAAATTAATTTTATTAAAATAATATACATTAATTTTTACTTTTCTGGTAGTATTTAATGTATTTTAAAAAAAAATGTCAACCAAATTTTTTAATTCTGCCGGAGATTGTGTCACGTCTATGGATCATTGACACTGATGCTGTATAAAATGCAACTGAATCCTCATGTAAAGAAGCTATAGAAACTATTTACGTGATTTTTCCTTGACAACAAGAATTTAGCTACTGGCCCCTCTGTCTGCAAGAATAAAAGTATCCTGTATATATCCTGTGTCTAATTGAATGTTAAGAGACAACATAAAATAAGGTGAGCACATAATAAAAATTCCTAGGTAATATAGAATCAGGAATATCAAAGTATACAAAGATTCTAGGATAGGAATGATTAGAGGAATGAAGGTTATTATGCCCATAGAGATTCCTAGAGTTAAGGAGTTAAGGATGCATAGCTTTGGAAGAAGATTAGTCTAAAAAGCGGGTTCTATGCACTGCTCCTACCTTCTTGGTGAATAAGAAGCGCTATCATTACATTCGCTGGTCTTTAATATTCTATACAATAGATAAGTGCTGTGTTTTTTTTCTAAAAGTCTCTATGTATCTGTGGTAAAGTAACCCATATGTCCCATGACCCTGATTATGCCTGTGTGAAGTTTTATATTTTCTCTCTTTTTTCATTTTATTGTTTACTTAAAACTAGGAAGCGAAAACCAACGATGCACGACATTGGGGTGTATCCTCCGATATTATTGGGTGGGGGTCGACGACACTGTTCAAAACACACTGCATATTCAAGAAAAGAAGATTTTGGCCTCTATATTACTGTGTATGCTTGTATAGAATTGTAATCTTATTATTATTACAAAAAATAGTCATAAATCAATATTAATATCATTCAAATCATTTATTATTACCACTCTAATTTTATTTGCGTATATATGTGCATTCAGGCATCCATGGCATCCATCATATGTGTTTTAATTTATTATTATAATTATTGTTATTATGATCTGGGATATGCTTGCGAGCTTATGTATATGTGAAATTATATATGTAGGTATGAATGTTTATTTTATTGTTATGATCATTATCTCTTGGTATCTCTGAATGTATTTATATGGGCGCATGTCAATGTGAATGTGTAATGTGTATATATATATATATATATATATATATATATATATATATATATATATATATATTGTGACACAAAGTTCCACACGCTCATGTACTCGTTCCTCCCACACTCACGTGTTGCGATTAGCGACCAAAGTTTTATCTCGGATTGTTCAGTTATCTTCTTTTATCCAACAAACTCCGTCGCTACCAAAATGTCAATCAACCATTAGTTGTTTAACGCCAGTTTGTACCACTGATAATTGTGCCTTCTAACTTTGTTATTTTTTCCCTCGACCACTCTGTCAAATTCCTTTCATACACGATCTCTGATCGCTCTATCTCTATCTCTCTCTCTCTCTTTCTTTCTCTCTCTCGAACAATTATTGACTTCAAACAAAAAGCTACTCTCCTACAACCCAAATGGTTACGCCCACCTTCTCTACACATATAAAATAAAACAGGTGACAGATGAACATTATTCTGACATTCAGTCACATCACTACTTCTTCGCCACCGTGACCCTTTTAAATTCGTAGATAGGATTCACAAAAATCTCCTGCCATTCATCATTATATATAAAGTTCAAAATAAACTTAACTTTAATTAAGTTGTTTATAAAAATTCAAATACGAACTTATTTGGTGGAAACTCTCAAGAATGAACTCGAATTATGTAGCAGCGAAGGAATACTGCTTTAACCCGGAACTGGTAACCCCCGCCACAATCAATCAAAACATCAACCGAATCATATCGCTACAAGTAACAGGTAACAACTACAACCTCTCTCGCTATATATATGTATTTAATAATTTTATTACTAATATCTGTTTGAAAGTATGGGTGAATTTATCTTTATATGTAATTATTTAGGTATAATAAGAGAAATGGATCTTTATTACCATCACTTTGTCGAACAGAAAATGTACAGACGAAAGGAATTACTACGTAAAAGCGATGGCATCGATGTGAAAAAACGAACCAAACCGGTTTGATAGATGTGTAATTAATTAATCGTAAAATAATCAGTGTGCGTAAGGTCGTTTCGAGATAAAGCTGTATATATATTTTATCTCGCTTTAACAAAGGCTTTCGCCAGCGCTTTACATAAAATACGCAATAAACCTATAAACTCCCAGAATAGAAGGCAAACTACTAAAATGGATTAAGGATTGGCTGGAAAAATGTAGGCAGAGACATACCAAATGAAAAAGTTCATCAATAGTATCAGTCACTATTGGTGTTCCTCAAGAAACTTTTCTTGGAAAATTACTTTTAAAATATAATACAACGATTTGAAATCAAATTTATTACTAAAAATTTCAAAATTTGCCGTTAAAACATATATTAATAATAGAGGGAAAATATCCGATTGACTCTGAACAGTTGTAAAAAAAAGGTTAGTGTATACAATGTTCGGAAAGAAAGCCGATGCGATTCAATGTTGATAAGTCTAAGGTAATGCACATATCTACATATGTGCCAGAAGAAATTATAATGTTTGTAGTAAAAGTTGAATAGGGTAAAGTCTATAATTGTCATGATCTTAAATCACAGAAGGTTTTAAAAACAATGCACTGTAGCGTCCCAAACAGCAGTTTTGTTATTAATAGACATAACTTGAAAATTTGCATTTAAATCAAATCATATCATTCTTCCATTATATACACTAAACTCTTATAAGACCTCATTTTGGAGTATGTGGTACAATTCTCGTCTCTATAGATGAAAAAAATGACAGTGTGATATTTAACTCGTCAATCCCCCAGCAAAGAAATTAATTCGTGAAATTAAAATGGCAACGTACCAAGAAAGCAATGGTTTTTCAATTTACTTTCACTGAATGATCGATATTTAGGTGAGCATCCTTAAATATTTAAAAACTAACAGGTCCATCAGTAAAAATTATCAATGACAATATGGAAACATAAAATAAACAATGGGATAGCACAAAATTTATTTACATATAAAATAACAGACACATAATAGCTTGGCAAGGAGTATCGTTGTAAGCACTGCATTAAATATGTGTTAGAATAGAACAATAAATACTACTTTAAAATTCGCCCTTAAGAAAAGTGTCAGGAAACTACCACTTATTCCATATATTCTCTTCCTATTCCCATCCTAAACACCTGAAGTATATCCATTCCCCTCTTTTATAAATCAACTTAAATGAAGGCTCATTTCTTTGCTAGTTCATATACTTGCGTATTTTATAAGTTGAGGACTTAATTTAGTCGCTGGACGCGTTTAAATATTGTAATACAAATTTTACAGAACTGTACTGTACTAAAGTGCATAGAAAGAATGACCGAATGATGAGAATAGGATTGGACTTGGAAAACCTCAATGCTAACATATTCAGTGTGTATGCAACACAAGTTGGTAGTTCAGAAAAAGAAAAGGAATAGTTTTAGAAGGATTTACAGGAAGGATTGGAAAAAAGTTGAAATTCATGATTTGAATGGACATGTGGGAACCGGCATCCACGCAGTGGATGCCGGTTTGGGACGATGAAGATGTCCAGCTCGCCGTCCAGGAATGGATTGAACAGCAGTCGGGAGATTTCTGGTTGTTGGAAATTCGAAGCCTAAGGGACAAGTGGCGCAAGTGCATTGAAGTCAAGGGTAGTTATATTGAAAAATAATAAAATACTTTTCCTCATATCTCGTTTACTTATATCCGAATTGCAAAACTTAGTTATTTATAATTGCCTATCTGCTTCACTTTAGACTTTTCTATGTTGAATTGACTCAGCAATATTTCCTACTATTCTATTAATCTTTCGGTCTTCTTGCAAGTTTTCGCAGTAACTATGGTATTTTGTCCTACTATCGAAATTTTGTTTCATTAACAAAAATAGAAATTTTACGCATTAAATTCATATCAAGTTTAGAGATTATATATAGAAATATTAGTATAAATAGGCAGCAGTTTTTCATGTATGCATATTTCGGTTCCTTTATTTTAAATACATCTTATAAGAAAAGAGGTAAAAAAGAGATGTTACAAAATTATGGAAATGATGTGGTGCAATTTTATAAAAGTTAAAGAATTACTATATGAAAACAGAAAGAAGTGGGTGGTCTGGAAATAACTTGGAGGAGTGTTGTCGGTCCGAAGGACCCAACGTCAATGTTGCATTTTGGTTACCGATGGCCAAATATACCATAAGGCATGATAACCATGAATGGGCCGGCGGAATTTAGATCCCAGTAGGGATCGTTTGCAACACAAACTTGGCTGCTTTGCTGCCACTTCGGATATATTCAAAGTGCTACGCCTGAACTTTTGCGAAAGTTCATGAAGTGTAACGTCGTAGATGAGCTGTATTATCTCTGGTGGCATCTGTTTCCGTTTTGTATTCTGTATGCTGGTAATACGATCCAAAAGTATCCTGGCTTTAAGGAACAGAATGATGGTCAGTCACAATTTTAAAAGTCCTGAAATGGGAAGGATAATTGCTGTAGCTTCAAGGCGTTGGTAGCGAAAACGGTGGTAGGGAACGCGCAGTAGCGTTGCATTGGACTTTCAATGGTATTAGCTCTTCTGTGCCATCAGCAACGAAAAAGATTCATCACCTGAAAATGACACTAGAAATCAAGACTTTTCAGTTCACACCTTACCTCAGCTATTATCCCAAGTAGAGCTGAATAATCTAGTTTTTGACCTGAACCTTCCAAAAAATTCTGCAGAACTGTTAGCTTCCCGATTGAATGATGAAATACTTCTTAAAAATAGTTTCCATATTACCTTTTATCAAAGTCCGCATGAAGATTTCCTTTCTTTTTTCAAACAAGAGGAAGAGCTGGTTTATTGCAGAAATGTCAGTGGGTTTTTCGAAAAACATGGCATTAAGTAATAAAAACGAGAGGAATGGTGTTTTTTCATAGACAGTTCTAAGCGTAGTTTGAAATGTGTATTGGTGCACAACTGAAATTTGTATTGCTCTGTTCTCCTCCCTATTCAATCTCTGAAAACAAAATATGAATAAGTTATGCTGGTTTTAAAGAAGATAATGTATTATGATCATAATAAGTCATCGGCGTTGACTTAAAGATCGCAAAATATTTCATAGGACAGCAATCTAGTTATACAAATTATCCATGCTTTCTTTTCATGTGGGGCATTAGAGACAGAGTTAACCACTATGTTAAGAGAGACTGACTGCCTAAAATATGACTCAATGTTATTATTATTATCAAAGTCAATGAAGGTGACCCCTTGAAAGGCAACAGCCAAAACGGCATATCCTGAAAACCCTACAGGGTCCAACGAGTGGGGCATCATCGAAAAAAAGGAGTAAACATAAAAATTAGAAGAGAAGAAAAGCAGTCACTGGTCTTTTAAATAAATCACAATTATCGCAATTAACGAGTTCATTAAGTAGTGTGTTCCACAGACCGACGGCTGCGGGAAAGAAAGATCGAGAGAACTGCGTCGTATTCACTTGACTGACCAATAAAACATGGTCATTCTGCTTTAATGTGTAGCGCATATCACGAAATAGCCGTGAGGGAGCTGGCAACAGAGAGTGAAGTGTATGATCAGGTTCAGAAACAATTTTAAAGAAATGAGTCAAGACTCCAAAGATTTTAGGATGTCAAAGGTTAAACTGAACAGCAGGTAGCAGAAAACTAATCTGGTTTTAAGCTCTGTCAAGGAGCTTCAAATTGGTCTCCGATGCAGAAAGGAGGCAGAATGCAGAATGAAAATATTCAAAATGAGGCAGAAGGAAAGAATAAAACAATTCCTAACCATTCTATTTGTAGAGTAGATCTGGCGGCACTTACGTAACAAACTAATTTTTTGAGCAATTGTAGCTTTTGAGACCAAAAGTAATACCAAACAACTTCAGCGAAGAACAATTATGGATCGCAGCATCGCAGTTGACAATGATGTCAGGGTGAAAGGTCCTTGATTGACAAATACCAAAGCTATGAGATGTACTTGGATAAAGTTTCATACCCCAAACGTTACACCCTGATAAAATTCTCTTTATTTCAAGAGTAAGCAATTCAGCGACTCTATCTGTCCAAAAGAGAAGAAATTGTAGCATACAAAGTTGTATTTTCATCATAAGCAATCATATTTAGACTCAATCCCAGAAAACATGTCTGAGATACAAATAATGAAGAGAAGCAGGCCCATGACACTACCGTGTGGAACAATTGATTTAACAAAGCTGTAGGAGCTCAAATTACGAGTACCATAGACCAACACACGCTGCTTCCTGTTAGTCAAAAACCTGACCATTATGCTGAGGAAATGATCACTAACACCAAGGGATCTAATTTTAAATAAAAGAGCCTTATGGTCAACTCTATCAAAGGCTGAGCTAAAATTAAAAGATACAAGACGAGATTCATGACCAGCATCAAGAGAAATTTGTAGGTCATTGCTAATAAAAAGAAGCGCATCAGAATTACTAAGACTTTTCCGAAAAATGTTTTTCCAAAAGAAATTTATTTTTATTCAAAAAATGAATCATGCCTTTGGCTAGCAAACGCTCAAATATTTTAGACAAAACCGGTGTAATGGAAATTGATAGGAATTGATGGTGAAGAGCCTTTGGGAAGCGAATCGGAGTGACATTTGCAGAACGCCAGCATTTAGGAAAAGAACTCAGAAGAATAAATAATCTAAAAATAGCAGGCAATTTCGGGGCCAATTATGGAGCAATTCTTTTATAAAAAATCATCAAAAACTCAAAGGATCACATTGCCAAATCAATGAACGCCATTCAAATAGAAAAGAAGCTCTGATGACTTAAAAGCCAAAGATTACAGTTCAATAGGAGAAAAGAAAGATGAAGGTAAGTTTAGTACCTCACTGCTTTTTTTTATTAAACATTGAGGCAAATAGATCAGAGTTTTCTTTACAGTAATAGCATACAGAGCCGCAAGCACGCAACGTTATTTTGGTGCGAATATAAGCATCAAAATGCATTTTGGGACGAACAATGCGAACGATTCCATAAGGATATGAAGGAGATCGAAACTCCGTACCAAGTATGTTGGGACGCAGTGATGATGGCAGACTATTACCAGTGTTCAAAACGAGATACTCCGGTCGCTCAATATTTTTTCCCCCAAATCTTTGCATTTTCAATTTTCAATTTTTATTGTGATTTGTTTGTTTATGTAATTTGCTCTCATTATTGTTTTATTCATTTGTCTCTTGTATGAATAAAATACTTTGTTAAAGAAACAGTCTTATTTAATTAACTAAATATCACTGATATCATCTCAGGTACAATGTTGGGAATATTTCTATGTGCATTTTTAGCATCTAATAGAGCTAAAAGGGTGATGGGAAGAGACACAAAACTAGACATGATAGAGAAAAACAAATTATTTTCGAATTTAACAGGCAAAATCACTTAAAAATTCATTGAAATATTCTAGGCATCAGACAAAATTTTTTTTCTGTTGCCCAGTGTCATGAGCCCAGCAGGTCAATGAGGAGCATAGCCAGGGACAAGGGATTGTCAGAGTCTCTAATCAGGCATATAGTGCATGATAACATCCGCTACTACTCATACATGATGAGAAAGGGGCAGCTTCTACTGCAGGAGATAAAAGACAAAGAAAAGAACATGATTCGAAACATGTCAACAAAGTTAAGCATCCCCTCAAGCCTGGCATGCTTTAGTTTTTATCTGACGAAAGGAATTACTGTCCTGAGTAGGTGGTGAACACGTAAAACATCCGCTGGCTTGCTCTATCTTCCAGAGAGGTAGCGAAAGTCGTGAACACCAAGTTTCTGGTTCACATTATGGTATTTTGGATGGTTATTAGCGAGAGCTACCTTAGTCCACGGCTTATCTTCCCGGAGTGATACATCATGTGCCTCGATGAGTAAGTGTTGCCCTGGATCCTAGATATGCCCAATGGAAGGCGCTGCGTGTGGCAGCACGATGTCAGAATTTCATACAATCAGAAAGACTCAGTTGTGGCGCTCAAACAATTTCTTTTAACTCATCACTCCGAACATCTGGTCTACTAACTGCTCAGACTGCAAATCCCTGCAAGATTATGTGTTCGACGTATTTGTGAGAGAGACCAAAAAATCACCGTACACCACCAAAGTGGAACTTATTTTCAGAATCACAACAATTTTTAACAATTTGAACAGGGAGAATGTCGAGAAGGCTTACAGCAGGTCCCAACACAACCAATAGACAGTGGTTGAGGCCGACAGCGATTTTATTGAATAAAATGTATAGCAAAAAATTTCATTCTTTTAAAATTTATATTTTATAAAAATGAGCGTCTCCGTACATAAGTCACTTAAAGACGATAGTTCGGAAATCAGTTTCTCTTATCTTACTGGTAGAATATAATATAAATATCGAATAATATGTGTTCGGCTCAGGAAAGAATTTTCTATAAAAACATTAAAAAATTGAACCTAAAAATGGTTTATATAGTTATCATTTACATTATTCCAATATTATATATAGTTTTCAAATACCATCAACAGAAATATAACGCTATAACCTTACGCAATTTCGACCATATTTCTCGCTTTCTTTAGCTTTTATTTCCGGACGAAGTTCTTTATAGATTTTCAACAAACATGTTTTCTATAATTAGTGCTCAATAGTATTTATTCGCTCTTTCCAGATTAATATCCTCCCCAAACGGAGCACTCAACTAAATTTCTGATTACTTGCTGATCCAAACAGCATTCTCTCTTTCTCTATCACCTATCCTTCACATACACATGCCAACAAGTTCTGTCATGCTCGGCTCTCCTCCAATATTTAAGAACTAATATAAAACTATCTTTCCTCACTCCCGAAACAGTAACGTTTCTCTTTGAAAGAGAAACGTTCTTTATCTGAATATTTTCCTCAAATTACTCACCGCCAGTTCATTCCTGTTCTTTCGTAGTTCATTGTTTTCTTTAATATCTCATGAGATTATTTTTGTACACTTAAAGGATCGTTATAGGCTTCTCGATTCTTACTGTGTGGAAAGTTTGACTAGGTTCTGTAGGCTAAGCATCAGATTAACACTTTACAAACGTTGTTAGCGTCATAGACACAATAAATATACCTAGAAACCACGATGTCATTAAGTATAGGATATTTAATGTTGCAGAAATAAGCAAAAATATAAAATTTAGGAACTTAATTGAAATTATTTAAATGTAAGCGCCTAAATTGAATTAATAATAAGAGATCGAACTTAATCTGAAGTTAGCGGCGCTTCTTTACTTCAAATATTTCTTGAAGTACTTTTCTTCACATTCAAGGAAATTGAAAACCTTGTTAAGGAAATTTAGTATATTTAAAGTTTAGGACGATAAAGGGCGTTAATTATAGTATAGCCAACCAGGCAGTAGTTGACATCTCACTAATTGAATGCTTTCACGACTCCACTATTGCAACGAATCTTTAATGTATGTATTTTCCAACATTTTTCCTTCCTACATCTAAACTACTTTAATTAAATAACTCTTTTTGCAAATTTTGGGGAAAATTTCCCCCTTAGTTTTACCTTCTTAGTTTAGATAAATAATAGTACAACAAAAAAAACCCCGGAGACGAGGATAACCTTTTCTAGCGGTAATTTATGCATGCATGAATTACGAAGATACCTCCGTCTCTTTCGATACGATATATACAGTAATGGTTGGGTATGAATTGAAAGTAACAGAATTTGGCTGAAACTGACAACTGTAAAAGTTATAAACGGATTTTGATATAATTGTAATTGGGTATTCCTAACGTATTCGTCAATAAAACCGATGAAAGTTATGGAAGTATACTCAATATCTTTTAGTTATATGGGTCCAAATCGGTGGAAACGCTTACGTAAAGCGTGATGATTTTGTAACTTAGTATAAATGCTTCCTATTTTTACCCTTTTATTAAATATTGGTTGTTGTTACTACTTATATTATTTTTCACATACTAGACTGTTTTTTCTTTACAGAAGAGAGCTAAAATGCCTAGAGAATGCAAAAATTCCCCAGACAGTTTGGGTTAGTTATGTGAATCAGCTTCATTAACACAATATGTACAAGAGACATTTGACTAAAAATGTGAAGAAACCTTATGAGCTGAACTTGGTTTGTAAAGTGGGTGACCAGGACAATCGCTGGGCCCCTTCATATGTCGAATCAGATGTGCAAGTTCCCTTTCTGTCTCAATAAAAGGCAAAGGGCCTGGCCTGATATTTGACATACCCATGGTCTGGAAGGAGCCAAAGGACCATTCAAAGGATTGCTACTTCTGCTTAACAGATATTAAAGGTGGGCATTCAATGTGTTTTTATTTCCTGGTCTTTAATATATTTTCAAGAGATGTATCAAATAAAGGATCAAAATACATACAATGTTGTACTTCCACTATTTCTACAACTGATTACAGCCAGTAATATTCATTTTCAGTCTGATTTTATTTTATTTCATTGCAAGTCACAACAGAAATCTATCATGTATCAAGATTTTCAATCTGTTATTCAACCAGTTTGACAACAAAGTGCTATTCCTCTACCACTGCCGCCCTCTGAACTACCAAGCCATGACACGAGCAACTCAGACAATTCAGAATCTCAAGATACAACATATGTGGCACAGCTTGAATCTGACAAGAAACCGCACCTCATCACCTCATCATTCCTTTATAGCATAAAAGCGGTTTTGTGGAAAATTGAGAACACTATGCTTTCAGTTCCAGTTGCTCACTCAGTCATTTTAAGAGAGACATATGAGAACCTTGCTTTTATTATTAACCGCATAACTCACAATGAGCATGAGTGGATAATTTGTGCGGACATCAAAGTAGTAGCCATACTCAATGAGCTACAATCTGTTTTCACCAATTTTATTTGCTTCCTTTGCAAGTGAGACAGTATAGCAAGATAAGACAATTATGTACGCTCAGAATGGTTACCTCGGGAAACTATGAAGCCTGGTGCCATAATGTACTTCATGAGCCACTTGTTTAGAAGGAAAAAAACATTTTGCCATTACTGCATATAAATCTAGGCCTAATAAAGCAATTTATCTAAGCACTGCAACATAACAAGTAATATTTACAATAACTGAAAGCCATCCTCCCTTAAATAAGTTATGCCAAGATTTATGAACTTAAATGAAATTATCTAAATGTAACCGCTTAAATTAAATAATAATGAGAAATCGAACTTCATCGGAAGTTATTGCCGCCTATTTCCTTTAAATATTGCTTTGAAGTAGTTTTCTTCACATTCAAGGAAATTGCAAACTTTGATAAGAAATTTTGGGAAATTTATAAAGGGTCTTTCAACAAGGACGCTCGAGCTTTGTCAAGCGATATTGGCCATGTTGTTAAAATGACATCTGGCAACCTCACTGTGAACTATTTAATAGTACCTGGCAAGTCACGATGGAAGGTTATAGTGTTAAACAGCGTGTGCAAATCATCAAATGGTATTATAAAAATTAGTGCTCCGTTCGAAAAACGTTCCGACGAAGCCCATTTTTGGATGATTGGATTTGTGAACAAGCAAAATTGTCGGATTTGAGACGAAAACAATCCACATGAGATACACCAGCACCAATTGCATCCAAACAAAGTCATTGTTTGGTGCGGATTTTCATCTAACGGAATCATCAGTCCGTATTTTTTTGAGAACGAAGATGAGATTGCCATAACCGTCAACGGTGAGACCTACAGATCCATGATAAGAAACTTTTTGTGGCCTCCACTGGATTATATGCCTGATCTGGATACTGACGACATGTGGTTCCAACAGGAACCATAGACATTTTTCACCAGCTATTTCAAGGCCGGGTCATCTCGCGCGGCGGCGATGTCAACTGGCCACCGAGATTATGCGATTTAACACCATTAGACTACTTTTTTGCGGCTACCTTAAATCGCAGGTCTATGCGAATAATTCGTAAACAGTTGATGTCCTCAAAGTCAACATAACGAACACCATCTAGCAAATTCAACCAGATTTATGTGACAAAGTCATCGAAAATTGGGCCTCAGGAATACGTTCCATCAAGCGAAGCCGCGGAGGACATTTGAACGACGTCATATTCCACACTTAATGCCATAAAATAAATTGAGTGCATATATCACACGCAAGTTGTTTTATTTACATTTAAAAAAAGAGTGACCTTCTTGAAAGACCCTATAGTTTAGGACGATGAAGGTCTTTAGTTCTAATATAGCAACAGGAAAGTGCTGCGTTCTTTACCTTCCTTGACACTGAAATCTTTTGACAGTGTAATGAAATATTATTTAAAAATAATATTTTTAAATAGTTCATATCTTGCTGTTTTTTCAGGTATTCAGCTATATAATAAGGATTGGTTTAAATAAAATTATTATTAGGTTTGGCCCTGTTTTTTTGCTTTTCTAGGGAAGCTTAGGCCGGGAATCTGAAGATTGATCGAGGCAGATCTCTATCAGAATTATCATGTCATTTTGCCTAATTTACAAGGTACATGACGATATGACGGTCTACAGAATGAGGTGTCTGGTGTTTATGTTGGACATAGGAAATAATGAAAAGTTCTAAGAAAGGAAACGATATAAATGTATGGAAAAAGGTTTAGCTATAAAGAATCGATGATGAAGGGGTAGTTCTGTTATAAAAGTGTTATTTTGTGGTAAACAGTCACATATTTAAATTAAGTTTAGAAAGTAAGAGACATGCAATTCTTTGTATTAACAAGAGAATTTCTTGAAGAAAATAATTTCAGCCTTATCTTTATTATTACTCTTATTTATTTGATTTTTAACTTTTATTATTCTATATTAAATTATAATTATATTTTTGTCAATTATTTTTGTTTAATTTTCAGTTTTTTAATTGTTTTATCCACTTGTGAACAAAGATCATTTAAATGTACCAGATGCCGCTCATTAAGTTCTTGGGGTAAAGTTGTTGAAAAAGATAAATTTTTGTCGCTTCGTATTTAAAAATCAATTTTAAAAGTTGCAGTCTCAATCTTTTAGTTTTTAGTGGGATTAATATAGATTAATTTTGTATGACTTGACACTTTTCAATTTATGTAGATCTATTTATTTGTTATCTCTATTTAATTTGAAGAACTTGGCTAATTTGAGATTATCCATTCCTAATATTGGTTAAGAAAATAGTGATCAAATGATGCGATTTTAGATGAATATAAATATTGACATATAGATAATATCTAAACAATCCTAGCTAAATATAGGGATAACAGCCCTGAAGGGTGCATTATAAATACTTATTATTATTATTATTATATTTAACTTACCCCATAGTGGCTATTTTTGTGCAGCTCATTTATTTGCATGCATCTAATCTAAGTTTTTCTTTAAATATTTAAATGATTCCTAAATTTTACTCTCAAGGGATTATTATGATATTACTCACTATATTCAATTCCCCAGTGGGTTTTATAGTTTTAGTCTAAAAATCATTAAATTGGCAAGATGATTTTAAGATACTTCTAGAATGTTCATGAAAAAAAGTTCTCTTATTTTGCAACTGTAACTATTTTATTTTGTTAGTTTATTTAGTATAATTTCTTGAATATGCGATTGTATCATAAAATCTTCTGAAAATTTATTAAATGCATGCCATTATGTACAATGAAAATTTCATTTTTTATTGATCATATTATTTAAAATATTTTAATTAATGAAACTCGTTTTTTTATTGTATTATGTAGTGTAATTAATAAATGTGGAGAAATGGCTACATTAAGCCTCCTGGAGGAGTATAGGTACATTCAAGCCCCCCTCCCTTCATGAGGAGAAGCGTGGGAAAGGTAGCCGGCGAAAATGCTTACCATGTGTGATCTCCTCGCCGCTGTGGGCAGTTGGAGCTAACATATGTTTGAAGGCGACCACCTAAGGTCCTTAAACGACGCTCTAACGATCGCATGACCTACGAGACCCATAAACCCGTGGTTAGGAAAAATAAACGGTGCGAGTCAGAAGGCACGCCAAGTAGCGGTGCGGTTACGAGCCCATAATTTGCGAGCTGACTTGGGCACCCCAGTGCCACTTCAGGAATTCTCGCTCTCCCCAGATGCTAACTCACCATTCGCTCCCCCCCCCTTTTGCATCTGTGGCCTGGTCACTTCCCCCTTTAGATGGGGCGGCAATCCGCCTATATATAAGCCCCGCAAAGAAAGAGAAGAGGATTATCTGAAGTCGATACGCCAGAGTAGGATTAGGTCGTGAAGATCGATCCATCGGCTAGACAAGAAGATTTTTAGAAGTCGATTCGCCAGAAGAAAGATTAGTTCGTAAAGATCGATCCTTCAGCCATACAAGACTATTTCCGTGAGAAACGATAGGATCAGATTGAGAAAATCGATCCCCCCCTTTCAGGGCCGTATTAACCTAAATAGTCAAGTTTTATATCGGTGCCATACCGAAGAAGCCTTTTCCGTCTGCAAAGAAGTCCGACTAAAGAAAAGTAAAGCCGCTCACACTCGAGTGATTCTCACATCTCAAGCAACGTAAGAGTGAGAGGAGAAGAACCCTGCCCCAACGAGCTCCCGTTCTTTAATTACGTTTAAGAAGCATTCCCTCCTCGAAAATTCAAGCAGCGACCACACCACTTCAAAGCGAGAGATAAGTCCTCCAGCGACATCCGGCAATCCCTAATACCTGACTGTAAGTTAACAATAACATTTATATCTCTATTGCGATAGTAGAAGTTTAGTACGTCCCACGTTTTAAAGGAGAGTAGAAACCATTATTCTTGAACCTAGGTAATATGTGTTTGTAGATGACAGTACATTAATTTAATGTTTTATGCTAAACAAATAGGGTCGTGATAAAAATACTAATTGGCAATTGGTTTGTTTATTAAAAGCCTACTTGTTTATGTTTTGTCATTTAAAATTCTTTGAGGCCAAATATAGAAATGCTTTTACTGTTGGTTTGTAATATTTAATTTAAAATACATGTTTATTTTTGGTAGATTCTGGTGTTTCCTCTTATCCTTATGTGTTTAAAAATAGCTCTTCCTTAAGGACTAAACCACTAAAATAGCACTCTTAGAACAAAGCCTACTTCATCATAGAAGTAACTCACGCCCCTTAAAGCATACCGCTACTAAAAGGGTGTCAAAGCGTAGAGTGATCAAAGCCAAGGGTCATTCTACGACATATTATAAAAGTGGTGTCAGGTGTGGGGTTTTATATTAGAAAGAACCCAGTAGTGTCTATTTAAGGAAGAGCTAACACATAAAAGGAACACCAGAAATAATAGAATATTTGACGAGTGGGAAATTGGTAAAGTTAGAGGGGGATACCATCTAAAGGTAATTGTTAGGCCAAGTGGTAAGATTCGGTGGTGGAATAGGTAAGGCTTGATTAAAAACAAGGTAGATGACTGACATAAGTGCGATGGCATTGTTTGACCTTTATCGGAAGCAAGGTCAAAGCCTCGGACTGGAAGGAACCGATCTGAGTTCGTTTATTCAGGAGAAAGAGAGAAACGAAAGAGAAGAAAGAAGAGAAAAGATGAAAATGGAAGCAGAAAAGACGAAAATGGAAGCTGATGAAAGAAGAGAAAAGACGAAAATGGAAGCTGATGAAAGAGAGAAGATAAGGGCCCACGAAAGAGCTCTTAGCAAAGACGAGTTAGAGGTGCAGTCAGTGTCATCCAAAACAGGAGTGTCACCAGCGGCCAGCATGAAACTCCCGGAGTACAAGGACGAAGAAGATTTATGCTCATATCTCTCCCATTTTGAGAAAATATTTGAAGTCAATAATTGGGACCTAGAAGAAGATGGGGTCGCCAGACTGTTACCGCTACTCAATCGTAGGATGAGAGAGATATTCGTATCTTTACCCTCAGAAGCGACTGTGGACTATTCCACTCTCAAAGCCGAACTTCTCTCAGCTACAAACCTTAACCCGGAAGAATATAGGATGAAGTTCAGGCAGTCTCGTATAAGACCTGGACAAACGTACAAACATTTTGGCTTTGAGCTTCGTCGAAGCCTAGAGTTTTGGATGGAGTCAGAAGGGGTAGAGAACGAAGTCGCTGCGGTCGTCGACTTCATGCTTAGAGATCAGTTACTAAGTACACTACCCCAGGAAATCCGTGCATTCGTTAAGGACCGAAAAGCTTCTACCTTCAACGAGTGCCTGGACGAGGCTGACCTCCACGCGGTAAATCATCGGTTATATCCTAGGGAGTACAAGAAAGAGAAGGCTCCCTCCCCAAAGAAAAATGGGCCGCCACCCAGGCATTTACAGAAGAAGCCCTTTAAGTTCGCAGCAGCAAAAGGAACTTATAAACCAAATTTTGGAGGAGAAAAAAATCAAAAAGAAGTTAGGATTCCACAAGGATCATACCCTAATACCGGCACGTATCCCAGGAAGCCCGTCACTTGTTATACCTGCGGGATAATAGGTCACCTGAGTTTCCAGTGCCCACAGAACTCCCGACTGAGGGAGACCTCGAGACAACAGGTGCAAAACCTGACTGCCGCGATCCCAGCAGGACAAGCTGATGCGTCCTACATCCCCGCGCCAACATCCGAAGGGCCCCAGCAACAGGTAAACTTTCTATTCAACAAAAGTTCGCCAGGCGGCCTACAATTTGAAGAAGGCACTGTTAATGGGTGCCGAGTATCCACTTTAGTCAGAGACACCGGATGTACGTGCATAGTGGTATCCGACAAGTTGCTGCCCCCAGTAAACCCTGCCCATAAGAAATTCGCAATCGTCCACGACTTTTTAGGACGCGACAATCGATTCCCCGTCGTGAGATGTTATATACAATGCAGATATTTCACCGGTTGGACGGACGTGGTAGTAGCCCCGATTAAGTTCTGCGCAGTACTAATCGGACAAAACCCCCTAATTCCCCAGCAAGAAGTAGCCCAACAAGTAGTCACCCGGGCACAAGAAGCCCAGAGGAAAGAGCAACCTGCTAATTTGACCCCGAGGATTACCCTCGAAGACAATGGGTTCAAATTGACTTCCTTCGCCAGTGCTCAGAAGGAATGCCCCACTCTTAAACCTCTATGGGCGAAAGCTATTAAAGGTGAAATTCTCCAAGTGAAAGGAAAGAAGCCTATCCAGTATATCGTAGAAGACTCACTTCTCTACCGTACTATCAGCGAGGAGGATAAGGAGAACAAGAAAGCACTGTGTGTACCTCAAGAATACACGCAAAGAATTTTGAATACCGCGCATGATGGAATATTAGCCGGACACTTTGGGCACAACAAAACGGCGCAGCAGATATTCCGACACTTTTATTGGCCCCAGGCCGCCAGGGAAATTGTGGCCTATTGCCGATCATGCGACGTGTGTCAGAAGGATCCGTCCAGAGGACGGGTACCTCCCGCTCCCTTACAAAAGGTGCCCGTTATTACCGAACCTTTCTTTCGAGTGGCAATTGATTTGGTGGGACCAATTCACCCCCCTTCAAGTGGAGGACACTCCTACATCCTCACCCTAGTGGATTGTGCCACCCGGTTCCCAGATGCCGTGGCCCTACGGAAGATTGACACTATTTCCTGCGCGGAAGCATTAATTTCAATTTTTGCACGAGTAGGCCTGCCTAAAGAAATTCTATCTGATAGAGGGCGAAAATTCACCTCAGAATTGATGGAGTATTTTAACAAACTTCTGTTAGTCAAGCCAATTTTTACGAGTCCATTTCATCCAGCCGCTAACGGAATCGGCGAGAAATTAAACGGGACTCTCAAAAATATATTGAAGAAGTTGTGTCAAAACAACCCTACACAGTGGCACAGATACCTGCCTGCAGCCCTTTTCGCCTGCCGAGAAATACCTCATCGGACGTTGGGATTCTCGCCCTTGGAGCTATTATACGGGAGAAATGTGCGAGGTCCTATGAGTATTCTTAAGGAATTATTTTCCAACGCGAAGCTCGAGCAAGAAATCAAATCGTCTTACGCCTACGTGATGGATATGCGCGAGCGCCTAGAATACTGCTCTGGCTTAGCTCGAGAGAACGCCGAGAAAAATTTAGCCAAATACCGGGACTATTTCGATATGAAAGCAAAGGCTCGAAAATTAAAGGCAGGAGATGAAGTCTTATTATTACTCCCGACCGAAAATAATAAGTTATGGGCCCAGTGGAAGGGACCGTTTGAAGTAATCGAGGCACGGGGTCCAGTCGATTACTTGATAGATACCCCAACAGGGCGAAGAACCTATCATATAAACATGCTAAAAAAATATCACCGCCGCGCGTGCATAAAGAATATTACCCTTCTAGACGAAGAAGAACCGATGGATGCAGTTTACCCGGGTACACCCCTGCAAGTCATACACACCGTGTGTGTGGAACAAGACGAGGAATACGAACTTCCCTCGCTCTCACCTACCCCGGAAGACCCTCGGGTGGATTTAAAGATAAATCCCCACTTAGAAATTCAACAAAAAGCGGAAATGTTGAAATTGCTCATGGAATTCCCAGAAGTCATTTCTGAAAACCCCGGATATGCCAAGGATTTTATCCATGAAATAAAACTAAAAACTAATTCAGTGGTTCGGAGCAAACCATATCCGTTACCGATCCACCTACGAGAAGCCTTCAATAAGGAAGTCCGGAATTTACTAAAATTGGGAATTTTAGAGCCATCGGAGTCCGATTATTGCTCCCCCATAGTAATGGTTAAGAAACCGGATCAATCATTTCGGATGTGCGTGGATTTCCGAAAATTGAATTCAGTTACCGTTTTCGACGCCGAGCCCATCCCACTAATAGATCAAAATCTCCATTTATTTGAAGACGCTAAATTCATCACCGAATTGGATTTGTGTAAAGCGTACTATCAAATACCTCTCGCTAAGGAGTCCAAAAAACTGACGGCTTTTGCGACCGAGAGAGGTCTGTTACAGTTTACCAGGCTACCCTTCGGACTACTTACAGCCGGTAGCAATTATAATAGGATGATGAGGCGAATTATCGCTGGACTAAGTGACGTGTCGTTTTACTTCGACAACGTGTACGTAGCTACCCGTACATGGGAGTCACACTTACACGCCTTACGCTCATTGCTGGAGAAATTGAAGGAGCAAGGTCTAACCGCCGGGCCGACCAAGTGTTATTTTGCCTACGAATCCATTGACTACCTGGGATTCAAAATAGGACAAAAACACTTGACTACCCAGCAAGAAAAAGTGGACGCCATAGTCAAGATGCCCCGGCCGAAATCAAAGAAACAACTCCGATCGGTTATGGGAGCGGCCTCGTTCTATAGGCGTTTTGTACCACACTTCGCTTCCATTGCGGCCCCACTGAATGATTTGTTAAAAAAGACAGCGTCAGACCCTGTCACGTGGAACCCCCATGCAATAACTCAGTTGGAGGTTCTAAAAGGAAAACTCGTAACTGCGCCCATTCTTCGCTTACCAAATCCCAACAAGATCTTCGGCCTTCGCACGGACGCTAGTCGGGACGGGCTAGGCGGAGTATTGCTTCAATACGAAGATGACGAAACAGCCTATCCCATAGCTTATGTCAGTAGGAAACTGTTGAGTAGAGAAAAAGCCTACGCTACTATCGAAATCGAAGCTTTGGCCATAATATGGTCCATAGGTAAATTCAAATATTATCTAATAGGGCGCGAGTTTAAGTTGGAATACGACCATAAACCGTTGTCATACTTAGGTAAAAATAAGTGTAAGAATGGAAGACTCCTGAGATGGAGTTTACTCTTGATGGAGTACCAGTACTCCATTCATTATATAAAAGGGTCCAACAATTGTATGGCCGACTCGTTAAGTCGGAACCCTGTCGACGATTAAGGAGCAGCCCAACTATTGTATTATAGCAAAGTTAAGTGTAAATCAGTAGAATTGTAAGTAAGTAGGGGCGAGTAACCCGAGTGGTAGGTAAGAAAATCCTAAGTTGGCACAGTAATATAGGAATTAATGTAAGGTCAGGTGAAATGTTATCGAGGCATTCCCGAGTGAACTAGAATTTATTGTATAATATAATGTTCCGTAAGTTACCCATGTATATTATTGTAAGCGTCGGATTGGAACCCCCCCCCCTCCCGTTATTTTCTTAAGAATGGAGGTAGATGTGGAGAAATGGCTACATTAAGCCTCCTGGAGGAGTATAGGTACATTCAAGCCCCCCTCCCTTCATGAGGAGGAGCGTGGGAAAGGTAGCCGGCGAAAATGCTTACCATGTGTGATCTCCTCGCCGCTGTGGGCAGTTGGAGCTAACATATGTTTGAAGGCGACCACCTAAGGTCCTTAAACGACGCTCTAACGATCGCATGACCTACGAGACCCATAAACCCGTGGTTATGGAAAAAAAAGCGGTGCGAGTCAGAAGGCACGCCAAGTAGTGGTGCGGTTACGAGCCCATAATTTGCGAGCTGACTTGGGCACCCCAGTGCCACCTCAGGAATTCTCGCTCTCCCCAGATGCTAACTCACCATTCGCTCCCCCCCCCCTTTTGCATCTGTGGCCTGGTCACTTCCCCCTTTAGATGGGGCGGCAATCCGCCTATATATAAGCCCCGCAAAGAAAGAGAAGAGGATTATCTGAAGTCGATACGCCAGAGTAGGATTAGGTCGTGAAGATCGATCCATCGGCTAGACAAGAAGATTTTTAGAAGTAGATTCGCCAGAAGAAAGATTAGTTCGTAAAGATCGATCCTTCAGCCATACAAGACTATTTCCGTGAGAAACGATAGGATCAGATTGAGAAAATCGACCCCCCCCCCTTTCAGGGCCGTATTAACCTAAATAGTCAAGTTTTATATCGGTGCCATACCGAAGAAGCCTTTTCCGTCTGCAAAGAAGTCCGACTAAAGAAAAGTAAAGCCGCTCACACTCGAGTGATTCTCACATCTCAAGCAACGTAAGAGTGATAGGAGAAGAACCCTGCCCCAACGAGCTCCCGTTCTTTAATTACGTTTAAGAAGCATTCCCTCCTCGAAAATTCAAGCAGCGACCACACCACTTCAAAGCGAGAGATAAGTCCTCCAGCGACATCCGGCAATCCCTAATACCTACCTGTAAGTTAACAATAACATTTATATCTCTATTGCGATAGTAGAAGTTTAGTACGTCCCACGTTTTAAAGGAGAGTAGAAACCATTATTCTTGAACCTAGGTAATATGTGTTTGTAGATGACAGTACATTAATTTAATGTTTTATGCTAAACAAATAGGGTTGTGATAAAAATACTAATTGGCAATTGGTTTGTTTATTAAAAGCCTACTTGTTTATGTTTTGTCATTTAAAATTCTTTGAGGCCAAATATAGAAATGCTTTTACTGTTGGTTTGTAATATTTAATTTAAAATACATGTTTATTTTTGGTAGATTCTGGTGTTTCCTCTTATCCTTATGTGTTTAAAAATAGCTTTTCCTTAAGGACTAAACCACTAAAATAGCACTCTTAGAACAAAGCCTACTTCATCATAGAAGTAACTCACGCCCCTTAAAGCATACCGTTACTAAAAGGGTGTCAAAGCGTAGAGTGATCAAAGCCAAGGGTCATTCTACGACAATAAACACATTAACATATTTTATCACTAAAGGCTTTATAATTTTTCACATATACGAAATTGACAGCGTTCATTATTAATTCCTGGCACTATGAAAAATCATATATTCTCAAGTTGGTAAGTTTAGTTTTATTCATAGGAATAATTATATATTTCTGTAAATTGATGGAGATTTTTTAAAGGTTGTAATATTAGTTGATTTACTTATTTCACGGCTAATAATTGTGGCTATAGACGTTTCCTTTTCTTACGAACATCCTATAAATTCTGATATATATCTCGCACTTTGTTTTAGGCAAAGCAATAGTGTAAATCAGATTGAAAAGCCCTTTGGCGCACTCGGCGCAGCTTGTCGAGACAGCCATGATTAGTTCCCTTTGGACACTAATTGGCTTGCGGATTAATGTGACAACAGACACTACTACTAAGTAAGTGTAAAGGGGTGAAATATGTCCTCCTTAGAGGACATCAGCCTAAATTTGGCCGATCATGTGCCAGCGCTTTAGGTCATTTGTGTCATGGCAAGGAAGTACTACTCAGGCCATTGCTTTGCTAATAATAATCGCTCATTTATAATTGCGAACTCAGGTTTACTCAAAGTCTGCGTATGTTACTCAAAGACCGTGGTAAAGGAGATTGAGGTCGGGTGAATGCGGCGGCCAAAATCTCTTGAACCAGAAGTAATGTTCGACCCCAACAATACTTGCACGGTTTTGGCCGTGTGGACCCGGGCAAAGTTGAGTTAAAAGACGTAGTGCGCCTTCTTTGTAATCTTTCTCACCCAGGGTAGGAGTTTCATGGCCAAACTATCGCTGAAGCTGGCAGTGGTGATCATGTAAATGGCCGCGAACCACACCGGCAGCATCTTTCCGATTTTGAAGCCCGCCCCCGGGTTGTAAATAGTATATAATATTGGATTGAAAAAACAGCAAGATATGAACTATTCCTGTTTTCATACTACTTTTTTCAAATAGGAATTTAGTAGAACTAATAATACATTATATCTTTTTACTATGCTTTTATCATATTTTAATGGGAAATATACAAAAATTTAGAAAGCTTACCCAGGACTGCTTCAATTCGTTATTTGTGATATTATCTTGACTGATATTGCTCCAGTTTTGTACAATAATCACTCGCAACTGCTTATAATTCTATGGCTTCTGTTTACCAATTACCAGATTGATTATCGCCCACAAATTATATATTCGGTTGAAATCGGTCGAATTACGGGGTCAAAGTCCCAAATGTTCGATGATATTTTAATTAAATAACATATATATTGCTTTGTTAGGAACAAAATGCACCATCATGGGAAAAATATATCAATCATCCTCAAATTATTCATGAACTGTATGAAGAATTTGCTGATGTAGCAAATTTTTGTACCATTTAGTGTGTATGGCAGTGCCCTTTGGCAAAATTCTTAGTGCTCCAGTTCTCTTAGATTAAAAATTAAACCAAATACTGAGAGTGTCCTGATGCTTCACTGTAAGGATGACACACCACTCGTGAATGCACTCCTCCTTTCTCCTCCTAAAGAGGAAGCTTCCTGTAAACAAAAGTACATGCTTTATGTTTCCTAGAAAAAAAGAAGCCTGTCCATAAGGTTCTTCTTGATAAGGTGAGGCTTTGTATTTGCCTTTCACGACTCCAGAACTTTGTTGAAAGGCTTCCATCTCAATCTGGTCTTGGCGTTTATTTTAAGCTCTTAGTGCTCCCTGATGCAATATCCTTAGCAACTATCTCCTTGCATTTCATGCGACTTTGGAGCATAGCAGCAATGGTTGCACACGTTTCTTTAGAAATAACCGTTTTTGGAATTGAAAAAGATTCAAACATATATTTTATCAAAAGATATCACATAATAGCTTATAATTACATATTCAAACAATATTGATCATAATTTACCCTTTTGATCAAATAGCCAAGCTTAAAGGACTGAATCTCGCCACATACTGGAACAAGAGTAGCGCGCGACTTTTGATTCAGCAAAAGTATACATTATTTTGGAAATTCTGATCTTTAATAAACCTGCAATAATTTATATATTAGGATAATTATTCCTATCCCATACATTTTCTACACGAATGAAGAAAATAAAATTATATATTAGTCCGAAACTTTTGGCCATGAGTGTATTATATGAATCCTAAACCAATTGAAATTTATTTGAAGTGGGACAGCGTCCCATATATAGTTGTGATGAAGAAAACCGCCTAATTTTTTACCCTCTAGCAAGGTGAGCTACATTCGTTGGAAACGGAATCCTGTCTAAAGAGAGATACTAGACATTCCTACCTGTGTTGCCATTATGCTTCCGCTCTTTTCTCTATTCGACTTTGTGCCTTTTTACATTTTCACCTCTACTAATTTTACTCCTTCCTTTACGAAATATTTTCAAAATATATTTGCTAGAAGCTCCTTCATATAATTTATTGTTTTTTCAAAGATACGATAAAATAAAACTAATGATTATTCAAGAAGCAAGTTAGAAATAACCAGGAAGATTTCATTGAACATTGAAAAAGTCTCTCAGGATAACTATATCAGTATCATATTTTCTTAATTTCTCCTCATTATTTTAGTTGAGAGGTAGCTTCCTGTTATTTTCATGAAAATACCAGGAATGAAACATTAATATTTTATAATTTGATAGTAGTTAGGCATAATGCAGATCTTTTTGATAATAAATGCGAGAATATTTAGAAAATCTAGTTGCTACCCTTGACAATTGAAATAACAACACTAAAAAATTAAATTATTACTTGCTTATCTATCGCAAGTCTTTTATGCCCTAACTTCCTATAATTTTTCAAAGATGCTGTACTACAATAATTAAATCTTTTTGGGGCCTCGTTAAAAGGCCCATTGAATGCGTGTCGTCGGTAGCTCTACAGCTAAATGGTACTCTGATCAGTATTGTAAAGAACGAGACCGTGCGAGATTTAGATCGACCTTACGGAAATTCATTATCTTCTAACTAATTAGTATTTTTATTAAAGAATGAATTCCTAACAACTCTATAACCATTTTATTGCTCTTTTTGTATCCACTAAGTTCTATTGGACAAATAAAGAATGAAAAGAAATCATAGTTGAATAATAATTGACGGAATGTGGAGGCAACTGGTGTTAGGAATAATTTTTATAGGCAATTGATTTCTGTATTATTGCATTTTAATAAATTTATTTTCTATTTAAAAATTATCACAGTTCATTCATACCCTTGCCTTGAAAAAAGCAATTTATTTTACTTTAATAACATCAATGTCCCATTTTTAATTAATAAGATTTTTTTAATAATCTTTTAAATTTAGGATACTCTGTATAGGAGAAGAGTAGAATAGCTTATCCCGAATGGATGTAGACACAAATTCTTTTTCAGCATGAAAGTGATCAAATAGCTAAATGGGAACCAAATACTGGTATTGTATTTTTACGTCCTGCTTTCTTAATCCGATAATTAAAATTATTTTCGAAAAAGATAGTCGAGGCAATACGACATGATTGCTATTTTCGAATATTGAACCAAGGCTTGAAAAGTTCAAATGATGTGAAAATATTTACTTCTCCTCAGCAAAAAGAGGCAAGCATTTCTAAAAACACATGTGCATTTCTAGAAAATCTATATTAGCTTGATACAATTAAAAACATGATATTGCAATCGACGGTTCGACCGAAGAGTTCAGTATACCTCGGGAGCCTGGAGTGTGTGGTTATACAAACTAGCCGCTCTGTTACCTCAAAATCTTGCCTAGCGTTAAATAGTGTAAAATATAACTAATAAAGGAAAAATTTCGATTAAAGTTTAGTGTTCAATAATGATATTAAGTTTCCTTTTCTAAGAACGTGAATCTTTTTTAATTATTTTACACAGCTCATGCAATTTGAATAGAATTGCTTTTTTTAATTAATAATACAAAGTGATTCTCAAGTAATACTTCAGGGTGTATATATTCATTTCCTGAGGCACTAGTATATATTCTTTGACTCTACAATAGAATGTGTGGGATATATAAAGCAACGCCGAATTTGTATTAATACTAGTCTATTGTTTTTATTTCTCGTTTTCACCTCTTCCCTTAACTAATTTGTTATATACCTGTGTAGTTTGCATTAAAATCTTTTCGTAAAGTAATTTGTGCAATATTACTAATTAAAATAATGGCAAAGTACGATATTTCCTAGGTGAACAGATTACGGTCATTACTTTTGGATTTATGGTAGATATATTTAAGGCTATTTTGGTGTATGTGTTACATTTATATGGAAAACGCTTTTAAGAGTGTGCTGATTTCTCCAAACTAAATCTGATTTGTATCTATTAAATATTTAGCAAAATCAGTGAGAAAAAATGGCCAGTCTTGACTTCAAAAGGACCTTAATTATCTTTTCTTTGGCCTTCATTAGCAGTGGGGGATCTTCTTTATTTCTCATCGAAAGCAGGAGATGTAAGTAGATCAATTGGAATAAAAAATAGTTAGGAAGTAATTTTTGGTTAATTTCTAAGTGATTTTGTAAAGATAGATAACAAATTTAGTGTTATTCTACAGTAGGTTAGTTTAATGACTCATATTTGAGTCATTAAAAACAATTATCCTTTATCTCTGTATGAACGAGGAATATACTAATTATAATATGAAGCCATTGTTATTCCTCTTTATTTTTTCTTAATTGAGTAAATAAGCTTTCTCTTAATAAAATCCAATATTTAAAATAAAAGAAGGAAAATGATTCCGTCCTTACTTTGTATCAAGCACATATTTACGTGTAAATTAGGAAAAAGAAACCAAACGTAACCCTGCATTTGTCACTAAAATTTTTTCTTTTCTTAAATCACACTAGCTCTTTACTTAGTTTCTAGAGGACTTATCTTTGAAGGTAATCATAGAGATAGCTTATCTTTATTATTTCAATTTATAGAGGTTTTAGCTTAACTAGTAACCACTGAACTGATTTCGTATAATAAGTGAATTCATATTTTTCATATATCACTTTCTTTTACCTTCAAACAATTTCGCCTTTCCATGTAAAAGTTACTCCTGATGCATATGCATCTAGTAGCTCGTGCATTAAATAAGGATTCGATTTGAGTCAGTGATATCTCTTTCAATGCATAAATCTTGGCAACCATGTCACACGTTGCCAATGTTCTAGGATCCAGTTAGCGATGCCATGAACCTAGGTACAAGATCATCTTCAGTTTGCTTGTGTTTACAAATGCAGTTTTGTCGGTTTTATGCCTCATTATTTCATGAAAAGTAAAGAACAATGCACTTTCCTGATGCATATGCATTTAGTAGCTCGTGCAGTAAATATGGATTCGATTTGAGCCAATGATATCTCTTGCAATGCATAAATCTTGCCAGACACTCAGGTTGATTAAAAACCTTTGTTTGACCAGTGTGTTGTCCACGGTGTACGATAATACCCCCTTTTAGGTATTATCGGTACGCACATGATATCATAGGTAGCTAGATGTTGATTATTCGAAGTTTGACAAAAAGAGTCTTATAAACTTCAGCCCGACGCCGAAATAGATAATTCACCTCACTTTGTACTCAGCAGCCTCGCAGAAGTTCTCCCTGACCCACAAGTTGTCAGATTTCAAGTGATACAGGCCTTGTAATTACCATAAATTTACGTTACAGTGGCACTGTCCACACTGTCTTTACTTAATGTTAGACACATGTCATGATATTTCTGTTGAAATTGTTACCAAAATCTCTAGTATTTCTCTTTTACTATTTGAAAGTGAAGAAAGCAATTTGTTATTATTTCTACTAGCGTTTGATTCACAAAATTTCCATTTTGAAGAGTAACCAAAATGCGGAATAAAATAATGGATATAGAGGGTAAGAAGCAAAATTGAAAATTCCTTGTTTTTATTTCGTTGGCGATTTACACGTGGGAGAAAAACATTTAGTTTTTAACAGTGTCCGAAAAAGCTTCCTGTTTCCCCGTATACTCAATCAATGTCACAGAAGCAAAGGTTATCTTTTGTTCATTAAGGGCTGATGGTAGAGAAAAATGAATTATAAGTAAATTATACCATCCATCCACTTTCAATTGCAGACGATATTTATAACCAGAAAATGAAAAGCACAAGAAGTCAGAATGAGAATCGCCAGCAAGCCCAAATGGGCTGTTTTTTTTACATCTATCATTGATAAAAGAACCTTTCGTGACCAAAGGGTATGTGTGAACCCCTTTCAATTCAGAAATGTATTGCTGAATACCCCTTGGGATGGTTCTAGATAGGAAAAGTGGGAATGTGATGTATGTCAATGATGTGAAAAAAGACAATGGTGGTAATTTGGCGTTTTACTTCATGTTGTAATAAGATACTTGACACTACGCGGTGAACACAGCGCGTCTGCCAATATGCCATGATTTCACTGACGTACGGAGGACTTTTATGTCAACTCTAGCTGGGATCGAACACAGTAGCCAAGAGTTATAAATTTTAAATAAGTAATGAGCTTTCAAAACAGAATTAAGATCAAATATTACAGATACTTTTATAAAAAACATTGTTCTTTACATATGAGAAAGATTTGGAAGACAGTCACTTCCAAACCCTATATCCTGAATATTTTAGAAAAAACTATCTAAACTACGTTTTCATACTTTCCTTATCCGCCAATCTAAAAAAAGATCTTAATTTAATAATTAAAAACAGATTTAATTCTTCAAATGAAATCACTGTCGAAGACAATACAGTTTTCATAAATTTACTTTTTAAAATCACAGTTGATTGCGAATTGTTTAAATATCCATTTTATGATTAAATAGCGAAATATTAATGATATAGTCTGTGACATGTATCTCAATAAGGAATTCGCTCTAATTGAATCTCTAAAAGAGTGGTCACGACCGTTTAATATTTGAAACGTGACTGCAATACCGCCAAAATTTTGTTCAACCCTTAGAAATGCAGACTGACGACCTCATCCCGCTAGCACCAAAGGTTTTCGAATAACTCGATTGAATCTACAACAGAGGCAATATTTGGACATTTTCGAATCCATTTCACAATTAAAAGACCAACAAGCCAATAATAATATGAAGGGTCTTTGAATATTTCGGAGAAAATTAAAGTAATACAAATAAGTGAATATTTAAAAGCTTAATTTGAAATGGATATCGCTTTAAATCAAATTTGAATAGAAGCAAAACATTAATTCAGTCTATTATAATGATCGATAATGGCAATGTCAGCCTCAATATTAACCTGCATACTAAATGTAATAGGATATGGAGATTCAAAGTCATTTTTGATAGGTATATTTGAGTATTATTTCCATGTCTTAGAAAACTTATGTAAGATTTAACTGCCTTCTGGCATTAACTAGAATTGATAAAAGTCAATTCTTTAAAACTACCAGCACATAATTTAAAAAGTTGTTTTGTGCGATCGTTCTCTTCATAAAGCTCAAATTAATGCTTTCAGCAATTATTTTTTGCAAATGAATAGAAATTTAAACGAGGAACCAGATTTGTACACGATTTCTAAATTGCTTCTACTCATAAACGAAGAGGAAATTCATTTAAAATCCAAATCAATATTTCGTAAGTATCTAATATGAGGAAAATGTTCATAACAATTCTCTGAGAGTTACATTTATAAATCCTCTCGCTTGACCAAACCAGAAATATACAATACTCTTAAGTGTACAATTTTCTATACATATATCCATCAAAGGGAGTGCTAATTATCGAAATCATGCTAATATCCGTATAATATTTTCCCAGTCTACATTTAGTGGGTAAGTATGTAGTATAGTATATTTATTAGGGAAGGATACTCCGTAAGGAGCCTTTTCTAATTTCGCTTTATTTATAGTGCTGTTTATTTTCATTATATTTTTCCCTCGCCTGAACCTATTACTTTTACAGCCCAGATGAGGTAGATGAGAAAATCTCATCTACCAAACAAAGATATGAATTCTTTAACTAGTTCCTTCTAAACACTTAATTTTATTTACCGAATAAATACCAGGCTCACAAACCTGTCTACTTAGTTAAATGTAATTCTTATACTGATTAGTTTGTTTGCACTTTCCTGGACAATATCATAATATAACTTTATCCTGAAAAATATACTTTAAATAATTAAATATTGATCTAATAACCTTTACTTTATATAACTGGCAGTTGTAACTAAATTCTTAGGTAATTTAATTTCCGTATTCCTGTCTACCAGACAATTCTTGGAGATATTATACTTTCCTTCTAAATAAAGCTCTAGCTATTTGATTTTAGAAAATATCTTTAGGTGCAAGAAACTAATCTTTCAGATTCTCTCCACTTTTGTCACAATTATTTTAATATCTACAAAAATGGCTAACTTAGTATCATCGGCTAAATTTGATATTTATTTTTCACACCAAAACTTAATTAATTACCTTAAATACCACAAAATAGTGACATTTAATAAGAGTGTTAGATTTGTAAAGTGTTGAAGGAAGAAAATAGTTATCTAGTATTATCCTGTAGTGTTATTTAAGCCAAATACATCTTAAATTAATTAATCATTAAATTTGAATACTATATACAATCAGAGAAGAGGGAGATGGGCTCCTGCAAAAAAAATACAAGTAAATCCGATTAAGTTGAGCACTAAGCAAGCAGTCTGACTTTGACCAGTACATTATGTGAAGTAAAATATTATATTATTTAGACAAAACTTGCAGTGACATAATAGGTGTTTAAAATTTTTACTATAAACCTGTTTAAAAATATACAAATTTAACATGCACGACAGGTCAAACTATACATATACATATTACTCAAAGGTGAGTATTTTGTTAACAAATTACACCAACAAATTCTAAATGTATTATCATTGTCCAAATGTCTACACCTTTTGATTGATAAAACTCCCATGAATAGCTAACAAATAAAAATAATTCCAATAGCGCCCTCATCAGATCAGTGCAGAAATTAATTTACTGAATCATATAACTTTTATGCAAATCTACACTTACTTTGCTCAAGTTTCTATAACCGTGATTTTATGAAACTCACAAATTTATTTAAAACAGATTTCGAAAGTAGCTTTAAGTTCTTTTTAGTAGTAAACTTATAATTTTATGATCTATAATTAAGAAATTGTGAAAATAAAAAGCATCAAACCCTTATAAAGACATTTAATCTAAAGTCAAGAACTATGTTTTTTAAAATTAGGTTTGATAAGGAAAGATTTATGCAAGAATAATATACATCGGACATATCATAATTTGGACTAAAAATATGATTGTTCATAAATATGCGAGACTTATGATTCTATATTACGATTCCGATTACTTATTCAAAAACATATTTCCACTCTCTTTCTTATTCTTTTTTCCCCACTGGGTCTCAGTTCGCTTAGGATCTCTCGAGGATTCCGACTAAGTTTGCGTCGAAACTGAAAACACGAGGATTAAGGGATTTTCATCCTTCTCCGAGGGAATTAAAAGAGAATGAAATCGCGATAACTTCTATAGAATAGAATAAAGAGAAACTGAGAGTCTTTAACCAGACACTATGACCATAATAATTATACAAATTGCCCTAACAGGGTCGAGTTATTCATGACCTGGCCTCTTCGAGGTGAGTTTTCATAGACTTTTGAGACTCTTTTTTAACCAGAAACCCTCTGGGGAGGCTGCCTAGTATCGAAACGTTTGAGTTACTTAGATACTCAAAAATTAATGCCAAACCCTTCGTAGGAAATGAATTTGTTTGGGTCCCGGTTTTCGCTCACATTATCGGATTCCCAAGTTTGCGATATTCATTCCTGTGCATATTTCGTTGTCAGGAGAAGTTAAAACTTATTCGTGAAATTGTACTCCGAATTCTGATTTCTTCAATAATCTATTATTAGCCGTATCTCATTCAAAATATTGAAGTTAGATTATTCTGAGACATAATAATTCTTGCTAGAGAGTCATACGGACAAAGAAAATAAGTATTTATTCCATTCTGTTATGATGTTCATTGTTAATTGTACCACACTGATATAATTAAAATACTAATTATGGTAAAACATTCATTGCCGAACCTGTTTATAGTTCAAAATTTGCAAGTTCCAAAGATGCAGGAGAGTGCGAGGGGATTTTAAATAACAAGAATGAATTAATCATTGGCCGGTATTGCTACTATTTAATTAGGCTTTGGTGATTAGAGGATTTAAAAGGAAAACAAAATTAATCTTTTATCTTATACAAACAACAATAGATATTTACAGAATAATATACAAGTGATTAAGCTAACACCGTTACTAAATGAATGAAATTGAAATGACAAGTAGGACTCGTCTTAGCCATACTAGTGAGCCTACACTAATTACCTTAGGGAAAGCGGGAAGTGACTACGTGGTGAGTCTTAGCCGTACGAGGCCCAATAATTAATACAATAATTAGCTGAGCTGGACCGGGAGGGGATCGCAAGTCTGAGAACGTCACGCCTATTTGACGATGAAAGAAAATGCAAGTCTTACGATTTACTGGAGAAGACTACAAGTATGGGTACTCGGGGAAACTCGCGCGATATTTCAGACGTAGTCTTCGTCGTTCCGAATAAGATTTCTGCTGCGAGACCTAATAGCACAGGAGTTTGTTAGTCGAGGATTATGCGTCGTCAATGAATGATTCCAAAGACCTCTTATGATGCCGCGTGAATACCTTCTGTATTGGGTGAGCTTGCTTACTTGGAAGCAACGTGAGGACAGCTCGCAACCCGAAAGCTCTAAGAATACTTTCTTAATTATTCTTTGGATGGAAAATATATATTACTACGTCGGAAGTTCCAATGTTTACTAACTGAATCGTTATCGGTTCCGTCCTACAGCCTTGATGACGGGAATTAGCGGTGAGGGTCGTAACACTATAAATGGGACAGGGTTCTGGCGCCTTATCGCTCCGGAAGTTTACTGATGGTCTGGAGGCAGGGCTTCTTCGCTTGAAAGCATTTTCTCCTGACTAGAACACACATGCTAACTCTCTCACTCTTTTATTTTCTGACAGCATCCATCTTTTTAACTTTTGTGGAAATTTGTCACTTATTTTTGGAATTGAACTGGCTAGCAACAAATAGAAAGTGAGCAGTTATCAAAATAGTTACATAATTCCTGAATTTCGCTGTCAATATTTATTTGCACACATAACTAAAAATTATGTTCAATAACAAGCTCGCTAACAGCCCTATTGGCCTCAGGCCTATTTGGCCTTTTCTAACCTCTTAGAAGACATCTCAATCAACGAAGAAAGGCTTACCCTCAAAACGCAGTCTACGAGTTGGAATCGAACATTAAAATTGTTTGAAAAATTCTACTCGTCAGATTGACCCGTTTCCCTTGACATCACGTTCAAGTGAGGAGGAATAAATTCCCACTAAAAACCAGTTTTTTTTCATTCGATTCGATTCTGATTCCACCATAATTCATCAGTAAAGGAGGAAAAGAATAACTAAAGACACTCTGAAGATGATTACATAGATCGAAAGCTCAGCTATTAAAGTTTGACTTTTACCTAACGCAGTTACTTAAAAAATGTGAGATAAACGTAGGAGATGTTATTTAACATCTACAAGATGGACAACAAAATCGATAAGAAAAATGGAAAGTTCCCAAAGAAAATTAATCATGGCGAAATATACAATGGTCTTTAACAAAATCTGCATTCAAGAAAGACTGCTACCCATTTACACCAATATATATATATATATATATATATATATATATATATATATATATATATATATATACTTTGGAAGGAGGCCATGTTGTATACAAAAATGGTTAAACTCCACAGGCAAAGAGTCATTGTTCAGCTTCTTGAGAACTTTTTTGCAATTTACAAGTAAGTGTCCCTTAAGGGGAAATAGTCGTAAAAGATCACTATAATTCATTATGTATTATCGGCCCATGGTACATTTCGACCATACTAGCCATCCTTTGGGTCTATACTGATAAACATAGTTAAACTGATCTATATGAATTCTAAATACATTTTGACCACTCCTGTAATCTTTCCTTGTATATCTTGGTAATCTCATTCACAGTATAACACTCCACATGACTATCTAGCTCTCTATAATCAAGTACAGGCCATACTATAATTTTAGCGAGCTGCTCCACACCAATTTCAAAGAATTTCACCTTTCACATTCTATTTTCATGGTACTAAAATATCCTCTTTAATCTACGTCTATATTTCACCTTTTAATTGCTCCTTATTTTTGCCCGCCATCGGTTTATCATAACGGATTGCCCTATTATTCAGAACAGGGTTCTTCATTCTTCCATGTCCACTTAACAATAAAAAACCCGATTAAATACAGCTCTTTCCATCCTAGACACCTAATATCTCTAACACATCCATTGCATCTATCACATCAATGCTATTAACTATCTTCTTAGAAATTATTTCTGGAACTATCAACTCTTTCCCTTACTTGTATATTCACCATACATTGAGCCTTACATTTTATTTCACATCCATCAAAAGCAACAATACTTCCTCCTCTTTCAAAATCACATACTAAATTAGCAGTAACAATTGTTCTTCCTTACTCAGTATCCACCAAAGACTTTACAGCTCTTCCTCCAACTTTAATTTCAATGACTAGATTTCAAATAAATGCGTCTTCACTCTTTTGATGGGGTAACTACCAGCGCAAAGGTTCTTCTCTATTCATTTCTCTGATCGAGTTGATAGGTACAGTGAATTGAAATATGGCTCACTTTGCAACATTTATAACATACTATATACTCTTACTCCTCTCTGCTGTACAAAATCCTGCCTTATTAGGGCTTTCACAAGCAAAGCTTTTCCCTCTAAATTCTTGGCCTTCTCCTTTTATACTTATGATTGCTGTATCTCTAGGAGGTTGTCTGGTAACACTATTATATGACATTGCTATAGCTACAAAATTACTAGCCAAATTAGCAGTTAAAATCTTGGCCTCAGATATTACATCAGACATTGGTGATGTAATGGCACCCTGAACCTTGTACAATTCTACCGTAACACACTCTGGATAACCATTTATAAAAGTTAATTTAGTAATTCTTTTCAAACCTTCATCATTAAATCCAACTAATCTACTAATTTCATTTGAAAATACATCTTCTAGTTCGCGACACCACTGCTTCTGTACTAATTTCCCCTAAGCGGTAAATGGACCCTCTGCAAATGCATTCTTTAATTTTTCTTCACTCTTGATCTTTTTTACACATCACTAAATCCAATGCGAAAGCCTCTCTTTTCAAAATTATGGGAAGAAAACAAGCCACATCTGTTACCTTCTGCAACTTTGCAACAAAAATGACCTACTTAATCCAAACCACACCATCTCCTTGACCATTAAATGGTTTGATTATATCCATTGTGATCGTGGACGCCATTATGCTTAGATAGCTTGTGGTTAAATACCAAAACTTAGGTCACCACACTTACCACTGAATAATTTGGGACTGATTTTCAACTTTAGGTGGAAACAATTTTTAAACCAGACAAAGACAATCAGCAGATAAAAGTAACCGGCTACCTGACAAGAAGGATAACGACATATGCATAACCTATCGCCTCTGAGAACAACCATTACCAAAAAGTCTCAGACCTTATATCATAACCCCTATTTTTCATTCTCTGCAATGAGAGTCTGGATAGGTTGAACCAACCACAATATCCAAAATAATCCTTCGATGAAATATTAAAGAGGGATAACGCAGATGATGTGAAAAACCAATCTTTTGCTCAATTGTAAAAAGAAGATATTTTACCAACGAAGTTTAATGCTTTGGGAGAACCTTCTAATCTTCTAACCTTCTAACCTTCTTTGATACTTTGAAATATGTAATTGGAGAGATGTGATGATGAGAAAGGAGAAGAGATAATAATATGCTTAATATGGTTCTGGAAGAGAAGGAGAGATAAGGTTAGACAGGGATAAGAAGGTCGGGGAAAATAAGTGTACCAAAATTTAAACTACTTACAGGGAAATAAAGTAGCATTATTATTTAAAACTTAATTGAAAAACAGTATCAAGCATAAAAAATAAAAATAAATAATAACTTCTACCGCAAACACGAAAGATACGTATCAATGCCATATAATCTGCACAACGATCACTAAAACTAAGAAGAGCAAATTGATTCTCTACAAAATAAAATAAGCAGTATGTAACTTAATATAGAACACTAGAATTTAAAAGAAATAATTCGAATGAAAGATTTCATCAGGTAAAGGGACAAAAACTTGGTTTAATTGCTCCAAGCCAAGGCCAATGGAGAAAAGAGGATTCTTTGTAGATCCCAAAAGTTAACACAATATCAGTTTTTATCAACAAAAGGTGAACGGAAAACCGCTATGGCAATAGTAATTGGCATTACAAATGATTATATTCATAGAGTTGGATGCTTTTAAGGAGATGCCACATTTTTTTATTAGTCACTTTTCAAATTCTTTCGTTCAAAATTCATATTTTTTGGTTTTGTATATCATTTTATTGCTAATTTTATTAACTTTTATGGTATAATTATTTTTTTTGCAACATGACTACAACATAGTGATAATTAAGATAATGAAAAATTGTATACATTCGTGAAAAAGTTTTTCTTAGATATTTAAAGTTAATTTGTTAAAAAAACAAACAAAACTGCACCATTGATTTATATATAATTTTATTGCAAATCTTATGCATTTTTTATAGTATATATTTTGTTATAGCAACATGACTAGAACATAGTGAAAATTATGATATAGCAAAATTTTATACATTCGTGGAAATTCTCTGTAGAATTTTAAATATTTGCTATGAAACAGCACCTAAGGAGTGGTTTATATTTTTAGCATCATTCGAATATAGATTTAAATAAATTCCAAGGACTTCAGAACACCCAAACTATTCACTTAACCCCCCCCCCCCTCCCTCCAAATGAGAACAAAGTCTATATTTGATCATGTAGGAAAAATATATGTTTCAGTCCGCCATTAAAACAAATTTTAATTGTACTAAAGAAAACTGATGTGAAATGATAAGTAAATCATATGTAAATCTTTTAGTCGTGAATTGAGTTTGAATGCTTAATATATAGTAATTCTATAGCCATTTATATGATATCAGGTTTCTAGGGGGAAAGGTCTGAAAAAAAACCTGTATCTCAAAAACGGTGCCGTAGGTTATTATTATTTTTATAGTAATAAAAGGTCTTTTAATGAACTTTAATTTTCTATATGATAAGCTAACGCAGTATAAAGTTGAAAAAGATAAATGTGGTATCCCCTTAATGATGCTATTAATTTCTTCCATCTCTGCATCGTTTCGTCACCCAATAACTCGATAAACTTCTTATGTAACGTATTTGTTTCATCAATCTTAGTACAAATTATGTTATTTATTAAATATTCTATTAGATTATAAATCAAAGTAGCAATATACCCTTTAAAAATGACGTATTAATTTTCTAATTTAGATTGATGTATCTTTGATGTCTGTGAATTCCAAAAATACAAAGTAAAACATTTCAATTTATTATATCATTGATTGAAAAGAAATATAAAACAATATAATTTATTACTAGGGATGTTTGGAAAAATTCTTTAAATAACACAATCTTATAAATCTTAGGAATCGGAGGCTTAAACATTACCTACATTAGTTTTTCTAATGATGAACCAAATAGAAAAAACGATCGATAAATTATTATGTAACTTCCTTTAGCTTATTTCGAAAAGATCACATTCAAGGAATAATAAAAGGCAACAGAAAAACAACTATGTGAAGTAATTTCTTAAGTGAATAATTTTCTGTATTATCTCTAACAAACCATTATTTTATCGAAAATATACAGCAAGAAAAAATACATAAACGATAAGGCGAAAGTCGCCAAGCAGCAAGCAACGAATTAATTCATTGAGGGACATTGACCGTGTCAAATTTATTAGTTTGCTGCAAGTTTCATCCAGTTGTTAATTAACACAATTTAATCTCCTTTTCTTGTTTATGAAAATTGGGTGAAGACTCATTTCACTTTAATTGATTATTTGAAGTCTTGTAACAGCGTTCTCATTACATCCTCCTGTAGCAACAGATTGAGAATATCGTAATGATGATATGCTCAGCCTGCTGCTCTACGTTCATCCCCCTCCATTAGAGCTTTTCAGGATGGCTTGAAGGACACCTCTCTACTCAGGTTATTCCATGGTTGATAGAAAGGTGCTCTGTGTAGGACTAAGATGTTGAATAGAGGCAAGTAAAAGCTTCTTCTGATTATTTTCGTCAAATTTGAGAATACTGAATAACAAGTGTAGAACTAATTGGGCTTAATTCGGCTTAATCGTGGTGAATAGAACAAAAAAACCCGGAATATATATAAATTGGGTACCCTTGTAATCAATAAAGATTTGTTTCGTTTCCGCTGGCCTTTGTCTATGAGATTTTTTGTCAAAGATTATTTAAGATATATATATATATATATATATATATATATATATATATATATATATATATATATAAAAATATATATATATATATATAAATATATATATATATATATATATATATATATATATATATATATATATATATATATATATATATATATATATATATATATATATATATATATATATATATATATATATATATATATATATATATATATATATATATGTATATATATATATCGAGAGAAATGGTTGATGCTTCATCGAGCGAGAGGTTGATTGAATGTGGCGAGGGTCACAATTTCCAAGAAGTTAGAACAAATATTCATTTTATGCTACATGAATCCACGTTCGGGATTTCAGTTCGTTTGAGGGATTCACCAAATAAGTTCGTATTTTGATTTACAAACAAGTTGATGAAAATAACTTTATCTTGAACTTGGTGTGTAATAAGAAAAATGGATGGAGTTAGTGAGCTTGTAAATCTTATGCGACGAAGCAATGGATGGAGCACAACCAAGACCAAGTGTGGATCGACTGTGTGGATACTGTGGATAATGAGAATAATGATAATTTTTGTTAATGTTCAATTCTTTTCTGTGTGTAGGGTTTCTGGAGAGGAGCTTAGTCTGGTGAATGTTTCTTGATGTCTATTCGAGATAGCGAGAGAGAGAGAGCAGAGATTTTATATGAGAGGAATTTTAAAGATAGATGGTGAAAGAAAGAAATTTATAGGATTCAGTCTAGATGGTTAGCGTTAATACACAAATAGAACGAAATCGTTAAATGACAGTGTTGTGGGAACGGATGGTGTTGCGAAATCAATGGTCGCTCCAGTCTGAACGATCGTAGGAAAGACTGCATACATAGAGTGTGTGTAACCTTTGTGTAAATAGATAACACACACACATACACACACACATATATATATATTTATATAGTCACAGAGCAGCAGTTATTGACAAAATTACTTGCTATCTACCTTGCCGCTTCATTAAATGTCTTAAATATGGCAAGATTTGGGAGTTCGGACACAATGCCATAATAATACTTTCCACAAAAGTTAGTCAAATGGACTTTAAAAACTACAGAACAATCAGCCTTCTCCTGTGTGCGTATATATTCTTCACATTAGTCATTAACAACAGGTTACATAACAAGCTATATAACCAACAACCGACAGAACAAGCTGGCTCCAGAAAAATCTACTGAAAGATTGACCACCTAAATAATATCAACTATCTTAATGATAAACCTTGATGGTTCAATATCTCTCTATACTTGCTATTTTTGTATAACAGAAAGCAGTTTATTTAAGAGAAACACTTTGGATTATAGCAGCCTTAAAGAATTAGGGTATAGATCCACATATACAAATTTAATATAACGCAAAAATTATAATGGATTGCAAAATGAATTAAATATCTTTCAACTATAGAAACATATGAGAAAAATTGCTCACTTCCTGTCTAGAAGAAATCCTTAGGAGGCTAAACTGCAAAACGTTTACATTAGATCGATGGGATTTCCCCAATCAACTGAGAATCGCAGAGGATATTTTATTCATAGGAAATGGTTTTAAAGACGAACAGAGGTAGCATGTTAGACAGATTAATTGAAAACGAGCAAATTGAAATTGTATACAAATATATTTATCTCATTTAGGAGAGTACAAATTAATCGCTATAAGATCAAGATACTCAACGCTCAATTATTCTGGGATGGAAGGCATTTGGAAAGCCAAGCATCATTTTTAACCAAAGAAAAATGCCCATGTATATTAAAAAAAAAGTATACAAAGAATTCATAATCATAACTATGACCCATTAACCTGAAAGATTTTCATTAAAGCCTTAAACAACATGACAAGCACATGAACGCATAATATTTGAGATAGCTTGGCGTGACACAAAATTAGTGACATGGATATTTGAGCATATGGGAGCATTTTGTAGTTTTAGTGTGTACAGAATATCTTCACACTAGGCTTCGTTCCACCAAGTACGCACTTACCTAAAAGGTTTTGTAAATTAGATTAATTTTCTTTATAATTTCTTGAAAAACATACCAGATGTTTTAGATAAATTATATAATAGCCCAAATGGTAAAATTTAGGCTGAGAAAATGGCTCTTTATTTAAAATTACCTTACATTGGCTCTATTACTAACAAAATGATAAATATAATACAATATTAAATAGTTAATTAATACCCACAAAGTCAATTTCATTTTATTCCCATCAACAATCTAACTCCCAAAACTAAACTCAGCCATAAATAAAAAACTCTCCAAAATGATTAGGTTAGTTAGTTAGTCAGCGCCAATCCTTTCATGATAGTGAGAGGATCCCCGATCGGATAATGAAATATATATAAGGTAAGTATGACAATCGCTGGTCAGCCCAAGGGACCCAAGGGAGATTTGCCAGGAAGTATTATGTTTTGACACAAAACAACGGTCAGGTGGAAGCCTTCGTCACCTCGGGGGAGAGGGGTCTGTTCCGCGTCAGAAGTACCTGGATATAGATACCTATCGGCATGATTCCGTATAACAGAGAGAGTGTGTGTGTGTGTGTTGTGTTATGAAGGCGGGAGAGGAAAAAAAACAGTGTGGTGATTGGCTATGTGTGAGGTGAGAGGTGTAAGATCTACCCACCTGAAAACGGGGTGAGCACGGCGCGTCCACCAATCGGTAGCCAGATCTCTACGTGCGCTGACGTTTGTGCCCGCTCATGCCGGGATTCAAAATCGAACCCAGTCCCGCAACGTTGGGAGGCCAACGCCGTATCCACTCGGCTAACATGAGCTCTTAAATGCTTAGGTTATCAGTAGTTTACCATTGTTGTGTGCACACTGCTATGTCAGCTACGTGGGTAAGATTAACTTTCAACTTCAATTGAGGATCAGAAGGCATCGTTGCTTCTCACACTATACCAAAAGGCCTCTCACTATGGCTGAATTTCCATTGACAACAAACCATTCTGTCTCTTGGAACACAAACATATCAGACAAGGCATTGTATACTGTGGATTTGTGTCCCAGGGGTCTTAACTTCCATATTTTAGAATCTCTATATCTTTAAAAACTCACGTATAAACGTAACTATCAACCGTATTCAACGCCGTTATTAATTATTTAAAATTCAACAAAGTATTTCCTTCCTAAACAACCAATCAACATACCACCAATACTTAGGTTTAATATTTCTGCACACTACAACAGCCAGCTCCAGAACACTATTCAATTTAGGGCTCCTAACTGGTAAGACAATTTGCACATGCTTATTAATTTCTGGGTTCCTTTCAATTGTTATCGTTTTTGTACATTCTATTTCCTTTTTTTTGCAACTATCTGTATTAATTATTTAAAATTCAACAAAGTATTTCCTTCCTAAACAACCAATCAACATACCACCAATACTTAGGTTTAATATTTCTGCACACTACAACAGCCAGCTCCAGAACACTATTCAATTTAGGGCTCCTAACTGGTAAGACAATTTGCACATGCTTATTAATTTCTGGGTTCCTTTCAATTGTTATCGTTTTTGTACATTCTATTTCCTTTTTTTTGCAACTATCTGTATTATTTTTCAGTGTAGTTTGTAATGCATTGTCGTAGAATCACGTAGTCCTCTCTGACCTTTGCTGCCTTCCTTAGAAGTGGGGGGAAAGGGGCGACACACAAATATAGGCAATGTCTCCCTTAATAGGCTTCGAGTGGTTATAGGATACAAACAAGCGAAACCAAATAATCTTTTATACTATACAAACAATAAATGAGATTAAGAAGAATGATATACTTTAACAATTACGTTAATCGTTCGACAATTGAAAATTGAATTGAATTTACAAAGCATGATATTGTCACAGCCGTACGAGGCACAATAATTTCACGAGAGGGATCGAGAAGAGAATATGAAGTGATTCTTTCGATCAGAGAGCGTCACTGACGCCTCTTCGAAGATAGAAATGAAAATGTAATGGCTTACGATTTTCTGGAGGACACCTTGAGTAGTTGATCGGGGGAGTATTCTTCTCGGAGAAGCGTGGCTAAGCGCGTTATTCTTGACTGAGTCCTTCGTACTTAACTTCCGTCGTTCGGCATAATGGTTTCTACCTGCAAGCAGTAGGGTGCCGAAATGTCGCTCGAGAAGTGCGCGTCATCCTTACATTATATCAATGACCTCTTAAGATGCTGTGCGAGAACTGTGAGAGTACTGCGTGGTTGCTGGCCAAAATTGCTAGTGCTTCAGTTCACTTTGATAAGAAGCAACAACTATTAGAAGATTATAATTACAGATATTATAAATTTAACTCAAATGTGTCATTATTTTACCCTTTTGACCAAAAAGCAAAGCTCCAGGGATATGCTAGAAGTTCCAAACAGACAGAAAAAATCTCAATCACAGAATATCTTTAGAGATAAAGTTAGTCTTCCAGTTTCATTAGTTGAAAAGCAAGCCAAGCAAGGAAGAGTGTCCGGATGCTTAACTATGGTCTGACCATAAGACTCGTACAAGCGCTCTCTCATTTCTCTCTAAAAAAAGGATTTTAGAGAAGCTTTTAACAAGCTGAAGGGAGCTATACTACAAAATATCATTTTTGCACGTGTTTTACAGACCATTCCTTATATTTACTAAAAAGGTGAACCCTATCCGTAATGTTCTTCTTAGGGGAGATGAAACTTCTGTGCAGCTTTCTCGATTTGAGGCCCAAGTTGAAAAGTTTCACCTCGCTCTGCCAGTTGAAACTTTCTCGCCTGTTTATTTCTAATCTTGACCAAGTTTGCCAGTGGAAGCAACATTTTTTTGAGCTGAAACCTTACAAAGAGCCGATATTTGCGTTTAATGGAGGCACGTGTGCGTCCAGAAGACTTCTTCACAAAACCGTGACTACTCTTTAAAAAGTAATTAATGATGGAAACAATGATTGTACACTTATCTGTGGAAAGAACTATTTCTAGAGAAGAAAAAAAACATTTAAAGATACATTTTACAGAAAAACTATTAGAAGATCATAATTACAGATATTATAAATTTAACTCAAATTTGTCATTATTTTACCCTTTTGACGAAAAAGCAAAGCTCCAGGAAATGAAACACACCTCATAGACAAACCCGAACAGAGCGCGATTTGGATTAGGCAATGAATACATTGTTTTTTCTTTTATTTTGAAAATGCTGACTTTTAATAAACCTGCAATAATTTAAATTTCAGAATAATTAATATTATGATGTAAATAAAAAAATATGGAATAAATTAAAATATATGTTAGTCTCAAAACATTTTGCTCATGACTGTATATATATATATATATATATATATATATATATATATATATATATATATATATATATATATATATATATATATATATATATATATATATATATATATATATATATATTTAAAAGCATAAGGAAATGGAAATTGGTAACACAACCGGGAAAAACAACAAGAAGAATATTACATGAACCAATAAAAGCTTAAGAAGGAAAATTGGAGATGTAAAGAACGGAAAGATAGGGCAAACCGTTATATGAAACTAAATAAAGAAGTTGGATTTGAACCTGTGTCATTAAGCGCTCAGCGCTTATATGACCACGACGCTCATCGGTAGAGCTACCATCCTCAACACTAAAAAAGGTTGATTCAAGAAGCCTTTTGAATAACGAAGTGTAGGTTTTTATCCAGTGAGAGACAAGATAAGTATTTTTCTAGTAGGAAGGGGCACAGGCTATTTTTGTTTGTAATAATTCAAAATCACATGATACGTAATTTATAGATTTATTTAAAGGCCCAAGGAAATTGAAATTGGTAACATAACCCGGAAAAACACTAAGGAGAATATTACATGAACGAATAAAAGCTTAAGAAAGAAAATGGGAGATGTAGAGGACGGAAAGATAGGGCAAACTAATTTAATCGTTATATAAAAATAAATAAAGAAGTTGGATTTGAACCTGTGTCATTAAGCACTCATCGCTTATATGAACACGACGCTCATTTTTATATAAAGGTTTAAAATAGGTTGCTCTATCTTTCCATTCTCTACATCTCCCATTTTCTTTCTTAAGCTTTTATTGGTTTATTGGTTTTTCTGGGTTGTGTTACAAATTTCCATTACTTGGGCCTTTAAATACATCTATAAATAAAGTTTCATGTGATTTTCCATTATTATTATTATATATATATATTATAATTATGCACCTTAATTGTAATAAGCCGATACTACTAAAGTGTGGTATATATATATATATATATATATATATATATATATATATATATATATATATATATATATTCATCGTAACAAATTTGGTCGAAAGCGATGGCTAATTTTGCATTCGTGATTTTTCAAACTTAGAAAGGGAATAAGAAAAGATTTATTCAATTAAACACTATTTATCTTGCGCATTTCGATACAATTGTACCATCATCAAGGATTAAAATAAAAATACAAGTAAAAAGAGAAAACAGTGGTTTATATATCAATGAATTATAACAATTGTATAAACGAACGGGGAGATCTGCTTGTGTAAACATACTGACCACCTATTGAGCATGTTAGGACAGGGTCGAAAGGGTTAGCCTGAGATAGTTGGTCAAATACTTGGTCACATTCAAGGCGATGAAGGGTCTTGATAGGATAGGGGGAGATTAGGTATCCCTTGTCGTTCGGCTCCTAATTTTGCCGCTTGGTAGTATTCCGTTTGAATTGAATGTAAACTTGGGTTGTTTTTCTTCTATGTGAATGGCTTCTAGAAAAAGTAGTTGCCGGCGATCTGGTGCATGGTCAATAGTTTTGTTGTTTTCTTCTAACATTTTCCTGTTGATCATAGTTCCATGTTTTTGACTTGTATGTTTTTGGGCGGCGCATTTGCTTAGGTGATATGTCAATCTTCTCGATAGTTTAGTTTCTATCATTCCGATATATGAGTGAGAGAGGAGCTGAAAGTCTCTTAGGTTGCATAATGAGAAAGGTGGTGGGTCTAGTTTGATAATATATAGTTAATGTTATTTTCGATTCTGTATTTTTAGGCTTTATGGATTGGTTACTAATTTCTTTGCTTACCCTTTCATCGGTTCGGTAATCCGTGTTCATCGTATTTTTGTAGGACAGTTTTATATTATTTTCTATGTTGTTGTTTCCGTTATTTTGTTGTTCTTTGAAGTAAAATTGGTCCATTTTCTTATTGATAGCTGCCTGTACCTCGCGGTGCCTAAATCCATTGTTGACGAGTACTTGGGTGGCTCTCTCAATCTCATTGTTTGTATCTTTTCTAGTATGGCAGTTGGTGCAGGCACGATTAATATAAGCGTTAATTACGCTTTCTTGTATCCTTCTGGACATTACTTTCTCCATTCAGGCAGAGGCTAGGATTGGTGGTTTTAACGTATACTTTTATGGTTATCTTGTCATTGTTTATGGTAGTTAAATTGTCAAGAAATAGAAGTTGGTTGTCTTGGCTTCTTTTAACTGTATAACTGAGGCACGATCATTCTTTAAATGCCTGTAGGAGTGTTTGTATTTCTTCTTCCGACTCTACATTTATGTAAATATCGTCTAAGTATCGGCAGTAGATATTGGGTTTGAGAAATTTAGCGAAAATTCTTTCTTCCAATGTGCTCATATAAAAGTTTGCGTGTAGAACTCTGAGAGGAGAGTCAATAGCAACTCCGTCTACTTGACGGTATATATGTCCGTTGAGACTTCAGATGTGCAGGCCTGTAAGAGTTGTCTTAGGGCAGCTCTGAGTGTGACAACCGGGGGCCGATCCTTTTGGTCAAAAACATGTTCTAATATTATTTCTATTGTGTCGGCAACCGGAACGTTGGTAATGATTGAATAAATCAATTTCGTGACCGATTTAACTCTTTAAATGCACTGGCTTTATTTTAGACGCGGCTGAAAACACGACAAAAATTTCACAGAATTATTAGATTCATTCTTTGAAGATTTTAAGTAATATATCCCTACTGCACTATGTACAGGATTGTAAAATAAATTTGAGAAGTCAAAAAAGAAAAGAATAGAGAGAAAATTATGAGTCTTTTAGTTTTCTTATGGTCGGTAATAGGCACTGGCTATCATAATCGTTGTCTCAGATATAAAATAAAACACAAATTTCTGGTAGGTCACCAATTTAAATTTTCTATTTAATCCTTGACAGAGTAAGCCTGCCTAGTTTAACGAACTTAAAGGAATATTAAAAATCCCCTATATAAATCTCTCCAAGTAGCAGTGATCCAAAGTGAACAAATATCCTTAAGACTGCTAATTTATTGTAAAGCTACAACGAGGAACAGCAAAACCTTTCTAAATGGAATTATTTAAAAAGAGACCCTTGGAATTGCTGTAAAAACTAAATTTCACCTTTCAGTATTGGGATAATTTACGAAATAATACAAAGGTACAGTTCGAAAAAATCCCATTTTATCCTAAAATTCATTATGTTTCTTGTAGCGCTTAGTTTCCCCTTAAAAATTTCCCGCGCCATGATTGGCCAATTTTTGTAATACCTATGTTCGCGTAAAATACTATATATAATTTAGCAATTTTTGAATTATTCCATTTCTGTTCATTCCCTGAAGAGTACCTAACATGGTCGAAAGAGGTCTAGGAATAAAAAATGTCATTCGCGGATGTTTTTTCTCGCCTCGAAGACATCGTTAAAAAACTTGCAAGATATATTAAGAAAATAGAAGTTAAAATTAATAACGCTGCCACAGCTGTGGACTTCAATAGGAATAAAAACGAAAGCGCTCGGAATCGTTTTCCACTTTACCTTTGTGGGTATATCTGCATAACTTTGACTCACGTGTACTTCGTGAGCTTTTTTCATTTATATATATATATATATATATATATATATATATATATATATATATATATGGAGGGGATTTAATTAGCCGACTGGTATGGAATAGGGCGAAAGGACGCTCAGTCGACCTCTCCTTGGCTAAGGGTACCAGATGATGGGGTTAAGCTAATGAGGGAGGGGGGAAGGAAACCGCTTCCCTGAGTACGCGGGCAAATAACAAAAGCGAGTGCAGATTGGCCGTTAATTATTTAGCTATGGCTGAATGCTGTTTTGGTTTATTTAAAAAAGTAGTACATAAATAATATTTAATAACACAACCAAAAAAAAGATAAATATTCACACAAGTGAAATGAAGTTGGAATATCGAAGGCTATGGGGGTACTCGATAGTCTGGAAAAACGGACAAGTTAATGAGCTTAAGTTAGGTAAATGACCAAACACGGATTGAGTCTTCAAAGGCTGCGTGAGCCAAAATATAAATAAATGTTTATGGGATGACCGGATTAAAGAGATCCGCACGCATCGACGCCTTGCAGAATTTAATGCTTGGACGACGATGTGAAGGGGGAATTCGAGGAGGAGAATTGCAGAAGGTTGAGATTTACTTCGCAATTCCTTGACGAGGGATTATTTACCCTGGTGAACGAGAACGGCCGTTGCGTGGAAATCGACAATTGACTAGGGACGAGTTCAGACGTGATAGTTTATTGCCTTTGCGCTCACGAAGACCAGCACGGAGTCAAATCGAGAAGTGACGGGTTTCGTGCGTGATAGCAGCCCGGTACTAACTCGACCTGGTTGAGCCTGGTGCTAAATACCGGATGACGATGGGTTGAAATTGCTTCCGTCCACGGAGGGCATTCTTCTAAGGTAAACACGAAGCTAGGGGATGGACGTCTTCCAGCCAGGAATTTGCGATAACAGATGTCCTTCTTCGTTCTCGCATGCTTCAAGATGAGAGGGGGTAGGCAAGATTGCTTGGGGGAGAAACCTCTATGAATAAACATAGCTACGTCCCGAAATCTCCTTCGCTTGATTCTTAGGCCCATTCTCTCGTCCTTTGAGCACGTGTTTGAGAGCCACGTGGGTTTCTGGGTTAAACGTTGGGCTCCTTGACTTTGGGGAAAGGGGGCATAACAAAAGAAATGTTAGACTGGAAAAGGCGCGTTCCAAATTTACGGTCTCGAGGGTACAATCAATTGGGAATACCTACCCTCTGTCGATATAGATTTACATAGCTAAAGCGCATGAATACTCAGAGTATCCAAGGAATTTAATTGAACCGCTACAATAAAAAGAGAGAATTCGACATACAAAGTTGAATTTTCATTAGTGACGAAAATTATACAGGAAAAGAAACAAGAAAAAATGACATAAATACATGGTACAAAATATAATCATAGAAACATAAAAATAGGATCGTATAACTATAAATAAAGATATATGTACAGAAGGTTACTAGGGCAATAAAGGTATACAGTACAGAGACAAAAAAAATTTCGAAAGGAGTCTTCTTCTTGCCGACATACGATGAACATACATAAATATATATACAAGAAATAAATAAGGATAATAAAAAGAAAAAATGTCTCCTTTTTTACAATTAGCTTGGGTTAGGGCCCAAGGGGTTTATGCTGAGGCTGAGGGAAAGACAATGTTCAGACTCCTTATGTACATAATCTTATACTGATACTCCTGTAGAAGTAAACTTCAACGCATGATTCTTTCGTTGTTGTTGTTAACATTGCGTAAATATGCGAGAGGTCGATGATCCGTCTCGATCACGAACTCTTTTCCTACAAGCTATAATTTGAATTTCTGCCCCGTCCCCCCCAGACAATGGCAAGCGCTTCTCTCTTAGTTCTTACGGCTTAGTTCTTTTCGCGTAGAAGGAGTTTGAGACTCGCTTACGCTACCGATTGGCTTTCACCATCGTCCTCATATTGCAATAAGACACAGCTTATGCGCTCGTTGCTCGCATCAGTCTGGATTCCGAAAGCCTTACTGGGATTAGGTAACCTAAGAATGGGGGCAAAGGCCAATTTTGCCTTTTAGTTGGTCGAAGCGAAAAGTGGTTCTCAGAGTGTGAATAATGCGAAATTTGGAACGAACCACCGATAAAACAAAGCAGATCCCATGAAAGATCTCAATTGCTTCTTATACAGGTGAGAGGCATGACCACGATGGCTCGGACATTCTCTTGGCGGCCAAGTTGGCTATTTTCGACGTGTAACCCAAGGTCCATATGCAAAGTGGCATGTGCTGGGGCCGATCGTGAGGCCGTTCTCATGCAGCCGACGCAACAGGGCTTGGAGTGCGATTAGGTGCTAGTCCCAATCTCAAGTGGCGACCTAGATATTGTCGAAGTAGAACGTTACGTTCAACAACTCATCCCAAATCGGTTTTAGTTACTACATGCCGTAACTAGGCCAAAGATGAGCCTTTATCCTTACATTTTCATTCAGGAGAATTTGGTAGTAGTCCTTACAACGGTCTTATTCTGTAATATATATTGCCTCTTCAAAAAGGCGAAGATTATAATCGATTAAGGGGAGAGGTTCCGCGTCAAATACCGTAACAGAGTTGAGTTTATGAAAGTCAACGCACATACGATATGAACCGTCTGATTTTTTTACCATTACTATGGGGGAATAATAGTTAGAGTTGGCGGGCTTAATGATATTTAAACTAAGCAAATTATTTACTTCGATGTTGAATGCTTGTCTTACGTGAATGGAGATGCGGTACGGCTTGGAGCGTACTCTTTCTTGGCTGGTTAAAGCGATGTCGTGTTCAAACTGTATAGCACATTGCGGGATTTCGGAGATCACATCCCCGAACTGACTCAGCAGCTGCTGCAGCTGACTTTTCTCATCCAGTGCCAGCCGCGCGTCAATATATAGGGCAGAATGTAGTAACTCGATGGCGCCGGGCAAGGTGCGCAGCGGATAGTTTTTGTATCTTGCGGGGTATTTGCTTCCATCGCCGACTCTTCGTCGAAGGCCACGATGCTATTAACACAGGCTCGGCGATGGTACTTCTTCAGCGTATTAATGTGAAAGAGTTTTTCTCCTGAGGGTGTTTTAATTAAGTAGTCAACAGGGCTACGACTCTCAAGCACTGGATAAGTTTGTTATTCTCGGTTGGGAGTAAAAACAACACTTCATTACCGGGATTAAATCTTTGTTCCTTCGATTTAAGGTCGAGGTACGTCTTGTACTTGTCCAGATTGAGGTCTGCGTTCTGGTACGCTATATCAGCGCACTTCTCTAATGTTCGGCAGAGATCCATTAGATACGAGTACGAAGATAGTATTTCGTTGTCGAGTTCACGGTTGGAGAACAGTTCCTTTAAGATGCTTATTGGACCACGAGCATTTCGCCCGTACAACAACTCAAAAGGGGCAAATCCCAAGGTACGTTGTGTGATTTGTCTGTAGGAAAAAATATGACACTGGCAAGTATCAATGCCACTCTCAAGGTCACTCCGTGCACAGTTTCTTCAAAATGGACTTTAGAGTTCCATTTAATCTCTTACAGATCCCGTTTGCAAAAAGGGAAGAACGGGATGGTAAAAAGGGGTTTTACCTTCAACAATTTTTCTACATATTCCATCAGCTCATAGGTAAACTGACAGCCTCAGTCGGATAACACCTCCTTCGGTGTGCCAACCCGAGAGAATATGGAAATGAGCGCTTCTGCGCATGTGACGCTGTCTATCCTCTTTAATCAAACGGCTTCCCCAAAGAAAGTGGCAAAATCCACGAGGCTGAGCACGTAGCTATGCCCTCTGCTAAATGGATGGTGAATGAAGCCAATGAGGTCCATGGCCACACGGGAGAAGAGCTAAAAATGATGGGTTGCTTCTGAAGACGAGCGCGTCTGATGCGTCCTTTTTCCATGGTCTTCTAGCAAATGTCGCATGATTTTCACTAATTTGAGATGTCTTCTGCATCACCAGGCCAGAAGAAATACCTAAATATACTTTGCGCTGATTTATCGTGGCTAAAATAGTCAGAAAAAAAACTATCGTGGTAGTTTTTAGAATAAGCAGGATGGGGGAGCCGGGAACGCATAATGCGTGAGCCTCGGTTCTATTTCCTTCCGAGCAAGTGTGGTACAACAGGCCTTTCTTCTCGAAGTAACAAAGGATTTTGTTAACTCGGAAAGATTCTCGCTCGTTTCTCACGCTCCTTCTGGTTCCTTCTGCTGAATTTGGAGTTGCAGGGGACTTCAAGAGGAGTGGGCGTCTCAGTTTTTTTTCTTGACTGGTGTCGTCTGACGTCGGTTTGAGCCACGGGGCTGGAAGAAACCGGAAGGCTCTGTCCTACTGCACGGAACAGAATTTTATAGGGGCTGACACCACTTCAGCCCAGCCGGTGAAATATTGGCATTTTAGATGCCAAATTTACTATGGGGAAGCGGTTTCCGCGTCCCAGGTAGTCATGGACTACCGCAAATATTTCGTGGTTTAGGGCTACTGGGGGAAGCAGCTCGTCGGAGACTCGGCAGCCATTTACTACTCCGGTCTCGAATTTCAGACTTCCAGGAGAGCTATTATCGAATAGGAAATTGACGTAATGCCTGGAGGAATTGGGGGCAAAGAGAGGCGCAGGGGAATCAGCTCGCGACTATGGTGGCACGAGTGGGGCACTTACATGGTTCTACATGCTTGGCAGAAGTAATACTGAGTTGGGAGTTCTGGGGAAGTTTGGTCGTAAATGGCCTTTTACGCCGCAGGTGAAACATACAATGATCCTCCTGGGTAAGGGTTTCGCAGGGGTATTTGATGCAAATGGTTTAATATCCCGGTGTTCTGACGGGGAGAAGTTTGTGTGTTTTAAGAGGCCAGTCGCCTTAACGAACTTACTGAGGTTCCGAGGAGGAAACTTTAGGTTGTTACTTTTTGCCTTGGAGGGACAATGTGAGAGTCTTCTTATTTTCCTTCGGGTAACAAATATGGTTACAATCAAAAGTTAAATTGCCTTTGGAGGGTATAGCCAAACTGACGGAAAGTTTGGTGGATTCGAGCGTGACGAAACGTGGAGCGTAAAAATCATTGTTTATATTATATGCCGCCAGAAGCCGGATTTCAAGGTGGAATAATCATTCTTAGCTTGTGAAGGGAAGGAAATAAATTGTGCCGGAGTTGCGAACTAACTAAGGGGATGAGCTTAGCAACACTGTCTGCCTCGATGTCCCAAGTATTCAGTTCAAAAATCTTTACGAAGTGAGTTAAGTATTATTCGAATCCCTTGCCATCTTTAAAAACGGCGAGCTTCACCGATGCTGACTGTGAAATTTTTAGCGCAAGAATTGGTAGAGAGGGTCTGGACCCTCGCTCGACTTAATTCAAGCTCGTTTTTCTCTTCTTCCTGCTCTCTCTTCCTCTTCTTGTTATCTTGCTCTTTTCTCAGCTCTCTATTACGATTCTTATTCTCTTGCTCTTTTTTCTTATCCCTCTTTCGTTTCCTTTTCCTGGATATACGTGAGAAAATCCTTGGCTGTTAAGCCAAGGGACTCGCCTTGGAGCTTAAGTCGCTTAAAAGACGACATATTGCGTGTGATAACGGAATTAACGCACCCCCCTCCCCCAAAATCAAATTAATAGCAAGCAATACAACGAGGTTGACGATCCTATTGTGGTGTGTGCGACAGAAAAGAAAACTCCTTACAAAGAGAAATAATTGATACGAGAGCCTCGCCTTGTAAATCAAAAAACCCATTTACACAAGAAAATACACACAATCCTAAATGAGCTTTTATGGATTAAAGGCGACGATTCGGCTGAGTAATAAAATTGAGACGCACAGTCTAACAACAAAAATGCTTCAAGAAAACGTACGCGTTTAAAATGAACACTCCCACAAAAGAAAAATATATGGAAATAATATTTTACTGCACCTTTAAACAACCAGAACGTTCAGCCTTTATAGAAAATACAAAAAGGAACTTTTAAAAACCTCTTAATAGATGATCCTTTAAAAACCCTGCTAAACCTGACACCAGTTTTTTTTTATAATACATATAGATATATATATTTCCGAGCACTTTCGTTTTTATTCTTAAAAACCTTTTTAAGGAAAGAATGAACGATAGGCAGGCCATACATTGCCTTAAATAGTGGAAGGTGGGGGATTAGACTAGACACCTCTGAACCCTAATTTGGAGGTACAAATTCCTCAAACAATAAAAACGAGTGCAGATTGGCCGTTAATTATTCAGTTAGGGCTGAATGATATTTTGGGTTATTTAAAAGAGTAGTACAAAAATGATATTTAATAACACAACAAAAAAAAGATAAATATTTACACAAGTGAAATGAAATTGCAATATCCAATAATATGGGGTACTCGATAGTGTTGCAAAAATGGACAAGCTAATGATCTTAAGGCAGGTAAATAACCAAATTCGGATTCAGTTTTCAAATGCTGCGGTGAGCCGAAATATAAATAAATCTTTTTGGGATGACCCGATTAAAGAGATCCACACGCGTCGATGGCTTTCAGAATTTAATGCTTGTACGACGAAGAGAAGGGGCAATTCAAGGAGGAGAATTGCAGAAGGTTGAGATTTAGCTCGTAATACCTTGACAAAGGAGTACTTGCGCTGGTGAACGAGAACTGCCGTTGCGGATAAATCGCCAAATGACTAGGGCGGAGTTCCGACGTGATATTTTTTTTTCCTTTGCCCTCGTATCGACGAAAATGGAGCCAAATCGAGAAGTGACGTGTCTCGTGCGTGATAGCGGGCCGGTACTAACTTGACCCGGCTGACGATGGGGTGAAATCGCCTCCGGCTACGGAGGGAATTCTCTCAAGATAAACAAGAAGCTGGGAGATGGACATCTTCCATCCAGGTATTTGCGATAACAGATGTCCTTCCTCGCTCTCGCATTCTTCAAGATTGTGGGAGAGAGGCAAGATTACCTTAAGGCTTGGGGGGAAACCTCCATGAATAAACACAGCTGCCTTCCAGAAGTCTTTTCGCTTGATTCTTAGGCCCGTTCTCTCGTCCTTTGATCTCGTGTTTTAGAGCAACGTGGGTTTATGGGGTCCACGTGGGGCTTCTTGACTCTATTCTTTCACACACATATAAAATTCCTATCAAGTTTTTAATTTTGACTGTTAATATTCATAATCTCTTCTTTCCATTACATACTTCCTTAGGAAATGTTTTTAACATGGGAATGTCAGGCAAAAAATATAGTCACGTTGTTATTGTTATATTCAAGAATTAGTTCATAGCAAAGGACTAGTTTCCACTTTATCCTTACTAAAAATTGAGCGGAAAAGATAGAAGTCAAAGGTGATAATAGTGAATTGTTTCACAGCACTTATTTATTCAAGGTCTTATTTGAAAATATTATTTAAGATTCTATATTATTCAGTCAAAATTTATATTACTAAACCCGTTAGTAATTTAAATATTTTACTAAGTTAGTTGCTCAAATGACGATCTTTCAGCAAAATTAATTTAATTTTACTTAGCCGTGCTTCCAATGCTAAAATCTCTTTTTAAAAATATGGAGAAAGAATTTTACTATGCTTCGAAGAAGGTCTTATAAGCGATTTACGTAAGGGAGGAATAATATTTTACGAGTTTAATGAATAATGTCTGGATATAAATCTTATAATCCTGGTTCTCTTTTGTGAAACTGCCTTACAATATTCAACGTTACATTTCATTGGCTTTTTTGCTATTTAACTATTCTATCCAAACTTTATTCAACTTTTCATTCACTTTTATATTAAACCCTAGTTCCATATTTTATGTTATTAGCAAATTGGTTTAAAAAGCGACGGGTCCAATAACCAATACTTGATGATCGCCGCGCAAGATTGATGGCCATGAGAAACTATTTCCATTGACAATACTTCTACAGAGTGCAGCCAGTTTTCAATCCATTTAAGTCCGCGACCCTTTATTCTTTGTGATTTTAGCTTAATCATGACTCCTTTATGTTAAACAGGTCAAAAATGCTTTTGAAATCAAGACAAACAACATCTACATGACTGGATTGGCCAAACTTGGTTATAATTTAGTGCAAATTTTCAATCAATATATACCGAGATCAGTCATTATGTTTTTTTTAAATATTAATGTTTCATTTTTATTTTTTTTTACTCCTTAGTAATTATTCTCTCGTTAATAAATTTTTTTTTCAATGGACAAGGGATTTTCACAGTTCGTTTCAAATTCTTTAATTGGATCGGATAGATTTTATCGGGCCACAGCGCTTTGGAAATATTTGTTTATATCAATATTTGTATCTTCGACGGTCAAAACATTCACATAATATATATTTTATATTTTCAAGCGGTTAAAGCGGTTTGATTCCGAAGTCGACAACGACGCTATATCTTTTTCAAAATTCCGTTTTGTTCGATCAAAGCAAAAGTAATAAAAAACAAATCGGTTTCGAGTTTCAACACTATTACTGGTATAATTATGCAATTTTTAATTAAACTCTTTTTCCAAGGCAACTAGTTTGGTATAATTATAATGCACTATTTTATTATTTATAGTGAAAAGCAAATGCTTAAAATTTCAACTTTTACAATTTCACTCTCATTTAAAATTTTCAAGCACAAATGCAAAAATAAAAAAATATATATTATATATTTAGATCGAATTGACTTCTATTACCTTCGTGATTCACAATTGTTTCTCTACCATGTAAACTCAACTAATTTTTCTTTATTTATCAATAATTTAGTCTAGAATATTGTGTTATTGTGTCTTCTTCTTTACTTTTTGAGGCAGTAATTAAAAAATTATAATTTCTCGATAGAGATTTCCTCCATTTTCAGAGGTTTAATAAAGAAATTCTAAGTTCTGAAACTTTCACTCAATACATACGAGTATAACCGTTTCTTTTAGTTAATCAAGGGATAAATTGTTTCAAAAAGATTAATATTGTAATCTTCTATTTGTTAAGGAGTTTTATATAATGACTAAATGTATTATTTATTTTTATCACAAGCTCGATAGATAAAATTTCAGTCCTAATATTTATATTGATGTCCTTCATTATCGCAAAAACTTCTTTTTTATGTTTCACAAACACTGTATTTTTTCTAGCCATATCCTTTTTAAAAACATAATGAAAGTTATGTTTCTTTTATTATTATTTTCTCTCCTTGTCTTCGTAACTGCGATAATATCAAAATCTTAAGTCTCATCTTAACCATGCAAATATCGATCTTGTTTCTAAAACAGTGCTTCTTTATCTAAAATCATAACCAGTTCACATTGATTCGGAGGACTTTGGCAATTATATAATTCGAAAGAGAATGTAAAACAACATGAAGGTTTTAAATTTCGTTAGAATCTGCCTGATAGTTACAATGTTATTACAAAAACAAGCAAAACGGGGACCGAAAGACCAATCGTCCGACTTAGTGAGATGTAGAGTCGCTCGCGACTAGACTTGCAGGCGACTAAAATTGCTAATCAACTTATTTGCATTCATAATGGCAGCGGTACTAAAAAGGAAATACATCGTTTTTCCAGCTTATGAAATCAAATTACGATTCTTCATGTTGTACGATTGTTCACCTTGATATAATTATGTTTACATATATAGACCCATTTTTCTAAAATAAGTTCTATTTAAGTCAATTGGGTATAGGTAAAAGTAAAGTTTAGAGATATCTCTTTATACGAGTATATAAAATTGCATCGATGTTCATGTGTGTCCCTTATAGGGGTTAAAGAGGGTTGTTAATATATATAACAATTCATTCGTCATGTATCTTTTTCCTGCTGGTTTAATGTGCAAGATTCTTAAGTTTCGAATTCTTAATTCACGTTGCGAGTAGCGCAAATTAGTGAAGAAATAGAAATACATTCATTATCTTTTTCAGCGGAGTTAATGGTGCACTACAAAATTAGATTAAAATCATAAGCGTCAAACAAGACTAGTAATTCCAAGCAATTTGTTTAGAATTATAATAAACAAAATAACTCGTATTTGCCTAATAAAAAAGACTAAAACAACTAAACTGCATAATATAGCAAACAACCTGATCCAACTTTTGTCACATATCAAAGATTCAACAATCATCAAAACAAACGGAAACCTAACAAACTTAAGATAGGGTGAAAAACATCACCTTTCGAACGAGCTGCGATTGAACCTTAGCAATGACATGTGTTCTCCAATATTTCACCAGAGCTAGTTACTTTATTCAGGTACAGGGTGGAATAGAAGGATGCCCCCATTTCAAAGGTTAATAAAAAAAGAACACTGAAGATACAAGTAAAACCTTTTTATTTTCATGAATTACATTAAATGCCATTTATTTTGTGTTTCAGTTAGCAACCCCCCATTGCCTGGAGTGGAGAGCATCGTGCATTTGTTGTTGAAGAGTTTGATAAGAACAGTAAATCCGCCTTAACGACGCAAAGTTTCTTCCGAAGACCCTTTGCGCTTCGTCGTCATGATTCCGTCCCGGATGGAAAAACAATTCGTCCTTGGGTTTCCAAATTTGGACATACATCATGACGACAAAGCGCAAGAGTCTTCGGAAGAAACGCGCCGTCGTTACGATGGATTTACCGTTCTTAACAAACTCCAGGCCATAGTGAGTTGCTAACCGAAACAAAATAAATGGCATTTAATGTACTTTATAAAAATACAGAGGTTTTTCTTGTATCTTCATGTGTTTGTTTTTATTATCCTTTGAAATCGGTGTAACCTTTCTGCCAGACCCTGTACTAACAGAGGTCGCGTGAATAACTTAGCCTGTATATTATCTGGAAGGTTTTTTAAAATGTTGCCTATACTACAAAGTTCAAATTCCAAGCACAAATTATTATAATTTAATTAATTTTAGAGAAGGTAAATAAACTTAATAATTCATTGCAAAAACCCACTAATACCCGATGATAATTTTATGTTGAAATTTGCTAAACAATTAACAAATTGTGATTGGTAATTACTTAAGAATTGCGTAATAACAAAATATGATATTTTTAAATTATTTATTTATCTTCAAAGGACTACAATTATAGATGTATTTCTTAGTCAAAGAACTCAACCTTACTAACTGTTCTAGGTGAGAATCCTGTGAATCTCCTGATTATTTGTGAAACTAATTGTCCTGTTTAGTTCTTCTCTATCAAGTATATGGAACCACTTTGCAGAGTGTGTTTCAAGCCAGAGCGAATGACGGTAATAAAAATATTTTTCCTTTTCTCCCTTCATATACACTTTCTCCGAGACGAGATTATTTCACCTAATATTTTTACGATGGAAAGTAGTGCGTTTCCCAACTCAGATTCCGTATTGTTTTTTATTGAAGTGTATTTGGTTGCAGCATTTGTAATTAAGACAGTTTGCTTGTTTAAATATTTCCCGTGGAGTAGCAAATCTATTTAACAAGATAATTCTCGTATGAATTATACAATTAAAGGGCAGTATATCTGCGATTTTATAATAATTATCATATTTACATTAAAAATAAAAGAAAGAATGGAACTGTTATTACTAATGAAGTAAATTTAGTTATTATATAAATAATGATTTACGGGATGTAGAAATAAAACAAAGCTATAAAATTATGAATTAACAAAAACTATGGTCCACTCTAGGCTAAATGCAGAAAGGTCATAGTTAGAAATCAGAGGTGTAGTACACCTAACACATTTACTGTAGTGGTTTGTACGACATTTCTCTTCAAGTAATTTTAAAGTTTCTTTCATTTTATTATAAAAATATTTGTGCTATCGCAATGCTGCAACGTTTTATATTACCTAGAAACTGCTATTTCTAGTAGTCACTTGAGTTACTTGGTTATGTAGCTTAGATGTTTGAACATTATAATTTAAATAGCAAACCAGATTATTATTATAAAGAAGTGAATAACTTGACAGCCTGGATGCCAATCTTACAGTGAAAGCAAATTAAAGTTTCGCATTCTCTCTGCATATGATCACTTTCTAAGTTCATGATTCGACTATTCAACATTGGACGATAAACGCTGCTTTCGTTCCTATATTACAATCTCCCTAGGTATTGATAAGGACGAGAATTGCACTACATACTTACAATGAGCTCTTTAAAGCGATGATATAAGCAAAGAATCATTATATCTTAAAATTTAATGGCATACTGTCTAGCTATATACCTCAAAGTCTAATAAGCATTTTCTATGAAATGTTTAAAATCTTTTAGATCAATATGATATTTCGCCCTAGTAATCAATTATTGTTACCAGCATTATTTTTACATTTTATATAAATATTTGGGTTCCTAGAAAGTTCTAACTCGCTTAGGAAGCGGAAAGAAAACCAAAAAAATATTAGGGAGAAAAACCAACATTTATTCCTCAAAATAAAGTCCATCATTCTCTACGATCTTCTTCCACTGATCAACCTGTATTCGAATCTGTCTGAGACCACCAGTCAGCTGGCTTTGAAAAATAACTGCAAAAAAACTTCCTTCACTCAATCAAAATTGTTAAATCGTTGGTCGCGGAGGAAGTGTGCCATTGAGAGAAATAGGCCATATTCAATCGGAGCAGCATCGTGACTGAATAGTAGATCTGAAAGCATATCAACACCGTCCATCTGTTTGAACCTTTCCATATTCTACCTGGCAGTGTGTCGCCGCAAATTCTCCTGCTAAAAAAGGCCTGACTTCGATTGATAAAAACTAGATCTTTCTTTTTAGTTTGATGTACACGCGGTCTAACCGCTGGAAAAACAGTATAGCGTTGATTGCTAAACCATGTGGAACAAGCGCGAAATGCAACACTCATTGGAAATTCTATCAGACAGAGATCATGATTTTCTTGTCAAACCAATTAGGTTGTGTAACGCATGTCGCTTGTTCACCTCGAGGAGCTCAATTCCTCTCCCGATCGTGATTAACTAAGAACATCCATTTCTAATCTGATCTAGAATTCTCATCCAGATTCAGTCATCCATTGGGTTATTGAGAAGTTATGTTAAAATCTCTACTCTACGGGTAGCTTGTGCTTTGGTGCAGTGATATGGATCTAATCGGGACTTGTTGTGAACACATTCCATTTGATCCAATAGGTTCAGCACAGTCTGATGTGATGACGCTCAAACAACTCTCGCAAGATCATGGCTGCTTGCAGACGGTTAAAATTTTAATGGTTCCACTAAAGCCTTGCTGCCAAAGGTTGATCGTTGGCCAGAACCTGGTGTGTACTACATAGAGACTGACTGGCTGTGCTTTCCCCTTCAGTATCGTAAATTTTCTTCACAGCATCTCCTGCAGAAAGTTTTCACTTGTAACAGTAGTGAGTCAAAACTCTAATTCCACTTTCTTCCAAACTCACTTCTGTCAGTTGGGTCCTACATAAAGAAAAATAAACTGCGTAGGAGCAATAAACAACAGCAGCGTATGAAGGCGATAGTCGACTGACTAAGGCTAACTTAAACTAATGTACCCGAATCAGGAAGGTTAACCTAACCTAATGTAATAGAATGAGTAAGGTTAACTTATCCTAATGTAGTCGAATAAGTAAGGCTAACCTAGCCTAATCTTAGTGGTGCTCCTATGTGAGTCAGGATCTTTGGGCCAACCATATAAATTCATATTAAATCTGTTTATACATAAATACATATATTATCCCTTTTTATATTCTTTTCTTTCTTATTTATTAATCTATGTTATATCTTTGGTTTCACTTTTAAAAATGCATTTCTGTATTATTCTCTCTTCATTTTCTATGAGTTATTGAGCTTCTTCCACCATGCCAAGTGTTCATTGTGATTTCATTGTGCATAAAGAAGCCCGTATCATTCTTATACTAACGCTTTCTTCTACCCTACATATGGTGACTTACCTACAATGCATTACTTATGGGCTGTCTAAATCGTCCTTTATGTGGGGAGGACGTGCAATAGGGCGTAGTGTCGCAACCAATTTTAAGGAACATTTCAAGTTGTATAGAGTAGGCCATGAAGAAATGAAGACAAACAAAATTATGAAAAAATTGTAATAGCCTCTTTTAGGTGCCAAAGTTTGCTTAAAAATAATTATATTTTCCGTAGGGCCTGGCTGGTTGTATTCAGTTATTATAGTTCTCGTCTTTGAATGGGTAATTTTTGTACAGAAAGAAAATTTGCACTTTAACTCCCTATGAATCTAATGTGTAGGCAGTTTTAGATTGAGGTATTCCTTGTTTGTTAACTAATCGGAAAGTACTATAGATTAATCCATTTATGACGAATTTAGGAGATATTTACAGAGTATTTCCTATAGAGGGATATTGCCTTAACATTTTGACACTATGTTATAGATTCACTCATCACAAGTATTATTTTTGTTTTATACTAAAGTATCTTTCTACATATTACTCATTTTCAAGGCTAAGATGAGTAAAAAAAACTAGAACATCAACATGTCACAGTGACCTTGGTCTCCACTTCCAGAACTTTCTCATTATGAGTTTCGAACAAAACAACAAGTTAGAAGATATATTCAGTATGTAAAATACAATAAATACAAGACGAACAAGGATGTTATTCCTAAACTATCAGAGGGCCTAACTGAGATTTGTAAAAAAAAACAGTATTCCAGTTCAGCCGATCAAGAATGTTAAAACCAAATTGCTTTGATGTTGTGAAGAAGCATCTGTGGTATAAAAACAAGGAATGAATGCTACTAATAGAAGGAAGTTTATCTTATCATTGGGTCAACTTTTTGATATAGCAGGCTGCTAGTGTCAAAATAACATGAAAGTGCCACGTCGAGGGCATAAATTTCTTAATGATCAAAGAACTGGGCGTCACATTAAAATGTGAGGATTGGATGTAAAAACAAGTCAAATGATTAAAAAAAAGGAAAATTAGAGAAGATCAAATTTAAGATAAAAAAGAAGAAGTCACAAAAAAGAAGAAAGAAGATAAAACTAAAATTTTAGCGGAAGCCTTGGATGAAGAAACCTCATCTTCTGACATTTTCTGATGATGAATGAAGGAAAGGCTCTGAGAACAGAAAAGATCATACCAAAACCAACAATTGCCATGGAAGCAAATCCGTATCCTGTGTCAAATAGAGCTGCTGCTGCTATTAAGTAGTGTAGCCCTATTTGACTATGGTATTATATATTCAAAATACCATAAAGTCTGGTGGGTGGGACAGAAGTTAAGAAGGAATTTCACCGAATCTGAATGTTTGGGAGATAAGAAAATTACCGCTTTGTTTTTTGATGGGAGGAGAGACACAATACTAACCTAAAAAAAGAAAGGGAACAAATGGTATGAAACAAAAGAAATTCAAGTTCACTATATAATGAAGGAGAACCTGGTACTGTCTATTTAAATCATCTAACTATTGAACGAAGTACAGGTGCAGGTATTGCAGACAGGCTGGTGAAATGGCTTGTTGAAAATGATATTTAAGATGATATAAAGGTAGTGAGCGCTCACAGCACGGCAACTAATACTGGCTACAAGAATGGAGCCATAAGAGGGCTGGAATATCAATTACATCGTCCTTTATAGTGGATTATCTGCAGCTTGCATCTATGTATATGAGCTTCCTTTGAGGCATTTCTGCAGGAAATATATTGGTCAGGTCTAAAGTAAAACTCAATGGAAAGGAACACTTGGTAAAGCATTAATAGGCTGTGAAACTCTACCAGTATCACCAAATTGGTTTCAATGTATTGATGAAGGAGCCTCTCTTACAGGTGTAAATAAGCTTAGTTGGGACCAAGCTTACCTGTACTGAATTATCAGTGTGATTAGAAGTGGTGTAGTTAACGATGATCTCCTGCATATGAAACTAGGGCCTATATCTAATGCAAGATGTGTCACCACTGACAGCAGAATATGGCGACTTTATGTGGCAACAAAAAAAACTAATAATGAGTTGTATCTCCTCACAGAGTTTGTCGTGTGTAATTATCAGCCCATCATGTTTAACATCAAATTTTTTCCGAAATGAACGTAAGGATCTTATCATCTCCTACCAGAGAAACCATACATAGCATTGCAAACAATCCAAAGGAATTCCTACTGGGCCTTTCCTGAAAAATGTCCTTGGCAATGCTGGCAGACATTGTTTAGAAGAACAGGAAATTAGCTATCGGCAGAATCAAGAGGATCCGAAAAGTTACTCAGTGTCAAGAATAGATACGTGATTTCAGGCCAGCGAAAATAGACTGCTAAGAACCTAACAGATATACTTCCTTCTGAATAAAAGTGCAGGTTTGAGCCACCACTTAAAATACAGCTATCTAAAGTTGACCTGAAAAATATTGTCGACGAGCCACTCGCTATTGACATTCCATGCTGTTCTCAAGGTGTGGATCGTTTGTTTTTTTGCGAATGGTGAAGGAAGCTTCTGGCGAAGTTTATGTAAAATGAGCAAGAGATGGCTACACTCCATCGGTACTAAAATCCTGTGAATTCATGCCATCGGTTGAAACAAAGCAGGATTTTAATATATCCAATAGTACAAGTATGTAACAGTTAGATAATAAAAGTTGAACTCCTCACTTGTTTGTCGTTATCCTTTAGCTTAAATTCAACTCTCATGTATTTAGAAGAACTTTTAACAACAAACCAACAACTCTGATTGCGTATATCTTTCCGGCTTGAAAATTTAAAAGAATGAAAATTTGAGCTCAAAAAAGCGGGTGTTTCAAATATTTCTGAAGCAAAACTTGGTCTAACTTTGAAATATGTATATTCAAGTGTTCCGAGCCTGAAATGTACATGTTGATTTGCTAATTTTTGTTAGCGATTCTACGGCCTAACGTGAAATGCATCCATCATCCTTTTGCTTAGAGTAGCAGCCTGAAAAGCATTCAATGGCATAGGTTCGAACTCTACCATTTTTCATGTTTATCAATTGGTAAAAGTGTATATATTTTTCTTGATCTGCTACAAGTAAACCGACCAACGGATCGCCGTTAGCCATTTAGTCATAGTTGATTTGTGCCATAATGGATATTACCATCCAAATTCATTGTTTATAGATGAACTAATAAACAAATAGGTAAAAATACGTGAAAATTTTAAGGATCAAATTGACTGCTATATCAATTCGTAGGTTTCCGAAACAAAATGTTTTCTTCTAAGAAATATTTGAAAAAATGAGATTCCATTTGAAAATTACATTTCTTTAAACTGACCAACTAATAAAGAAGGGATATTCATTCTTTTGTATTTCGTTAAACCTAGCTCATTGCATGAAATTGATAAAGATAGCAGCTATCCAATTCTATAGGTTGAAGTTTTTATGTCATCAATCACTTAAGAATATATATGTATGTAAGTCTCTAGACTCTTTATGGAATTTGAGGTCAAATAAATTCTGAATCTATTTTATGGATTCTATACTTTCAAGATTCTCATCTATTATCCCTTTATTAGATATAATTTGTATATATTTTTTATTTGTTTATTTAATATTCTGTTCGTGAATTTATTTTTACTCTAAGTAGATTTCTTATGAGAATAAAATATTACGTTTTTATCAAGCATTAATTAAGCGTTTTATCACAATTATAACTTAGGATTAAAAAAACTATGGTTTTCCATTTAGGAAAATAAAAAAAAACCAGTTAAAATAATGGATGAAAGTTACTTATCCAAGTATAAATATATTACCTCTAGCAACCTAACCTGATAAAAACATTCGAATATTTTATGTAGGGGAAACTTTGTTACATGAGCGATGGTCCTTTTAACATTGACTTTTCAGGTAAGTGGAAAATATTACTTAGGAAAAAAATACGAGTCACTCTTAAGGTCAAATGATTCCAATTTTCACCTTAAGTTGGCGATTAAAAGGAAAAAACAGAAAGCCATCAACCTTCCATAAAGACTTTTTGAATAGGAAGTAAAACTCCCATTATTTTTTTGATAGAACAATCAAATTTCCAGTCGTCTTGTAGATATTCATTAAATGCCTACAAATTGATGTGAAAGAGCTCGGAGAAGATAAGTCAAATATTAAGATATAAGATGCCATCACTCTTGTAGTTTAGTTTGTTTGCAAATAAAAACGGCAAGCTTTGGCTAACAGAGCTAAAAAATGTTTTTTTAGTGCAGAAATCTAGTGAAAAAAATATATAACCTAATTCAAAACCATTAGATGCAAGGTTGCGTGATTATAAAATATTACAGCAGTCTATATTATATTTAATGATATAATTGCAAATGGAAATAATTCCAAAATAAGGATAAATAAGGTACAGAATATTACTTGTGATAACCCTTAATCTTGGATTCCATAATTAGCTTTTGCGTAAAGAATAAAAAGCTGTGACGTGACCAATGGGACTAAGAAGCAGCTCATCCTCGAGCGGGTCTCTGGTTATCAAACCGAACTTTAAGTTAACTTGTTTAAGTTCAACTTATTCTCGTCAGAGAACCCCCCACTATCCTCGCCCTTAAAGAAGACTCCCCCCGAGTACAGTCCTCGCCCTTGAAGAAGACATCCCCGATTAGTACAGTCCTCGCCCTTGGCAAATTCCAAAACGAAGAAGAAGAAGAAGCTCCTCCTCGAGCCCGTTCCCCGGTGGTCACACCGAACTCTAAGTTAACTTGGTTTAAGAACTAAGTTCAACTTACTCTCGTCAGAGAGACCACTCCTATCCTGGTGTATCCTAAAGCAAAGAGATAGTCCTCGGCCTTGAAGAAGACCCCCCTGAGTTCTCTCCTCTCCCATGAAGAACCCCCCTCACTATTTTGGTTTAGCAAAAAGCACCGTAATATTCCTCGCCCTTGAGGAATTCAGAAAGAATGAAGAAAAAGCTCCTGGTCGAACCCATTATCCGGTGGTCACACCGAACTCTAAGTTAACTTGGTTTAAGAACCAAGTTCAACTTACTCTCATCAGAGAGATCCCGCCTATCTTGGTGCATCCTAAAGCACCGTGATAGTTCTTGCACTTGAAGAAGACCCCCCCCCTCCCTGAATACCGTCTGTACCCCCATCTGCCACACTCGCCAAAGTCCCTTGTGATTGTCAAGTTATCCCGTCCACCGCCAACCATCTGGTCGAGGCACGCGTCAAAGAACCCACCGGATTCCTGAGGTGTCTGGACTCATTGAGTACAAGGTCAGAATCAAACCCGTCGCTGGAGGGACCAAGGAATTTATACTATAGTAGAGATAGTTAGTATATTTTGATATTGAAGTGAGTCGTGGTTTAACCATCACTATAAAATCAAGTTAAAAAGCCTTACTTAAAAACCTATTGCAGTCATTATTGTGTATTTAAATTCGTAATATTTCTGTGATTCATGTTTATTTTGTTTTCGTGTTTTAATTAAAGTTTTAGTTTGTTTTAACAATTTTTTTATTCTCTCCTCGAATCGCTACGTTGGCACAGGGAACCTTTAAAGTTTAAAGAAGTCAAGACTGTAGATAATAATAATAAAAAATAGTATATTGAAGTCTTAGAGAGATATAACGTATAATCAAGAAGTAATACTTAAACAACCCGTAAGTAACAGCTCCTTCCATCACTCGGTCCTTCCTATGCCGCGACATAAATATTTGGTGTCAAGGTGTGGGGTGATTCCTATTCTACGACAATGTATGTCAATGCAGGGAGTCAACAAAAAAGGCTTCTTTAAAATAAAGAATTAAAGGGCCCTTGGGAAAATTTATGGATAGAGTGCACCTCTTTAATTATATGGGTCCCTATGGGAGACGGTCCCACCTGCATGCCCTTATTGTTCTTTTATTGTTTTGGCAGTTCTGTTTTGAGTTTTTTTTCCTTTTGCTTTGTTGTGTATTTTTGGTTTAAAATTGTTGTTTATTAATCATTTTGAATTTATTATTGGCTGCCTTACCCTAGTTGACAACCGACCGAAGAGCTCTTAAAAAAAATGAGAATAATTTTCATCTACATACTGATGACGCATTAGGAGTGCACCCTACGGGTAAACTAGTGTTCCACCAGGGATGGTTTTTGTAGTATTAAACAAACTCTGGCCTAGTCTTCTTTCCGTTCGAACTAGCAACGCTTGGTGCCTTCGGCTGACTAGTTATTTTCGTTTTGATCTTTATACGCATTTAATTAATCGACTTGAGAGCTCATAAGCTACTAGTATTGAATAACCCGGATTTCAGGAGAGGTGGTAAATATAGATTAAAACCAGAGGAGAATCTCAAAAGAAAAACATTTGAAAAGGAATTCTTCAAGAAAGGATTAAGGATAGAGAAATGGTAATCACCCAAAGGAAGAGGGTTTTTTTGTGGCCGTGGAAATCATAAAATGCATGCTCTGTTTATAATAAGTATTTCCCGGTTCTACCTCTCAAATTAGTCTCCTCGAATGCTCAGGCCATGGACGGGAATAAAATGGATACTTTTCAAATTTTCCTTTCGAAAAGAAGGTTTAGATTCGTTGCCTTCATTTAATGTTTACAATTCTTGGCTAAATAAACAAAATAAGCTCCTGAATTATGATAAATGGATGAGCAAAACAGATAGATTTGTTTCATTTAAACATTAATCCTTGAAGTATGTATATTATACACTATATTTCTTGCGTTTTTGTATATCTATTTCTATTGGTTTTTAATTTGTTTATTCATTTTTAGTTGAGAGTTGTTTAATTTTTACATTTACTTTGCTACTCCTTCTCAAGATTTATATTGTATAGTTGCTAGAGATTCCAGTTACAAATGCATTTTATCAAACTATTACTTTACTTTAATGCCCCTATGAATTGCTTTAATTTTACAGATTTTTAAATAATGTCTGATCAGAACACATAGGTTAAACATGTTCAGAACATAATAAATAAATGTGCAGCTAATCAATGTTCTAGAAATCTTACAGGAAGTTTCTCATGTTTTTAGATAATCACGCACAGAGAAGAAAAGTCTGCCGACCAAAAGGTCGTGTGCCCTTACCCTTTGTGATTTATGACCTTACGACCTTTAAAGTTTTCAATAATTCTTGGAGTAACATTGGGACGACCTCGGCAATTCTATCATTCGAAAGAGAATGTAAACCCCTTAAGGGTTACAAATTTCGTTAAAATCAGCCGAATAGTTATGATGTCCATAGAAGTAATCATTTCTCTCTGACCTTTAATAAAAGCAATTTTTTTCACAGAGATCTTTATCTCCATAGGGGATTTAAATTAATTTGAGTTTAGTTTTTGAAACCAGGGCAGCCAAATACACAGCAAAGAACGATTTTGCACTTGCGCTTGAGGATATCAAAAGGTTGTCTAGTTTTGTAGTTAAAGTGTCTCCGGCCTGTTGCTTTCCTCTCCCAAGGGATATGTTTTTGGCAAGTTCCCAGTTATTTTGAATCTGTTTAAGATTGTGACTCTTGAATTTATAACGGGGGCTAGAAAAGAATTCTTCCCTCGTTCCCACTTTTTAAACACTTTAGGGTAAATATCCTTTGCAAGATTGGCTGCTGGATAGTTTCTCACATCCACATTTTAGAACGCGAACAAGAGTTTGGAATTGAGATGGCAGGCAACAACTCTGCTGTTTTCAACTTAGGTCCCCAAATGTGTGAATGACGCCAGTCTTGTCCTAATTTTAAAAGCAATTGTAGGTCAAATCCTACTGGTAGGATGGTAGTATTGAAGGCCACTTAATCTTCAGCACACTGATGAATATGTTTCAAACGGTTAAGTAAGAAAGAAAAGTGTAATAGATATAATTATTAATATAATAATAGTCAGGTAATTCCCCGAAGATGACAAAAATAAGTCGAACTTTTAATTAGCTAACGAGGTA